>OW964829.1:10811825-11409325 GCA_943142095.1 Ophonus ardosiacus | reverse complement strand
TGGTATAAGTGCAGAGTGTCACTCGCAAGTGACTTGCAGTTGCAACCTCGCCTCAAGATTGGAACTTTCAATGCCGGGAATACGAGGAAGGTCAAAAAGAAGATGAAAGGACTGTATCACAGAAGAAGAACTGTGTGGGAAAACTCAAGAAGGAGGAAGTGTCAAGTGTAATTTACATAACGTAAGTTCGTGTTATAATTTTATTGGATTTATAGAACATTTTCAAATGAACTTTTGGTATGGAATTTGTAAAAAATAGTGTGTTCATGTTACAATTTTACAGGATACATAGAATCTTTTTCAAGGAACTTTTGGGATGGTATTTGTACAAAATACATCGAATTGAAGGAAGGTTTTGTGCTGGCCACAACAGATTTTTTATTATACATTGCCAACAACCATAGGCCAGTTTTTTTGTATGGTTCTTTTCTTCAAAGTTAATAGCTCTTCTTCCTCCTGTTGTTTTCTTTTTTAAACGGTTAGATTATTTGATGAGAATATAATTCATTAGTCACGTGACATGTTTTCCACCAATCAACATTCAGAATTTCCCTAGTTACATGTCTATCACAGCGATGATAAAAAACAAAGAAATTATCACTTTATTTACATTCGTTACTAAGGGATTTGTTTTCTTTATTTACAACATTGACAGCCCGATTCACAAAAAATTTTAAGCTAATCCTCATTTTTGGATTAGCGAATTCTACTGTAATTTTGACAGTTTATATCTTAAAATATAGTCTAATCTATTCCTAGTATCTACCTTTATTGATAATATCATGAAAATTAAATTTTAAATACCGGAATAGATAAGAATTCACTAATCCAAAAATGAGGATTATCTTAAACTTTTTTGAGAATCGGCCTGTGACAGTTAATTTTAACAAAAATTCATTACAGAGAATTTATTTTAAAATGCAACATATAGTTCATCACTTCCATGGTTACTCATTATTGTCAAAAAAATGACAGCAATGTAAAATTTGTCCATTTTAAAATGCAACATTAGAAATAGTATTGCAGCGCAGAAGATACCTCCAAAACACATCACAAATGGTTTCAATTCTTATTACGACCGACAAGAATATTGCCAGAGTGAATGGGGATATTTTTTAACATTTATTACATGAAAGATATGAATTTTTGTAAGCTGAAGTTTGTTAAGATGTGCAACATTCATGTTTTGATTATTTTTTTGTTAATCTTATGTAGGGTAATTTATAGGAAATTAGTTTTGAAAATACAAAACTACATATTTTGTATGTTGTATTTTAAAATGGACAAATATTACATTGCTGTCATTTTTGACGATAGTAAGTAACCATGGAAGTGATTTGCCATATGTTGCATGTTAAAATAAATTCCCTGTATATTTTCTCATTAAAAATAAGCTCGTGATATGATTAATAATTGAAGATATTGCTCATGAAACCGAAGCAGCAATTTCACTCGAAAATATCATCGATGATAATCATATCACTTGTTATATTACGTATGATTTTCGAGCATACGTATACTGACTAGAGGCCGCCTTACGGTGTTTGTTTTGATCGGAACACATACGGAAGCCATGGTGTATTACGAGCTGCTTATTGAAGCCATTGTGTATTGCGGACTGCGTATTATCTTAATATTTGTACTACCTTTTTTACAAAGTAATGACTAATTGCTGCTTTTGAAATATGTAAATCACCTTTATTTCCAATAAATTTCAGTCTCGTTACTCTTACGTCATTATTAGTAGGAAACCTAAAAGTTACGCTTTGTTTAATATATTATTTGTATTAACACAATGTTAGACCCATTGCTTGATTACCTCTCGTCCAACCCAAGACAACGATAGCCCATATTACTCAGTGCAAAACATTACTAAAACACTGTTTGCAATCAGGCCAGCTTTAATCGAAGCGCGTGACTTACCGCTTGGACACGCAATTTTCCTGGGATTCGAGTAACGTGTGAACCGCTGAGTAATAAATAAGAGTGGACGTTAGTTATAAGCAGAACCATCCATGTAGTTTACAGAGAGGATAAGGTCTCCCAGGACCCTCGAGGTCCCTCGCTAACGTATAGTCTCACATATCGTCCGCATGACATTATGGGGATCCGCATGATCGCCGAGACCCTCGAGGTCTCACACTAACGCATAGTGTAACGCAACGTAAGGCCCGCATGACCTTACGGGGATCCGCATGATCCCCGAGACCCTCGAGGTCTCAGACTAACGCATCGTGTAACGCAACGTAAGGCCCGCATGACCTTATGGGGATCCGCATGATCCCCGAGACCCTCGAGGTGTCACACTAACGCATCGTGTAACGCAACGTAAGGCCCGCATGATCCCCGAGACCCTCGAGGTCTCACACTAACGCATCGTGTAACGCAACGTAAGGCCTGCATGACCTTATGGGGATCCGCATGATCCCCGAGACCCTCGAGGTCTCACACTAACGCATCGTGTAACGCAACGTAACAGTTTTATGCTTGAAAAGAATGTAAATATAACCTGAAAGTAAATAGAGCTCAGAATCCTCAACAGAAAAGAAGAATAATCCTGCGCCAAAACACACTTTACTTCAATATGTATAAAGCAGTCACTATGATCGTGTCGCTATAAGCATCAACAATCAACTGCCGACAAAATTGTTTCCATCGCCTGAAATAAGGTTTTGTAATCGTTTAAAATAACAATTAGCAAATGCTATTACAGCATTTTTATTATTTTTATAAGGAGTTTAATAATTACATCATATTGTATACACAGAGTCTACAATTCCGCTTACATTTGTAAACAAAAATCCCAGTTACTTACACATGAAACGAAATATCCGTACTTTCTTTGTATTTTTCATTACAATTTGATATACTCCGAGATATACTCACAAACTACACGCAAAAAATAAGGTTTGGTTGTAGTAAAATGACAAGCAGTGACATATAACAACAAAACACTGCCCGCAATTCACTATGACTTCCGGCTCCCCGCCTACATGTCTTCCGATCACTTCATCCTATACATTGGTATAGGGAATTACTTCTCTAGTCAGTATATGCTCGAAGCGTATGATAATATAATTTGGTGTCTGTATATTTAGTCGTAACGTAATATCCATCTTAGATACTTAGTTCATATGTTTTCTATTTTATCTTGTTCTTCCCAGCCTCATATCTCTGGTCCACATATCATTATACTAACTATTAGTTTGTCAAATAATAGTATTCTTAATTTAAACTGTGCGGGAATTTTCGTTGTCCAATACTGCAAACTTGTGCCAGAGCAATGTTAGTTTTTCTTAGTCGTCTTAACATTGATTTCATTTATTCTTTTACGCCAATAATTAGTAATAAATTAGCACCAATATTTTAACATACATAGCATGAATGTAGAGATTTATTACATTTTTGTCATGTCAAAATAACATGGGAAATTCTCATATGCATTCTGATCGGCTACAATTAAAAACCGATTTCTAATTCTGACATAGAAGTGACATTGACATAAGTTATGTGGCGTTACCTTAAAAGTTTGGGAAACACTGTTATATACGAAAATAGAACCACAGGACAGCGGTTTGTTTTTACCTCCCGCTACCCTAGGTAAGGGAGGTATAGAGATCGTGCTAAAAATCGCTTATAGAGATTTTAGTGAATAAGCACGTTATGTCCCCAGAATCCGATTTTAACATTTTTTCAATGATGTCTGTGAGTGTATGCATGTATGTGTGTATGTGTGTGTGTGGATCCTGTGGACACGATTACTCAAATACTATCAATTAGAAAAATTCTATACTGTGGGAAGAGTTCATTAGTTTTTAGTGCATATCGGATAACCGGAAGTATCATTTATACAAGCTTTTAACCCTACACTGCACACGTGGGCCTGACAGGCCCCAGTGAAAAAATTATTTACGATTAAAAAGGAACCAGTTAATTCAATGTTTACATATTTTATCTACCTTCCTATAATTTGAAATTGCATCGATATATGCACAGATAATTTTAAAAAGTTAAACATATTACCGATATATGGGCCTTGGATATGACAGGCCTCACGTGTTTATTGACGTTAGTATATTTTGTCATATATATAAGTCGCATATAGGCGTATTCGGTTAGTATTTTTATGACAGAATACCTGTATTTTGAAGATATATAACAAGAATTCACTATCATTGATTATTTTTTAATTTTATTTTATATAAAATTTGAACAATTTGAACATTTTATTAGATCTAGTCATGGGTGATTGTGATTACGAAAGAGACCAGGCAAGATTACAGAAAATGTACGAAGAACTAATTGCTAAAGAAGGTGATGACGATGATGATGATTCGATTGCTGATACTAACTTCTTTGAAATAAGTGATCATGATTCCGATTCGAAGCAAGATATTGAGCAAGAGGATGAGGACCCTTTACATGGTGATAAAATAAACATAATTGCATATGAAGAAGAAGAAAAAGTCGTTATTTCTGTGAATAATGCAACGATTGTATCTGTCTAGAACATTGTCGGGATATTTGTCCAGATTGTTCTGAAAATAATGAAAAACAGAACGCTAGCGATGACTTTTAGTTATTTAAGGATATTGGTTTATTAATTTGTTTAATTTTGTAAGTTCTGCTTTTTTAAGAAAGTTTAAGTATTTTGCATTTCAAAATTAGTTGTTATTCTGTTTAAATGTATATATACATTCTGCGATCTCCAGGTTAAGAGCCAAGGGCCTGTGAGGCCCAAGGTGTGCAATGGTGTAATTTTAGTCCACGTGTGTACTGTAGGGTTAACAGATTTTCTTGTAAAATATTCATTGAATATATTTTTTTAGGAACTTTACTAATAAAAATTGGATATAATGATACAATCTTCAATTTTACGAGAATAGCATTTAGTAAATAGCTTGAAATAACTTTAAATATTACATTATAAAATAATTTATTTTTGTACATCATCTTGCCTACGCATCAAACAAAAACATAATATTTTAATAACAATTTTGACATATTTACACAAATGTCACTGTCAGGGAGCAATACCAATAAAATTAATAATGAAACCTTGTTAAGGACATTGTATTGATTCTTTTGAAAGTAAGGTTTGTAAAAATAATATCATCATTCATAAATATTAGATGTACAGAATGATCCGATATAAATTTGATATGTTTGCAGCATTAAAAATCAAACAGCTGTGAATAAGTACGTGTTATTAAAGTATCTAATATTAGTTTACAACTACACATTAACGAAATGGATCATGTAAAGCAATAGATATATGCAAAGGAACTTAATATAGTTTGCAGGATTAGTAACTATGTAGGTATGTATTTAAATTAATAAAAATTAAAAAGCGGGAGGTATTGTGTTGACCACATCAGATTTTTTTTACGAAACCGGTACTACATATGAACGCTGTGGTCAAATCTACGTACCACCGTAGAGTACGTACACGTTAAGAGCATTGTGTACATCCACCGTAAAAGCTTAAAACTTAACTTCATTCTAGTCTAATTACAAGAAAACTATTAGAGATATAAAAGTGAAACAAATTTTATATGAAAGATGAAGGATGAATCTAGGTTTCTCCGGAAAAAGATATTTGATATTTTTATATTTTAACAATATGACAAGCTCTAAAACTACACATATTTTGTCGTACAATTTCGGGCTTTTAATAAACATTTTTCGTAAAACTATCTTCACAGAAACTTCTATTCATTCTTTAATAACACAAAGATGTAAATAACTTATTTATTACTATGCCCATTTCAATAAATTTAGACTGGAATGAAGAGGCTAAACAGTGTAAATTTGTGTGAAATTTTCGTTAGTGAACTACTGCCTCTAGCGGAATATTTAGGAAGTATGAGACCATCTTTGTCTTTTGTAGTTGACCAAACAAGTTTTGTGTTATACCATTCATATTATAAGTAAATTTGTAATATTCACATTAGGACATGAAAATAACTTATTTTGTATATATGCAAGTCGGAGTGGTCTTATCTTAATATATTTTCACGTTAATTTTTTGACTCTACAATAAACTTTGTTTATATTTGTTAATTTTGGTTATTATGTTTTTTTTTGAATTGTTTACGTTCTGGATTTGATTTTTGGTTTGTGATTTGGAAATATTGTGGTGCTTTGTTTTGATTTGAGTTAATTTTGGACTTGATTTGTGATTCGCTTTTGCAACTTATTGGTTAGATTTATATATAGACGACTTATACACAGAACTCTATTTGGAACTCTGAAATTAAGTGTTAAATAATACTATATGTTCATTTGCAAGGAAATTTACATACTTCCGGGCAGAACTAGCGCTACACAGAACTCTATTTGGAACTCTGAAATCAAGTGTTAAATAATACTATATGTTCATTTGCAAGGAAATTTACATACTTCCGGTCAGAACTCGTATAGCGCTACACAGTACTCTATTTCTAACTCTAAAATCAAGTGTTAAATAATACTATATGTTCATTTGCAAAGAAATTTACATAGTTCCGGGCAGAACTATTATAGCGCTACACAGAACTCTATTTGGAACCCTGAAATCAAGTGTTAAATAATACTATATGTTCATTTTCAAGGAAATTTACATAGTTCCGGGCAGAACTATTATAGCGCTACACAGAACTCTATTTGGAACTCTGAAATCAAGTGTTAAATAATACTATATGTTCATTTGCAAGGAAATTTACTTAGTTCCAGGCAGAACTATTATAGCGCTACACAGAACTCTATTTGGAACTCTGAAATCAAATGTTAAATAATACTATATGTTCATTTGTTTATTAAATTTATATATTTGGACGCAGAACTGTAACACACTATACAGAACTCCATTCGGAAATTTGAAATCCTTATTACGGGCTTAAAAGATCAGAACTATTGAAAATACTTTAAGGAACTCTAGAACTCTTCTATTTTAGTCAATTGACACCATCAGAACTCGTTTTTACGGGAATGTGGGCGCTGCGTGAAGTTAGCGCCCGGAAACTTTAAAACCCTTATTATGGGCTTAAAACTTCAGAACTATTACTAATACTTTAAGGAACTCTAGAACTCTTCTATTTTAGTCGATTGACAACATCAGAACTCTTTTTTACGGAAATGTGGGCGCTGCGTGAAGTTAGCGCCCGAAAACTTTGAAACCCCTATTATGGGCTTAAAACATCAGAACTATTGCTAATACTTTCAGGAACTCTAGAACTCTTCTATATCTACCCAGAACTCTAAATATTTTTTATTGCGCTAACTTCACAGGGGTTACATACGATAGTTGTTTTGATACGTCATTTTAAAAATGTTATAATCGGATTCTAGGGATCTTAAATCGTGCTTATTCACTAAAATCTGGATAAGCCAATTTTAGCATGAATCCAATACCTCTCTTAGCGAGAGGTAAAAAACAATATTACATAAAAACTACAATTTTACAAATTACAATACTATAATTATACTCTACAATATTATTTTCAATACCAATATTAACAGAGTAAGGCTGATTGAAAGTAAATTCTAACGGTAGTACAGGCTGCTACTGTTAAATAGGGAAAATTTCATCATTGTACCACGACAAATATATAGCTGGGCAGTTTATGGTTCAGCAGTGATAGACTCCGCCTACTGTAACCACGTGCTTTACCCCTCTCATACCTCACCGCCGGCAGCACCACTAACAGAAACTGTACACAATGCCCTTAAGAACAAGCCGGCTACGGAATCAATCGGTTCTGCTGACCATGCTTCCTATGAAATGTTCAGCGGTGTGTACAATAATTATTTTTTCTCTATTAATATTTTTGTTAGTTAAAATCAAAATTTTCATTCAATTATGGGTTTTTCATTGAACCGCTATTAGATACAATGCAAAATTCATAAAAAAGAAAATGTTTAAAAACAAATACAAAACTCTATTTGTTTTACAAGGTTACGTCAAAACTCACTAGATGGCAAGCATAAAATCCTGAAATCGTAAGTCCCCATTAATAATAATAAATAATAATAAATTTAAGCACAAAAAATGCATAGTATCGTGAACCAAGTCATAAACGAAGAACAATAATAAGTAGCTACATCAAAATTTGTAATCCAGATATTCTTGTATAGTATAAAACGCTTTTGACAATAAAAAGCTTTTCAGTTTTATTTTGAAATTACGCATAGGCAAATATCTCAAATTATTGGGAAGTTTATTAAAAATTAAACTACCGACGTAATACGGTGACTGCCTCATAAGATTAGTTTTAGTAAATTTGAATCTCACATCTTTTCTCCTAGTAGAGTAATTGTGGAAGCGGCTGTTCGTATCTAATTTACTAAAATTTTTTTTAATAAAAATAGCAATATGTAAAATATATAAACATGGTAGAGTTAGAATTAAATTATTTATAAACAGATTTCCACAATGGTCTCTGTACCCTGCTTTACATAAAACACGCACCGACTGTTTTTGTAGTATAAAAATTCTATTAGCCCAATTAGAGTTTCCCCATAAAATTAGGCCATATAGGATGTTAGCATGAATCGTTGCGTAATATATTGTTTTTGCTATACTGAATGATACAGAATTAATAACTTTTCTCAAAGCAAAAATATTTTTCTGTATTTTTACGGCTACATAATTAATATGTTCTTCCCACAAGAGATATATAAGACCCAAAAATTAACATTTTTCATTTTGATTTTGTACAAAATTGTGCCTTATGTTATTTTTGCAAAAAACGACACTTTTAGTTTTGCTGTCATTTAATACTAATTTATTTGCAGAGAACCATTCAGAAGCTATATTTATTGTTGCGGTTATTTATTTCACTTGGATGATTGTTATAGTGAATGAAAGTAGTGTCATCAGCATATCACTATTAAAATGAAACTCACTTACCAGCTGGCAACGCAACAATGGTCAAGGCACCAATACTTCCAAAAAGGCAAGTTGTAAAAGTAATAATTCTTCTTCCAAAAGTATTAATTGTGAAATGCATTATGATATAACTTGGAATTTCAACTGCAGCAGTGAGGGCAAAACTAATATACGAGTTACTCCCCAAGCTCGGAGCGAGATAGTTCATTTGATAGTACACACTCAATATGATAAACCAGTTAAAAATAACCAATGAAAATATAGTTCTCATATTAGGAGTCGTGCACAGATCTTCAATATGTGGAGTCTTCCTTATCCTGCGGTTCGCGGGTTGCTTCGCCAACACCCTTTCTAAGTACGCACGGGTACCACCAGGCGGCTCTGCTTTGTTGACACGCGCAATAGTTTCAAGGATTTGAAATGCTTCCTCGGTTCTGCCTTTGAGCAAAAGCCATCGTGGAGAATCCGGAAAGCAGAACCAAAATAAATAATAACAGGCGAACGGAATAGTCGTTATGAGGGTCTGATAGAACCAGTCTCGTTGCAAGTAAGCTATGCCAGCAAGACCGGTAAAGCCAATAGAGTAGCAAATGCAGATGAGAAGATTCACTACGGATCGATATTTTGGTGTCACGAATTCCAAACCTGGAATAGTTATTTTTATATCAAATATCGAAAAAGACTTGTTACGTAAAAGTACAGAATCTAATCTGTGGACCGATTTTAATTCATTTGTAGACTAGCGACTCTCTATCTAGCCATCATTAATGACGTCAGATTTTAGGAAATTTATTTTTTAAGTTGGTATAAACTAGGGATGGAAAACGTAAACTAACCAGGGGCCCGATAATATTATAATAACGCATGCAAATTTCTCGACTGTGGTATGGATATGATGTCAACGATATTCTTATGACACTAACATTTCGGTGCACATTTGCACCTTTTTCTTCCTACCCTGAAGAAGATGCAAGTGTGCACCAAATCATGCTGTTTGACTGAGCATTTTTTTTTACTTTCTTGTACGAAATAAAGAAAGTATTGTAACCGCGAAAAATTTCGGTTCCAGATTATAACGGAAAAATCCATTTTGACCATCCCTGAAACCATCTTACATGTGTTTTTCCTTTCCAAAAAAAAAAAAATCGAATAATTGCACTAAGACAAAAGTTGTGGCGACCTTGGCCAATATTTAGTTTTCAAATAACTTTGTAACTATTAGAAAGTGAAAAAAATGTTTCATATAAATTGTTATTGTCTTTTTATAGTCTATTTACTGACATATACAAAATTTTGTTCGACAACTATCTTAGTCAGTTTTTCTTTGATTCTAATACAAATGGCCTCTTTCTCAAAAATAGTTGAAGATCAGATCAGACCCATGTTGATTAATTTTTTTTACTCTTTTTGGTCAGTATTATACGCACCCATAATTTGTGACACTTATTTTTTAACACCCTGTATGGTAGACTAGATTCGACTCAATGGGTGCGATTCAATGGGTTGTATTAGGCTGTTTTAAGATCAGTATTAAGAGTTGTATTAAAAAATCTGATTCAATGGCTTGTATTAGACTGTTTTAATACATGTGTATTAGTTGCCTAGGAAATTAAAATACTTCTTAAAATGGGTTATATATGTTTTAAGTATTGTATTGTTTAGTAATTGCCTCTTATTAAAATGATCTTTTCTTCATTAGACCAATTCGGTTCTGTAATTCTTTTTCCTGACATTTTAGTATACTAAAATTTAAAATATAGTTCATAAAGTAGTGTAACATAACCTAAAAAATTAAATAGCGGGAGGTTTTGTGTTGGCCACATCAGATTTTTTATTATGTATTTGAACTACAATTATTTATTTATATATATTTTTTATTCCATTGACGATGTTTTAACTAATTTTACATGTTACATATATGTATTTCAATTTTAACTTCTGACTATTGGAAGTATTTGTTTAATTAGTGTATTATGTATTTATTAAATATAAAAAAAAATTGTAGCATTCCCTGAAGAAGGCCGCAGTACGGCCGAAACGTCGGACTGAATAATTATTTTAATAAATTGACTGAAACCAGTGATTTTGTTTGTATTATACACCAGACAGTCATGATCTTTTCCACCGACGTTAAAGCTTAAGCTGTGTTAAGTGTTCTTTGCAAGCAAATTCAATATACTTTCTTTAAAACACAGTTATCGTCTATTCAAATTCTTTTCCACAATCTTATGTGATATATTATCTTACCTAGGATGTATGGTGCTTGGTATGAAGGAGAAATACAACTGCCAGAAACTAGCCTGGCAAACAACCACATCCAGTAGTTAACACAGGTAAGTGTTAACACATTTCCAACGAGTAGAGTTGTTACTACCATAAAATATGTTTTCCTTCTTCCGTATTTATCCGTGAGGAAGCCAAATACAATCAAGCCGCACAAGTTTCCCAAGTTCAGAACACAAAGTCCAATGGGGACCTTTATGTCGTCTTTGCATACTAGATCAAACTAACAACAGCATGTTTCAAATCAATTAATCACAAAGCTCTTATTTGCTATTCGTCCTTTAAAATGCGAGTTACACTTATAGGGACTTTTAAGCAAAAGTAGCGCATGTTCTAGTTTTTTGTTAAAAGTCTATTCATCTGTCTCTGACTCATATCATTGTGCAAGAGAAAAAACTTTTCAAGTCACTTGAAGAGAAAACTTCACTCTCAATTTTGTCTGTTTTTTTTTTTTTTTTTTTTTTTTTTTGTAAAAGTAAATTAAATAAGAAATGTTTATTCAAATGCGGAATGAGTCTTTAATATATAAAAATATTATGATGGAAATAGTTATAAAAAATACGGGATTTATTTTTCATAAGTCAAATTGATGTTTGAATGTCTCACAACTCGCGCCCCAGACGACACTGACACTTGTCGACGACAATAGGTTGCCAACAAATAGAAGAAAATAATTTGCGGCTGCTTGCATAACGGAGTTTTTAATCCACCAATAACGGAAGGATATCTTGAGGTGTGATGATATTATTACAAAATAAAACTGGTTGCTAGGTTTTAAAAATACTACTATACTTGCCGTCAAATAATGAGCCTGTTTCACATTTTTTAAAATCTATTTTAAATGAAAGATTATGGAATGATTTTCTTAGTAATAATTTTTATTTTAATAATTTGTTGTTATTTGTGGAAATAATTAAATAAAAAGATTGGCGTCCTGAAAAACTACCCCCCACTCCTGTGACGTAGAAGCACATACATTACATCATTAATAGCCAATAGGAAAATAGTTTTTCCATCACCTACGTTTATTCATATTATTTATATAAATAAACGTAGGCTAAAGTTTGTCACATGTCACATGTTAATAACAAAATCTTTTAATTTGACATTTGACGCTGACATTGCTCATTGTAAATTAATAATAAAGTAATAATGGCTAATTCAAATTACACTCAAGGTAAACCGGACAATTAACCGAAGGTCGATAGCTGGATGATGGCTGAATTTATATCAGAACGATTGTTTTACTGCTACTGAAATAAGGGGTGTTAAAGAGTTTAGGTAAAATAAAAACTGAATTTATTATATAAATTGATAATATATTTTACTTTACAGTTCTGGGGTGGGATTCTGTAACTCGTCCGTTATCAAACGGTACCGTTATCACTATAGAAACGTATTTTTTATAAGATGATTGGTAGATTTACGTCATATTTGTCAAATAAATTGAGATTTTTCATGTAACCATAGTGATAACGGTACCGTTTGATAACGGACGAGTTACAGAATCCCACCCCAGGTCGTGATTCTTATTTGACACTTGTTTGACAACTTTGACAATACACTTGACACCTTAGAACCGCTGAAGATGTATGTACTCTGACGTCACATTCTGTTTCAGATCACGTAACTTATTCAAAATTTTATCCAAATTTCAAAAATTAATTGTAAAATATCTAAAGGATCTTTCGTGATATTTTCAAATTTGAGGCTCTTTAAAGAACAATATCTTTTCAAATTTAATACTTAGAAGTCATATAAAAATTATTGCAACAGCCCTATTATGGACTGGAGATTTCTACACTGATGCCAAATTTTTTAAGTGTCTACCTGTACAAATATCTGTAATCTGGTCATTTTATATTCTGACATTTTCGTTAGTACTTGAGTGCGCTTTTTATTCCCAGTCCTATAAATTGCATTATATTTAGACTTTTGAAAAGAAAATGAGTGAAACTCATGAATTAAATAGTCCTGGTTCTCATAAGAAACGTTTAGGAAAACAAGATTTAAATGGGCAAGCAGAAACAATTATTGCCAATGTACACAATTTTTTCAAAAAGTTGGCGTTATATCCTGAAAAAATTTATAATTTATTAAATAACAAGAAAACTTTGGATTTGACTGCAGAAGCATGTTGTGTTGGTAGATCTACTGTTCACCTAATAATCAATTATTCTTATATTTCGTCGGTTATCGTATTTGAACGCAAACGCGACCTTAGCTTGATGTCTGGAAACTGTGGTTAAATATAAATATAAATTTTCCACAGAGACAATTTTCATCTTTTATATTACGTATTACTGTCTTACCTTACTTATTTGTTATAATATTTTCTTCATTTACAATGTATTAAATATTTTAATTAGTTTTAAATAAATTACATGACATTTGCGTTCATTCCTGGTCATGTCAAGTTACAAGTGGCAACACCGCTGGGCAAGGGACAGGGTGCGGAAAGGGATAAAAGTTGAACATTGTGGCTGGTAGTGCGAGCTCGGTTTTAACTAAAACGCTGTTTTAAGAAATGTCAAATTTCAGTATCTAATAATAAAAATAAATAATATCAAATTTATCAAAATATAATTTTTAAGCAGAAGATAGTTTGTATTCAAACAAATATTTTTTAAAAAATCACTCTTTAAACATAAGGGTGAAATTAAATATTGAAATTTGAATTTGACATTTCTTAAAACAGCGTTGTAGTTACAACCGAGCTCGCATTACCAGCCTGTTTGTCTTAATGTAATTTTGACACTTTAGAGTTGACTTTTCATTGTCAACAAATTAGGTTAGCGAAGGTGTCATCCGAGATCAGTTATGTAAAATGTGTTAAACGAAAATATTATTGTCATTTGAATTCTTTGAGATTAATGCCCGTATTCATAAACAATCGTAAAAATTTTAAACGGTTCGTTATAATTTTTGTCCAATAAAAACAGTCGACATTGAAAGAAAAACCGAAATTTTATTTGTCAAGTTTGATTCTATTTGTCAAAAATTATAACGAACCGTTTTGAAACTTTACAAGTGTTTATGAATATGGGCATTAGACAACAAATGGTGGTTCTAAAAAGAACCGTAAGAATTTGCCTTTTTTATTCACCTTGTCAAATTTAATTTGACACTGACATTTTTCGAAAACTACAGTCGCCCACACATTTTAAAGAAGGTTTGATTTGTATAAAACCATAGTAACGTAAAATTACGGCAAACACACGTTAAAGGTGTAGGTCTCTGATTGGTCAATTTTAAGACGTCTTTTCTCTAATATTGTTTTCGGGTTTTTGCTAACCCACTAAGCGGGATACGCATGATTTTATGTATGTATGTATGTATGTATGTATGTATGTATGTATGTATGTATGTATGTATGTATGTATGTATGTATGTATGTATGTATGTATGTATGTATGTATGTATGTATGTATGTATGTATGTATGTATGTATGTATGTATGTATGTATGTATGTATGTATGTATGTATGTATGTATGTATGTATGTATGTATGTATGTATGTATGTATGTATGTATGTATGTATGTATGTATGTATGTATGTATGTATGTATGTATGTATGTATGTATGTATGTATGTATGTATGTATGTATGTATGTATGTATGTATGTATGTATGTATGTATGTATGTATGTATGTATGTATGTATGTATGTATGTATGTATGTATGTATGTATGTATGTATGTATGTATGTATGTATGTATGTATGTATGTATGTATGTATGTATGTATGTATGTATGTATGTATGTATGTATGTATGTATGTATGTATGTATGTATGTATGTATGTATGTATGTATGTATGTATGTATGTATGTATCTTTTAAGCCAGATTTTTTTTTTCGAAATTACACTTCCGAGTGCAGTCTCGTGTTTCCTCATTCGCTCTGGGGCGCGAGTTGTGAGACATTCTGTATAAATAAATTTAAATCCTCAAAAAAGAAAACAAGTACCACAGTTAATGATATTAATTAAATAAAATTTTAAAGTATCTTTCTAAAATTGTGAAGAAACTAAGAATCAATGAAATATGTAAAAGCTGTTTTGTATGCAATTTGTAATTCTGCGCAACTTTTAACTTAACAGTTTTTGCAGTAAAATAAATAGGAAGGCAGGAAATTGCATAAAAATAATATCTTAACACGTTGATTGCGGCATTGGCCGCCGGGGACTAATAACTTGTATTTGTCTAGTGCGGCACCATTTTTCATAAAACTTACGGATCTTATATCTTTTTAACTAAGGGTCCTAGAAATATTTTAAATATAGCTACTAAAAGTTCTTGTCATATAATTTTACAAATTTCAAATAATTCGTTATTGGTCTCCGGAGACCAGTACCGCACTGAAGTAATAATTTTTACTTCAGTGCGGCATTAATCTCCGCCGACCAATGTAAGTTACAATGCACATCACAAGTAGTATCGTGTTAGTTTTAAATGAAACAGTGACTGAGACACACATGCTATGGGTAATCTAAGAAAACAAATATTATCTTTGATTAATAATAATCAGGAACAACAATTATTAATATAAATAAAGAAGCAGAAAATGTAAATAATTTATCTGAAATAAATATGTCGTTATAAATATAGGTATATCTAATTAATTGTTTTTGAAGCATTTCTATTCAATTATGTTATTTCGAAATTAAAATTAATTCAGTATTATCATAAATATAGAAAATTTGTTAATTTCTTTTTTTATTATTTATTTGGTGCGGTTCCGGTCTTCGGAGATCATTCCTGGCGCAGACATAGCTACATACATGGCCAAGTAACAGTTTTCTGTATTGACATACTAAGTTTTAATACAACTAGTAGCCAAAAGATGGTAATTTATGGTCCATACATCTCTGGTCGTCGGAGCCCATTCCTGCATATACAGAAAGTTTGCTTTTGGTCTCCGGGGACCAATCCGCACCGAAATCAAGACAGTATTTTTGACTTCTGCAGCCAACGTCTTAAGTTTTAACCATCAGTACAAAAAAGTTAATACTTTACCAGCCAGCTAATTAGTATATGACCTTGATCCTTGAGTATATGTAATAAAGTTTCATTATTGTGTAGTAAATTTTCAATTTTCCTTACCTTTGAAACTATAGTAGCCGGTATTTCGCTCGTATCATACTCGTACCCGTCCTTACAAGACTCTGTTTCCCAAGATGGATCAGCTGTGCTATTGTTAATGTTAATTTTAGACCAGTCCACCGAGTATCTCATACATGTTTCCCAGGTACTATTATCCTTAAAAACAGACATTAAACATATATGTAATTAGTACAACAAAGGTCTAGCCGTCAAGTCGAAGAGCCCCGAAGGTACACGATGTATGTACGTTCCAAGCGCCTGTAAAACCCGGGTCTTATATTAGTTTTTATCATGGTTTATAAATTGAAGGTGTGACAACTCCTCAATTTTTCATGACATATTGATGTTAGCAGGGTCGCATTTAAGCAGAGGCGCATGAGGCGCTAGCTGGGGGCCTCGTCTTCCGGGGGGGCCTCAGAAAAAAGCCGAATAGCCTAGTAAGACAGCCCAGCTATACGCTTTTGGAGCGCATATACGCGTTTTCGTCAAAATATTTATTTTATTTTTTATGAATATGTTAAATTTGCTTCTTTGTAAAGAACTCTATATTATCGTACTTTGCATTAAAACTCGTTTGACCTTGAAAATTTTCAAAAAATCGCCTGCGGCGCATATTTTCCCTAACCCTCCCCCAACCTACCAACAACGATTTATTTTCTTTATGTGCAGTGGAAAAAAATCCTTAAAATAACCTCTGAAGGAAACCAGTGTTAAGCCAGTAAGAATGCCTCTTTTCTATTTTTATTTTGATAATATTGTAGGGTAACCATAGTAACCGTTAAATGTTATGTAGATGTGTACTATATAGGTAGATAATATTTTTATTTACAGTTTTCGAACTATTTTTGTTTTTGTTTATGTGATACTAATAATAATAAAATTATTTACTATTATTAATACTCCATAATTTATTTTGATTTAATAACCATTAACAACTTATCTTTTAATTTAAAATAGACAGGTGTTTTTCACCGGATATATTTTAAAGTATATAAAAATAGGGGCCTCAACAGGTCACTGCGCCTCGGGCCTCTGAAGATATAAATGCGGCCCTGGATGTTAGCGATCAGTAGGCCAAGATTCTAACCACGCAGCATCTCTACAAATGTGCTCTACAACATAACCTTCTGGTAGTTCCAGAAGGTTATGTTGTAGAGCAAATGACAAGTTAAATGTCATTGTATAATCCGTGGAGTCCCGTGGTGCACTCTCCACGCCAGCTATGGGTACCCGTGAGGTGACTCCTGATAAGCGCCCACACGGTAAAATATATCGTCATCATTACCGATGTCTACATGTGTTGTAGATACTGGCACACCCAGAAATGGGTAACATGCCGTGATGATATATTTATTTATTTATTGTATAATCCGTGCCTATGTACATAACTGTATCAAAATTAAAACTAATTTAATCACTCGTATTATGCCTCTCTGATTTATTTATTTATTCAACAATCTATCCAAGAGAACTACAGTGTGTCCCATTTAAAAGTGCCACCATTGTGATCTCGAGAACTATAAGAGATACGATGTCGGTGAAATGGAACTTTTTGTGCGCTTTTGGTAGGCCATCTCAGATGTGCTTTTGTTTTTCCAAAAATTCTTTTAGGGCACTAGATAATGACGAAAAAATGAATATTGTTGATTTTTTTCTTTTTCAAATAACTTCTAAACTATTAGTAATTGAGAAAAACGTTTCAAATATAAAAGATAGATATTTTTATTACCTAACCAGTGGCGTACGAAATAAATTTTTATATCTGTAAATTTTCGAGATATAACACAAATTTATATTTTTTTAAATGGAACCCATATCTGATTTTAGTCTCAAAAAAATAATTATTTTTTTCTCTTTTCAATGATGTAAGGGATATTATGTTTTTTATTTGTTTTGCCTTCAAAATTATTATTTTTTCTTTATTTTGTATTAAATTTACAATTATTTTGAAAATATTAGTAGATTTCTATTTACAAATACTCCTTGTATTTAAATAATTTGTTTCGTTAGAAAATTTTGCTCAAAATTCGTATTAAATTAATTTTATCAGGTCGCCCTTAGCACATTATAGTGTAATTCATAATTATGGGTCTAGAATGAAAATATTAAGTAATAAAGGCATAAAATAAATTTTATCGATCAAATACAATATAGTTAATAAAAATAATAATGTTTTTTTTTTAATAAAAAGAAAATTCAGGAAAATAAAGAGAAAAATTAAATTTTAGGAGTAAAACAAATATAAAACATAATAACCCTTACATCATTGAAAAGAGAAAAAAATAATTATTTTTTTGAGATGAAAATCAGATATGGGTTCCATTTAAAAAAATATAAGTTTGTGTTATATCTCGAAAATTTACGAACATAAAAATTTATTTCGAGCACCACTGGTTAGTTAATAAAAATATCTACCTTTTATATTTGAAACGTTTTTATCAATTACTAATAGTTTAGAAGTCATTTGAAAAAGAAAAAATGAACAATATTCAGTTTTTCGTCATTATCTAGTGCCCTATGAAATTTTTTTGAAAAACAAAAGCTCATCTGAGATGGCCTCCCAAAGGCGCAAAAAGAGTTCCATTTAACCGACATCGTATCTCTTATAGTTCTCGAGATCCCAATGGTGGCACCTCTAAATGGGACACACTGTATATAGTTCCAATTACAGGACGATTATAAAAAGAATATACAAAAAAATACCCTGCAGAAAGTACACAAATTACCCTAAATAAAACTACATATAATAAACAACTACATACATATTAAATGAAATGAATTTTTTAACATTAATGAAAGCATTTTAATAACTTCTAACTATAAGTGATAAATTAATGCAGCATGTAAATTATGAAATTAAATAACGTCGTTTATGCAATAAATTAAAATTCAGAATTTTATATTTGACATTTCGTATAATCTAACTTTTATAGATGAACTTGCGATACATTTTATTTATATAGGATAAAAAGAGAGATAAACAATTTATTGAATAAGTCCAATTAGTATTTCGTCGCTCTTTTCTGCAGAAACTTTGTTATCATCGTACACTTTCATAGGTTAGGTGCGAAAATCTGTCATAAGTGTGCGAATGGCGCAGGCGCAAAACTAAGAAATTTTAAAATTAAACTAAAAGTTGAAAATAACCAACTTCTTAATTTAGTTTCATTAGTTTAATTTTTCAATTTAGTTGCATAAACCTTGCCATTGATAGCAATGGTTTCTACTTGTTTAGTTTAGTTTTTCAATTTAATTTTTTAATTTAGTTGCCTGCATAAACCCAGTATAAGTATTTGAAAAGTGTTTGATCAAATCTCGTCTAAATACATGAAATGACTGCGCAAATACATCCATTTCGCTAGATATTTCATTATATAGAACACATTTGCCATAACGGTGATTTCGTTTCATAATTTGTTCAGGCTATATTGCAACGAAAAGTAGTCTTATTTCTCGATGTTTGGCGTGGTACATTTAATGGAAGCTGGCTTAGAAGATAGCTGTCATTGATCTCATTGTTTAACAGTTTGTACAAAAATAAACAGGACACAAAGCAATAATCTAAAGCATTTCAATCACTCGAATCATATTAGCTGTCAGGTTCCTGCTCTGACATAACCTATTTGTATTTATTTTAAAAATGTCATGTCAGTAGTCTTCAACTGACGTAATGCAAATTGTGGAATAAATATATACGGACAAATAAATTTCCTACCTTTTTCATGGGTATGCCTAGTTTTCTTCTTTGTTCTGCATTTAAAGATCCTAGCTCTGGAACTTTGCACCAAAATGGAATAGCCATCGTAGTGAAAATTTGTTGGTAGGATAGTATACTGCATGGTAAAGTGCAGGGAATGACAACAAACACAATTAAAAGTTTTTGATACCTCCCGAAATCTCCTAAATTTGGCAGTACTTCATCTAGATTCATTGTTCTTTTTCCACTTACACTATTTCAGTTTAATCATTAATATGAAGACCACTTCAACATTTTATTACAAACTGTATTTCACAATAATTAAAATTAAAAATTAATATTTAGAAACGTCACATTTTGTTTTTGTACGGGAGACTTTAATCTGTTTTTATAAAACCAGGTTCTTATGTCAATGTCATTTTTGATTCCAAAATTAGATTCGGTAAAGCCTCAAGCACAGCTCCGAAAATAACAATAAAATTGTAATTGTGAAGTAAAATAACCTCATAAACAGGCCCGGGAAACGCAAATGGCGGATACCGTGACAGCATTTTTAGTTTTGCTTCCATACACTAAATGGCGACAATAGTGTCATTAGTGTGTCAATTTTTTGTGCGAATTTTGACATGTCATTTTCATTTGTAACAATTCTGTCATTGTGTTTATGTTTTTCATGTCTTAACGCCCATATTCATAAACACTCGTAAAGTTTGAAAACGGCTCGTAATAATTTTTGACAAATAGAATCAAACTTGACAAATAAAATTTTGATTTTTCTTTCAATGTCGACTGTTTTTATTGGATAAATATTATAACGAACCGTTTAAATAAAGTATTGTGTACCAAATTGTACTGCTACCGGTAAGTACAAACATATTTTTGTGTAATTGTATTTTTATTAAAACATATCGCAAAATTTTATTCTAGGAATGACAGCATATTTCCACATCCTCGAACTTAACTCATCGGGATTGTAAAAAAGCTATTAATATTGTATCTTTCTTAAATAAAATTATAGTTTTTTTAAAAAATGCATTATTTTTTACTCATTTAATATAATCTTTGTAAGACTAATTTGTAGTTGAAGCAGATGTTTCATGAAATACGTACTACGCGATGATAGTATTTTCTTAAAAAATTACTTCAACTACAAATTGTATAAATTAGGGGTAATTAATAAACCGAATATACCAATATTAATTGTAGGTAATGATTATACCGACCGAGTTTTAGATTTAATTTTGTTTCTATACACTAGATGGCGCCATTGATCTGGTACCGATGCTTAACATGTACGTTTCCTATCTAGAATAGTGTATATGGTCTGTGCTCACAAAATTGCTCTTGTTTGACGTAAATTTTACATTAACAATAAAACAATTATTTACTTATTTTTTGTCCTAATTCATAGCAAATTTAATTACAAAAACCAAAAAGTATATAATTTTAAAATTTACATATCTCGTTTATACGAAGGGCTAATTTAATATTTGATGTACTAGACGCAAAATTTAATTATCTAAAACTTTCGTTTCAAACATTTATTTCTCAAATCTAAATAAAACCATTTTTTATCAAGAAAACCTTTTAATTGCTTCAGGTATTGTATCACTTCCGGTTAGCCCCTTTTAACCAAAATATATTATGTTATTTCCATTGATGTAGAAGTGGTATATACCAAATTTGAAAAGTTTTGAATAATATTTTCATATAGTTTTCATTAAAATCTATTATAATTTACTTGAAGTAAAGTACCACTTTTGGAAGTAATGTAATGACCAAAAAGGAGGTGAATAACTAGATGTTATAACAGTCCTAAATACAAAAATTTCAACTTTTTATGGTTTACCGTTTTTTGGGTTATACTAGATACGTAAGTACCTACAAAAGTCGCGAAGAAATTAGTTAAAATGGAGTCAGGGATGGTCAAAATGAATACTTCTTATACTACGTACAAGGAAGTAAAAAGTGCGAATCGAAATTTTAACAGTAACATTTGACATTTCGTTTGGATATAATATTGTCAATTTAACAAACGGTTAACATTTGCTATTAAGCTATAAGCGGTACAACTGGCCATAAGATAGTTGTTAACAACTAAGGATTAACAACGATTTTAACTAACTCTTGGTATTCAGTAAATATATAATTAACGACATTGTTAAGTATGTGTCCGATGGTGCACTTCTCTCAACCTAATATCGTAATCCTAAATTTATATGCCTTAGGGCCGGTCTTATAAACAATAAATTAATCCTTAGTTAGTTACTGCACAATTAAATTAAATGGACCATTAAAAAAGAAATGAATATTATAAAACTAATCTCACTATCAAATAACTAACGGGGGATTTAATTAAATTTTAGTAGTGTTTGTGGTTTTGTGAAAAGTTTGTATATTCACATTCGTTATAAACGTAAATCAGTTGATTTGACAGGGAACGTTTTTTTGCATTAGTAGTTGCCACCTCACTGCTTCAAGTGCTTTACCGCGAACACATTTTTGTAATCGTATCAAATTTTCATCGTTGGTAAATCCACATGTAGCAGTTGATCTTTCGTAATTGGATATAAATAGGGGCCAGGTTTCAGGGTTACCATTGAATATTGGTAGTTCTTTTGATACGACTTGACGTACTACTATTTGTTGATTATTTAGCGTGCGATTTTCTATAAATGTTGATTGCGGGAATGACTGCCCATTTTCCTTCGTCTTACACATTGGAGTAGAACCTTTTTCTTTTTTCGAATGAATTTCTGTTTTTGATGATTCAGAATTCATGATGTGGTAATCCATTTTTCAACATCTTCGTGACGATCTATTTCTACGTTAGAAATTGCAGAGTGTTTGTCATCGTCGATGGTACTTGTTACGCTTCTCTTCTCACTTAGTTTCATTAGAAGTTCGTATTTTCTTGCTAAGTATTTTTCTTGTAAACGCTGTTCTTCTTCAAGGCGCTGTAACTCTATTCTGATTCTTCTATCTTGTGAATCTCTTGTTGTTACTGATGCTTTGTCGTGATTTTCTTTCTTCTTTGATGAAGAAATCTTTTCACACTGGATGCATATTCTTCTAGCTCTTTCATTTTCTTTAGAAGTGCCAAAACATGCAACGTGGAAGTAAAATTTGCATTTAGTGCATTGTATACTATCTTCTAACAAGGGGTGTGAGCATATATGACAATTTTGTGGACTCTCATCGGATCTTTCTGTACATTTAGTACATGTCCAGCTATCACACTGTACCATAAACATATCGTCTACTTTTTACAAAGTGTGCAGTTGTATTCGTTCGATGATTTGTCTTTAGAACTCATTTTATATGACAAATACATATATCTTGCTCTTCAGAAAGATCTTTGAATGACAATTCTTTTAACAATTAAATTTGTAGTATTGAGAATTGTATGTCGTTTTTATTTTAAAAACCTTGTTTTCTCAAGAAGAAATATCGTAAAGGTGGTAAAGACCAAAAATTGTGAGCTCTCTGTATGTTTGATCTCGTTTATTTAAATTGAGAAGTTCATTTTGAAGTGTGCTACAAATTTCTACAAATACAAAACATTAGTATAAATATATAAATAGTTTTTACCCAAATTCTTACAATTCTTTTTTCCTTATAATAAATTGATAAGAGTTTATAATTTATTATTCAATAATATATTTTTCGTTTTGACGTATTATTTCCCAACTGTTTTTCCAAACCACGACAACCTACCCTTACTTTTTCTTTTCCAGACAGCCTACTTGGTCACTATTCTTAACAGATATAGTGTAAAAATGTGAGTGGTTCAAAACTTCTGTATGAAACTGTATTTCAAAAAGTATGCAATAAAATATTGCGAAAGTATAGTCATATATTATAGAACAGGACGATTGAAAATTCTTGATAATTGTAACAAGGTGAGGGCAGAACAATAACAAACAAATAATTATTATAAACTCTTCTAAATTATAGTTTCAATATCAATAATTCAACTAATGTTATCTTTGTGAATCAAAATTCTGTTTAGCAATTATTATCATTTTTCGCATAATTATTTCTCTCTCTTTAGTGTGTTGACAATTAAGTATGTAAGTTATTGCAAGCCGACGTGTATGGTTGATATTTAGTTATGGATGCTGTATGATAACCCTCGCACCCCTCAACAGACATGCATGCACTTTTGAAGATTATAACCGTTACTTTTTAGTTAGTCTTTGGTTGAGATTCATTCTAGAAAAATATAGGCTCGTAGTATAATCAAGGTTTTAACTAAAACACTGTTCTAAAAAATGTTAAATTTCATTATTTAATAACAATAATAAATAATATCGAATTTAACAAAATATGATTTTAAAGCAGAACATAATTTGTATTCAAACAAATATTTGTAATGGGGTCTTATACCATTTTTCTTATATTTTTTTTCTGTAAGAACAGGATAAAATAAGAATTTTAGTGCAAACGCGACTTCAAAATTTTACGTAATAAGCCAGATATGAATTTTTAAAGTTTAAGAATTTGGTGTGTGAAGTAGTAGGTACTAACCAGTGATCGACAAAAAATAGGACAAACTGTTAGCTATAGAGGGAACAATTTTTTTCATGTTTGCATAGCTGAAATGTTTTTATATAAAAACTTATACGGTATATTCATGAAGAAATTATTATTAAGTATCAATAACATAAATAATACGCATTTTTTTCATAATAAATTATAGAACATTGAAACAGTTTGACAATATTATTACACAAAATATGACGACGGATGGCGCTAATGTTTGCCCGTTTTGAAGTTTCAATATTAATTTAATTAATATTAATATTAATTTAATTAATATTACAAATTGATTTAATTATAAATATATTATTATTGTTAATATTACTAGATGTTATAATTAAACAAATTCATCAAACACAAAATTGTTAAATGTTTTGTTAGGTTATAGAACAACATGACATTTCATATTCTATTAAAGGTGACCGCTGCAGACGCGCGAATCTCCTTTTAAAATCAGGCGACCAATCAAATTCTTAGTACCTAATGCGTCATACCCAATTAGTAATCAGCTTCAATCGCTTGTAGTTTGTGACCTAGTCAATGTTTAAAGAAAATTTTTTCAATAATACTCATTAATTTATGTATATTTTCGTCTTCTTATTCAAGATAGTTAAAATATGACTATGGTATAGGACCCCATTCTTGAATAATGTGCACATTTATACGATTGCTAAAATATAGTTTATTAATATTTATATTACAACTTAATTAAAACAATATTACCTAAAATATAGAATTGAATAAAAGACCTTTTATTATACTTTGTATTATTTAGAGTATATATCCTCTTCTCTGACATTCAAAACATATTTGTTTGGACAAATTCAAAGTTACCATGTTAGCAATGATAGAACAAAACAAACTAAATAATAATAAGAAAGACGCTAAATTTTTAAATTTACATATTTTTTAAAAGAATCGTTGTTTAAACATACGAGTGAAATTAAATATTTAAATTTAAATTTGACATTTCTAAAAACAGTGTTTTAGTTAAAACCGTGATCATACTACGAGCCAGCGAGTCTGTGTTGGTCTCTTATGTCCAAGCGACGTAGAATTTCAGTTTTGGCTCAGGACTTAGATGCATCGGCATCTTTAGAATTTAATTATGTTGAGTTTGTTTAATGATGTGTATATACATCCGGTAAATAATGTTAACTTTATTCTTATCAAAATTATAACTTAATGTGCTTCAATATTTATCGAGGGAAATAAAGTACTCCCTATGGAAATAAAGTGATTCAAGTCCATTGTTAATTGATATTGATTAACAGATAAGGAATATTATCAATTATATTTATTTTGGAAAAAATATAATGATTTTTGTAAAAAATTAAATTTAAAATAAATACTTTTTCTTCGTTTATAGAAATGTGCTTCATTCTTCTTTTTTCCCATTTGTATATAAAATATTGTATATAACACGGGAGTAAAGTGTCATTATTTGCCTCAAGCGATTGCATCCCTTGGGCTACGCCCTCAGAATTCAATCTTCGCTCTCGCCAATTAATGACGAACTTTACTCCCTTGATATATTAACTAAAACTACTAAATATTAGTTTTATCGGTAATACTAAATTAGTCTAGTGTTTAATTGTAAATATGTAGAAAAGTAGTAAAAACCGTCCGTGTCCATACGTATTATAAATCCATATGTAAAACCTTTAATTGTGTCTGTGTCAGTGTTCATCAATCATCCCTTTCAGTTTAAGTGTTAGCGTGTGTGTGTGTGTCTTTGTATAGAAAAGTGGTCATCCAAGTCATCGTCCTAAATCTTAAGCTTCAGTTCGTCATTAGACCAATTAAAAGGTAAACAGCAAATTTCATGTAGATGTGTAGTCTAATTTTTACCTCCTGCTACCCTTGGTAAGGGAGGTATCGTGTTAAAAATCGCATATCGGGATTTTAGTAAATGGCCACCTTTTAAAGTCCCTAGAATCCAATTTTAACATTGTCCTTCCATAAATTTGGCGAATTGCTTCATTCAGCCGACGCAACATGCTCAAATAGTATTCTTTATTAACTGTAGCACCTTGAGGTAAAAATTCATAGGACACAATACCATGATAATCGAAAAAAACAGTGAGAAGAACTTTAACATTCGATCGAACTTGGCGTGCTTCTTTGGGTCTTGGTTCATTTGGAAGCTTTCATTGCGATTATTGAGCCTTTGTTTCGATGTCATATCTGTACACCCACGTCTCATCATCCATTATGATGCGATGAAGAAATGTTGAGTCATTGGCGATATCTTGTACCATTTCCTGAGTGATGGTTTTACGTCGCAATTTTTATTCAAAATATGACAATTTCGGAACAAATTTTGCTGCCACTCGCTCATGCCCAAAACATTGGTGAAAATTTCTTCGCATGAACCATATGATGTAACAATTTCTTCAATAAACTCCGTAATTGTAATTCGACGGTTTTCAAGAAGTTTTTCCTTAACTTCTTCTGGGTTTTTTTCGGTGATTGAAGTACTGGGGCTCCCAACTCTAGCGTCATCTTCAACTGATTCACGACCATCTTGAAAGCGTTTATACCATTTGTAAATCGCTCGTTCATTAATACTCGATTCACCAAATGCCTTCTGCAACATTTCCACTACTTTACAGCACTTGATTTCATTTTTCATGCGAAACTTGATGCATATTCTTTGATCACTCATTATGGAAATTAAAAAATCTCAAATATACAGCAACACAACTCTTTTAATTGTCTGTTAAATCTAAACTACACATCAAATGTGGCTGCAAATTGAAACAAATATCAAAGATAGGTTAACCAACATGTAAAAAAAAATAAATATCAATCGGACAAATGTAGCGCGAAAATTTTAAAAATTGCACGAATTTTTTGATCAAAGCTCGTATATATGTGTATTCTGAAACCTTGTATTTCTATCATATTCTAATATGGAAAGAAACCATTAGATTTTGGTGTAAATCGGATAATCGAAAATTGCACTTTACTTGCAGCTCATAATGATTTTTCTTAAAAAAAAAAACCATTAAATGCCATTTTTTCGCATTTTTTGCCATTATGAAAATTAAAGATTATTGAATTTTCTACAGGTACACATTAATACCTTTTCTATATATTTTACAGATAAATTTAAAAATCTTTTTTTTTTTATAAATCCCGAAGCCTAAGATAAACGCAATTCCTTTGTTACACAGTTCATATTTCAAATGAATGTAATTGGGATCAGTAAAAGTTAAAAGAATATTGCGATTATCAATAAGTGAAAACGATATTCGTTTCCTTACACGGTAAAAAATTACATTGTTATTCCGAACAAAATTTAGTTAGCTGTATTTTTTTTTGTTATTTCAACAATAAGTTTTTGCCATTTATACGAAGAACTTTGTATTTTAAGTTTCCAAAACTAAACAATTTTTGTTGTATATAAAAAGTATTATTTGCTGCAAAATATTAGTCATGGTAGCAATTATTATTAGTAGTACTAAGCAGTCATTTTGTTACTTTGTTCCGATTACAAAATCATTTTGCAACAATTAAAAATATTTCATCTGTTACTGGGACAAATTTTATTTTTTTTCCTGTGACATATTATATTTTGTAAAGATTACAAATTATTTCTTTTCCCGCCATATACTTTGTACAGGTAACTAAAACTTTTGTGTAGACAGGGTATTCCCTGGTATGCAGCATAATTCAGTACTATACTACGTCGTGTCGCATTTGCTTGCGCAGTTTAGTCTGTCGAAAATTGTGTTTTAAAAGTGCTTGTTTCTTGTGCCCGTCAATAAAAATGGATGATTTTGTAAAAGATATTTTAAAACAATGGCAATTAGTGTCTTATTGAAAAATTTGAAGGTTGAGTCATATTTGGCAACGCGGGACACGGCAACACCGGCAGGTGCACCTCGGAGCAACATCACGCCATGTGGGGTGGGGTGTGACGTAGTGCAGTGCAGTGTGCAGTGTAAGTGTGAGTCAGTCGAGTAACGAACACGGCGAAAGACACACGTGTTGTGAACACAAAGCAATAATACCTCATATTTTATAATTTCATGTAATTAAAACTTGTAATCAATAAAATTAATGATCATCTATAATCCTGAGCTACGAAGATTGATCATTTGGTCCTTCAAACCGGATAAATAACAAATTTAACATTAAAAAAGTGCTAAATCAATAAGAAAAAACTTCATACTGCATTCCTGATACGAGACCGTGGAAAAAGCCGATCATCTGTCAGCAGTTTCTGCATATGAAGAAAGAAAACGAGAAGTAATCCACACAACGCTAGCGCAACGTCCACGCAACACGCTTCGGAGTCGCTACAGCACAGCAGCTAGAATACATCCCTACCACTACAAAGAATTACTCGTTATCGCACGCTTCTAGAAAGTTACCGGCGTGTCAGACAGAGAAGAAAACAAGGTAGGTCGCATGTCTCTATCCCTTTTTTATCCTACTACTATAGTTTCGTATTCCTACAAATAATTTGCCCATAAATTACGACAATGACGGACGCTGAATTAAAACCACTAATTGCAAGAAGAAAATCTGCACTTACAAGTCTTAGTGCAATTGAAAAATACGTCAGAGAAAAGGTGACCGCTGAGAATTTTGATATAGACGAATTGCATGTTAGGCACGATCGTTTAGAACAAATTTGGTCGCAATTAGAAAAAGTTCATGTTCAATTAGAAGACTTAAAGCCAAATGAATATGAGAAAAGTCATTCGGAGAATGAAGAACGGTATTTAACTCTAAAAACAAAGTTTAAAAAATATTTGAATCCTACTAAGATTGCTAAGCCAGTAGATGAAGCTTCAGAACAAACGGGTGTTAATACTCAATTACTGAACAATGATGCAGGCAAAATAAACGTAAATTTGCCGACATTGAAAATACCTCCTTTCGACGGAAGGTATGACCAATGGCATAGTTTTTACGATGTATTTAAGGCACTAATACACGAGAATGATAATTTCTGGTATAGAAAAATTATACTATTTAAAATCAAACCTAAAAGGTGAAGCTTTAAGGATAATAGAAGGTGTACCTACTACAACCGACAATTACGAGGTATCTCTCGAATTATTACGAGATCGATACGATAAGAAACAATTTATTAAAGGTGCACACATTAAGGCTCTTTTTGAGATACCTAAAGTTGCTAAGAATTCTCCAGTGGCTCTACGTTCGTTAATATCTGAAGCCAAACAGCACCTCAGATCTTTGGCCACTCTAGAATTAAAAACAGAACATTGGGATCCATTACTGGTTCACATGTTGTCTGAAAAATTAGATTATCAAACCAGACGTGATTTGGAAATGCACAAATCATCAGAAAGGGACATGCCCTTGACAGAATTTTATAAATTCATTGAATACCGTTGCACAACGTTAGAAGCCTTACAACATTCCGACACTTCTCAAGTTTTAAGGTCAAAGGTTACATTGGTAACAACAGATAAACAAAAAACAAGATATCAATGCTCACTTTGCAAGGACGGTCATTTTTTATACCTTTGTAAAAAGTTTGAACAGTTGTCATACGACAACAAAAGAAAGGCCATTAAAGAGAACAACCTTTGCTATAATTGCTTGCGTCCAGGACATTCAGTAAACAAATGTTTTTCAAGAGGCTGTAGAAAATGCAATGAAAAACACCATACCTCATTGCATCAAGATAGTCACAAATCTGACGAAGTACAAAAAGAGAATGTTCAAAATCCGATTGAGGGTGCAGTAACCTTGATAAACTCGACTGAACAAATACAAATTGTTCTATCGACTGTGCAATTGAAGATCCAAACGGGGAATAAAAGTTACTTAAATTGTCGAGCGCTTTTGGACAGCGCTTCTCAAGCAAATTTCATAACCACAAGGTTTTTCAAAAAACTAAATATCCATAACTACGAAAAGTTTATTCCCATTAACGGAATAGAAAATTCGAGAACTTCAACGACATCAGCTGTCACGTTAACAATAAAGTCAAAATTGAATAATTTTGAAAAAAATCTAGAATTTTTAATAATTGATAACATTACACATAAACTACCGTCCAAATACATTGAAATACAGGATCTAAACATACCGTCAACTTGTATGTTAGCTGACCCTGCCTTTAATGTACCAGCACCAATTGATTTATTGATTGGGGGAGAAATATTTTTCGAACTTTTAGAACACGGAACAATGTCTTTAGGACAAGATCTACCAATAATACAAAATTCCGTATTCGGGTGGATAATTGGTGGAAAATGTGGGTGTCAATACATTTCTGCTGACTACAGAACAACTAAATGATTCTTTAACAAAATTTTGGAATATTGAAAACTGCTACACAAAGAGTGACGTACAGTCTCTCGAAGAAAAACAGTGCGAAAGTATATTTCAAAAAACAACAAAGAGAAATGATGCTGGGCGGTACATTGTGAATTTGCCGTTGAAAGAAGATCCTCATGTGTTAGGTGATTCATACGAAGAAGCAAACAGAAGATTCAACCAGCTGGAAAAGTGATTTATTCGAAATCCAGAACTACACGCAAACTACAAAGCGTTCATGGATGAATACATACAATTGGAGCACATGGAAATATTACATTCACCAATGAATCAGGGTGCTTATTTCATTCCGCATCATGCTGTGTTCAAAAGGGCAGACTCAACAAAAATTCGAGTTGTTTTTGATGCGTCAATGAAGACCACTTCTGGCAAATCATTAAATGACATATTAATGATTGGACCAACCCTGTACCAAGATCTATTTTCAATTATCATACGATTCCGAAAACATCGCGTAGCTTTTTCAGCAGATGTACAAAAAATGTACAGGCAGATTCTCATAAATGAAAATCAGCGATCTCTGCAAACAATCCTATGGAGAAAGGAAGATATTGATGATATCCAAAAATATTGTCTGAACACTGTCACGTATGGGACAAGTGCAGCACCGTACTTAGCCACAAAATGCGTCCAACAACTAGCTATTGATGAAAAATCTAACTACCCACTTGCAGCCGAAAGAATCAGCAAAGATGTATATGTTGATGACGTCTTAACTGGTGCTGAAAATGAATCAGAAGCCTTACCTTTACAACAACAAATTATTTCTATCTTCAAAGCAGGTTGTTTCGAATTACACAAGTGGTGTTCTAATCTAGAATCCTTAGTAGCAAATATTGGTAATACCGAAGATAAAACAATTCCATTCACAAATGAGAATGAAACAAAAACTTTAGGAATAATTTGGAGCCCAAAAGAAGACATTTTTAAATTTACCTTTAACTTACCGTTAAGCCAAGAAAGTACGAAGCGAATGATGCTGTCAACAATCGCTAGTCTTTTTGATTTCCTAGGAATCCTAGGACCAATAATTGTCAAGGCAAAACTACTCATCCAAGAACTTTGGAAATTAAAAATCTCGTGGGATGAACAAGTACCTGTTTGTCTCTCAACACAATGGACAGAGTGGAAAAGGCAACTCCAAGAAGAAAACCATCTAGTCATTCCAAGATGCCTGATACAAGTAAACAATCCAACAGTTATCGAAATACACGGATTTTGTGATGCATCAATGGTTGCTTATGGAGCTGTACTATATTTGAGATGTGAAAACGAAATTAACATTTCTGTACGACTGATATGCTCAAAATCCCGAATAGCACCAATCAAGCAAGTCTCGTTACCCAGATTGGAATTATGTGGAGCCGTACTCTTGTCACGTTTAGCAAATAGCGTAATACATAGTCTTGAAATAAACCTAACAAATGTTTATTTATGGACCGACTCTACAATTGTGCTCTCCTGGCTAAAGGAAACGCCATCTAAATGGACTACGTTTGCCTACGTACGCCTAAGGATGAAAATGTAATACCATCCAACATTCCGGAAACTAGAACTACAAAACAAATAACTTCTTTGTTAGTAGCAACTAACCAAAATGAAATTTTTGAACGTTTCTCAAGATTTTCGAGATTAATTCGCAGCATTGCCTTTGGTCTACGTTTCATCCACAATGTAAGAAAATTGACTCCCAGGGCGTCAGGATACCTAACGACACAAGAAATACACAACTCAAAAATGTACTTAATCAAAATTGTACAGAGAGATGCATTTCAGGAAGAAATAAGTTTATTAAACGATAATAAACCAATACTATCTTCCAATAAAATAATTGCACTGAACCCATTTGTTGACACAAATGGAATTCTAAGAGTTGGTGGACGAATAAAGCATTCTTTGGTACCGTATGAGCAACAACACCCAATCATACTACCACAACGACACCGATTCACTCATCTTTTAATTGAAGCAGAACATGTCAGATTGTTACATGCTGGAGCGCAATCAGTTCTTGCTAGCTTGCGAAGACATTACTGGCCAATTAATGCGAAATCAGTTGTTCGTAAGATACTACACAGATGTATTAAATGTTTTAGATTTAGAACTAAAGGCCAAACTCAGTTGATGGCAGACCTTCCTCAGGAACGTTTACAACCATCACGACCTTTCCTAAACGTAGGCTTGGACTACGGAGGTCCTATTTACATTAAGACTTCCAAAAGAAGAAATGCACCACTATTAAAAACTTACATCGCACTGTTCGTGTGCATGTCTACTAAGGCCATTCACCTTGAATTGGCAATTGACCTATCTACTGAGGCCTTTTTACGAGTCTTACAGCGATTCGTGTCAAGAAGAGGAGTATGCAAGACCATCCATAGCGACAATGGTACAAACTTTAAAGGAGCACGAAATGAACTCAATGAATTGTACAAGTTGTTTACAACTCAATTATCAAAAACAAAAATTGATGAATTCATTACACAAAACTGTATTGAATGGAAATTTATACCACCGAATTCACATTTTGGGGGAATTTGGGAATCTGGAATCCGATCCGTCAAATATCACCTCAAACGAACCATAAGTAACGCTCATTTATCTTATGAAGAGACATATACTTTGTTGACTGAAATTGAAGCCTGTTTAAATTCCAGACCTTTAATTCCTGTCAGTACTGATTCTAAAGACTATGACATATTAACGCCTTCTCATTTCCTTATTGGAGATATGCTGGCCCGTATTCCTTGCCCAGACTATGACGAAATTGCTACTAATCGCCTATCTAGATTGCAGTTTATTCAGAAATTACAGCAAACCTTCTGGAAGAAATGGTCGACTACTTACCTAAATGAGTTACAACAACGAAATAAATGGCGTTTAAAGAATACAACATTAAGGGAAAATCAATTAGTTCTCGTAAGGGAGGATAATCTTCCACCTCTAAAATGGATAATAGCAAGAATAGTTCATCTTCATCCTGGAGCTGATAACCTCCCACGAGTGGCAACTATCCAGACAGCAACCGGTGCGCAGTTCAAGCGACCCATCGCCAAGCTGTGTCCGCTACCAATCCCAGAAGCTCAAGATCATTTGAAGCAGACACTTCAACGGGGGCGGGATGTTGAGTCATATTTGGCAACGCGGGACACGGCAACACCGGCAGGTGCACCTCGGAGCAACATCACGCCATGTGGGGTGGGGTGTGACGTAGTGCAGTGCAGTGTGCAGTGTAAGTGTGAGTCAGTCGAGTAACGAACACGGCGAAAGACACACATGTTGTGAACACAAAGCAATAATACCTCATATTTTATAATTTCATGTAATTAAAACTTGTAATCAATAAAATTAATGATCATCTATAATCCTGAGCTACGAAGATTGATCAGTATCGATTACTGATAAATCTATATAATTTAAGTTACTATTGTGTCATTCATATGTTATTTCTTATATAATATTTGTTACATGTATATAGATTATAATTATAAATAAATAAAATTAATATAATACGAATGTATTTAATTTTAACCTTACTACCTCATTAATGCATTTGTATATCTAACAAAAAATAATTAGTTTCTAAAATAAATTTATATTTCTTAATGGTAACTTAATTTATTTGTTCGCATAACTTATTAATACTTATTAAAAAAAAGGTAGTATTTTTCTTATTAATACTTCTTAATGATAACTTATTTTATTTGTTCGCATAACAAATATCTTTTGTTATATATAACGAAACTGTATTTGTTGCCACAACAATTTTTTACCAGCAAATTTACCTTGGTAACTGTAACAAATATATTTGCTGGTCCTATATTGACAAAAAAAAATTGTTGCTGGAACTAATTTTTGGTAATCACAACAAAGTTTTTATTTACCGTGTAGCGATCACGTAAAGTGACTACGTTTTGCGAATATCGTTCATATTCTATGTTTTTGTTTTAAATAATTGTTTTGACAGATAATTTATCACAATGTTATTAAAAAATTTAATCTAATGTCAAAATGTATCATTCTCGCCTTTCATTTTTATTTCATTCATAAGAGCAATACTCCAAGAATTGTACGACACACGTTAATTTATAAATTAGTTATAGATGTCATGTAATGTACCAGATACGAGGGCAGATCAAGAAGTAGTGAGCCTAACAACAAAGGGCAGGACTAATAATAGCTATTGTGTATTAAGAGCGCAAAATTGAATATTGTCGATTGAGATTCTCTCGAAATCGACAATGTTCATTTGCGCTCGTAACACACACAAATTTTTTGTACTTACATTACTACTACTTACATTACTATTCAATTAATAACGATTATATTTTTAAATTTTAATATATCATTATTTTCCATTCTTCTTGAGCTATTGCTAAACTTTTATGTACTTTCGTTTTTGTAAATGAATGCCCTATTTTATTTCTGTATTCCCTTACATAATAGTTCGGCATTTTGTTTGGTTATATAATATACCGACAGAGCTGTCATATTAATTTTAAAACACACGCTAGAATCGTTGTTTCTGATACTTCGCAAAATGCAGTAGTATTAATATATAGATAAAATATTACTTGGATTAATTCTTGTAATCAATATTCTTGAACTTTGTTGTAATCAACACTTTTACAGTTATTGGAATATAAACAATGTCACAAAATATGTCTTTTTGGTAGTTCTTTCTACTAAATCAAGTACTAAATTTTAATAGTAAATCAGGGAAATGTCGGTAGGAATAAGAAAATATCTAATCACCAAGATTTCAATTTTCTACCATAGTTTTGAAAAGAGTAAAAATTTATAGTATATCATAAGCATTTGGTTTTTCGCAACATGCTACACTTACCGTCAAATAAATATGGACTGGAATTTTTACAGTGTTGCCAATTCCATTGGTCATGTTGAAAATGCTAAGTTATGAAATAGCGGCAACACCGCATGGCAAGGGACAGGGTGGGGAGAAGGAGAAAAATTGATCATCAGTCTATAAGAGTTTATTTGACGACGAATATAGGATTAAAATATTCATGATTTGTTTTTACCTTCCGTCACCTTTAGGTAAGGAAGGTATTGTCTTTGATCAAAAAATTCGATGGTGTTTTTTAATGAAGAAGAACGTTTTAAGATTCCTAGAATACGATTTTTTACGTTGATGTGTGTGTGTGTGTGTGTGTGTGTGTGTGTGTGTGTGTGTGTTTGAGAGAGAGAGAGAGACAGAAATTTTTCTCCGACGATAACTTCAAAACTACAATTCTAAAAATTATGATTCTTTCGTATTCCTCTTCTTTACATCCATATGCAGACCTGATTAGATTTTAGTTATAATTATTGGTCAACAGGAAATTCCTTTATTTGAAGTTCTTAACAGTTCTTCTTGAAAAAACGGAGTTAAATATCATTTTTCGACATTTTATGTGATTATCAATATGAAAGAAAATCTTATTCTCTATACTGTTAGATTATACATTTTCCTTCATATTCAATAGATATAGAGTTGTAGAGAGATTAAGAGAAGTTAACTTTCAAAAATCAGTTAGCTTTGCTAAAATTATGGAAACAGCAGATATATTCAAAAAAAAATAATTGACAGATATCAGTGTCAAGTGCAAAACTAAAGATGGAATGATAGGCTCAGAAAGTGGTACAAGTGATAGAGCTTCTCTCGCAAGTGACTTGCAGTTGCAGCCTCGCCTCAAGATTGGAACTTTCAGTGCCAGGAGTACGAGGGGTGTCAAAGGGAATATGGAAGAACTGTGTAGCTGAACATTTGAGAGAGGAAGAACTGTGTGAAGAAGCTGCGTTGGACAGGAATGAATAGAAGAGAAGAATAAGAAACAGCGACCCCTAATAAAATAGGGAAAAACTGAAGTAGAAAGAAAGAAGTGTCTAGTGCAATTTACAGAGTGTATGTTCATGTAATAATTTTATTAGATTCATAGAATCTTTTCAAACGAACTTTTGGTATAGGATTTGTACAAAATACAACGAGGAGGTCTTGTGCTGACCACGAAACACAACAGATTTTTATCTCTCGCTAAGAGAGATATTGGAATCATGCTAAAGATTTAGGAACTGTTTAACTATAGATTCCTCAATCTGACATTCCTGGGAAAAGCTGAAAAGGTTTTGGTAACAATTGAACAACCGAAAGTAGTAATTTCTTAGAAAAATTCTTCTAAATATATTTTTTTGGAAATTTTTATTATTAAATATTGAAGAAAATAAAATTCTCTATCTAATACATTTAAAATTTTTGTTATATCTTGTATAGATTTAGAGATAAAGACATTATAATATATAGAGTAATCTAATCGCAGAGGCTAAGGCACTAAGGAAACCAGTTGACAAATTCAAATGCTTGTAACATAGTTTGTAAATGACACATCATGTCAGTGTCAAAAATCAATAGTTTTAGTGACATTTTGCTAGCTTTCTGTGGGAAGTATATTTAATCTTTCTTATTGTTTTATTAATTAAATATTTGAAATTATAGGTAACATCCATATATCCATCAGAAATACTGCCAATCTGGTTAATGAATTGGAAGAATCTGTCACATTTAGGAAGTTCCTCATACAATGAAAAATAGATATAATTAGAATTATATGTGTGCAGAAGACATGTTAAATACAATAAAAAACAATATTTGGGTAAAGTTCTGTATTTTTATCGACGGCTCGAAAGCGAAGAGCAATACAATATATAGCAATACTTATATAGCCTAATATATGGGGTCCCGTGGCCGCGTGCCTGAGTGTCTGGTCGCGAACCTGGGGGAACCGGGTTCGATCCCGACAGAAGCTATATATTTCCAATTTTAAATGGCACAAAAGTGATCCCTGTGGTGCACTCTCCACACCAGCTATGAGTGCCCGTGAGGTGACGCCTGGTAAGCGCCCACACGGTAAAATATGTCGTCATCATTACCGATGTCTACATGTGTTGTAGATAGTGGCACACCCAGAAATGGGTAATATGCCGTGATGATATATTTATTTATTTATTTTATATAGCCTAATATGGAAATGGCGAGAGGTCTTGTGCTAGCCACAACAGATTTTTTTCTTAGATTCATACTTTGAATTAATTTTCATTTTATAATTATCGTATTTTATTGCAATTATTTCATTTTTGCTATACTAAAAATAATATCTACCTTTTAAATTTGAAATATTAATTTATTTTATTCAATTTTGACGAAATAATAATAAAAACCATTATAATATTTAATTTTGACAAAAAAAACTAATCAGTTAGTAGACTGTGCAGACAATCGTTGAAGATAGATGCATAGATGCCAAGTCATCTATTTAAAAAGCATTATTGTCTGTCATTTGTGTCGTGAAAGATAATGAAAATGGCTGATAATATCTAATAAATATTGTTGTGAGTGTTATTTTCGTGTCTGGTGTTATTTTAAATGCATTATTTGTTGCAGAGTGAGTTAAAATTTTGTGAGAGTGATTTAAAAAAATTTAATTCACTTGTGAATAAAATATTACTTATAGTTGTTGCTATGGAATTAATAATGATAGTTTAAAACGTCAAAATTGAATAATAGTATATTATACACCAACGTTGTGAAGAGTATGATTATTGACCGAGCGAAAAGATTATAATCCCGAGGGAACCGAGGGATTATAATTCGCGAGGGCAATAATGCTCTTCATAACCGTGGTATATATACTATATTTTCACTACAAGCACGTAATTTTAATAATTATTTATGAAATTAATCCCAACATAACGTCATTTTACTTTTAAATGTGATGGCACAAATGATGCATAGTTGGCATAGTAAAATTGTTTATTAAAACAAAAACTGAAATTTTATCATTTCATTGTGACAGTTTTATAAAAATAATCATGATTAGTGAAGATTTAAGTTGTACACCCCCCCGAATGCTATGCACATATGTGCTCATTGACAGGTTGTATCATCTGATTGTGATTGCACAGTTTTTGGTTGCACGGTGCAAGCATTTGTATTATTTATTGTTAAATCACAAATATTATTTAAAAGTATTATTTTTAAATACTTTTTTTCTTACATTGAATAAGCGAAATTGAAATGAAAGAAATGTTATGTATTTAATATGTTCTCGCCGCGAAAAACAAATATTCAAATTAATCCTAATTTTTAATATTGAATAAAGCAGTTTAAACAACCATTTATATGCATAAAATATTAATAAATAAAGTCTCTTGGTTATACTTAAACTTGCAATAAACATTTCCGATTTAAAACTGTCACAGAATTATCAAAAAATGTGAATTTATTCATTATTAACTTATTATCGGTTAATAATGAAAAATTATACAGGGTGTCTCAATAAGCTTGCTCACTATTGGTAACTTTTTTATTTATTCTATTAGAAAATTGGTCATGTAGACAAAATAAAAATTGTGTCAGCGGTTCTCAAAATTTGGGACAATATATATATTTTTTAAATGGAACCATATATTTTTTATTATCTTATTGGAAAAAGTATTTTTTTCTCTTTCCAATAAGGTAATGTTGTTTATGTACAATTTTTTCAAATAAATGATTTATTTACGGTTAAAAATAAAAAAATTGTAAACTGTTTTATTAGTTTATTTAGCCAAGTAAGCCGCGAAAACAATTGATTCTTTGTTTATTTGACGTTTAATAATTTCTCCGTAAAGTTCTCTGTGGTCAATAACTTTACAAATTAAGAAAAGTTAGATATGATCTTGCTATATGGAGAGTTATATCTAGACACGAGTTACGTAGAACGGTCGGCTCTCTTTCCAAAAGAGCTGAAATGTGCGAAATGGCTTTCAATTTGAATATTTTCTTTAATTGTTTTGTTATTACTTTAAAATAAGTTAATAAAATAAAAAAATTATAAAAGATAATTGTTTCCATGGTTTACTTGACTAAATAAACTAATAAAAGATAATTTTTATCTTTAAACATAAATAACTCGTTTATTTCAAAAAATTTTACATAAACAATATTACCTTATTGGAAAGAGAAAAAAAAATACTCTTTCCAATAAGATGGGGTCCCGTGGCCTCGTGCCTGAGTGTCTGGTCGCGAACCTGAGGGTACCGGGTTCGATCCCGACTGACGCCAAATATTTCGAATTTCAAATGGCACAAAAGTGACCCCTGTGGCGCACTCTCCACGCCAGCAATGAGTGCCCGTGAGGTGACGCCTGGTAAGCGCTCGCACGGTACAAATATGTCATCATCATTACCGATATATGCGATAAAGCAGATTGGCACACCCAGAAATGGGTAATATGCCGTGATGATATATTTATTTATTTATTTCCAATAAGATAATAAAAAATATATAGTTTCATTTAAAAAATATATTCTGACCAAATTTTGGGAGAGAGCCGATCGTTCTACGTAACTGGTGTCTAGATATAACTTTCCATACAGCAAGATCATATCTAACTTGTCTTCATATGTAAAGTTATTGACCACAGAGAACTTTACGGCAGAAATTATTAAACGTCGAACAAACAAAGAATCAATTGTTTCCATGGCTTACTTGACTAAATAAACTGATAAAACAGTTTACAAATTTTTTATTTTTAATCGTAAATAACTCGTTTATTTGAAAAAATTGTACATAAACAACATTACCTTATTGGAAAGAGAAAAAAAATACTCTTTCCAATGAGATAATAAAAAATATATGGTTCCATTTAAAAAATATATATTTTGTCCCAAATTTTGAGGACCGCTGACACAATTTTTATTTTGTCTACATCACCAATTTTCTAATAGAAAATGGCACAATTTTGCTCATTTAACCAACCTCGTATATCTTCAAATAAAAAAGTTACCAATAGTGAGCAAGCTTATTGAGACACCCTGTATACCGGTAACCATGGTCGGGTTGAGAAATTCAATTTCACGGCACTCTATTCGGTCAATAAAGTACCTCTGTGTAGCTAGTAGTGAAAAAAGCTTTTATTGCAGCTAATATGTCAAAGAATGCAAATTTTCACAAATAATACAGATATTTTAGTGACTGTAATATTTTTGATGTTTCGTTTGACAGTTCAGCTGCATGAGCAGGCGTCATTTTACTTATTATGTACAGAGATAGAAAGAGATAGCTGTTAGATTAAAAGGCTATTAAGTGTAAATTATAAAATTAAACAAGTAAATAAAGTTTTAAATAAGTTCTGTGTTCATATTCATCCATTTTAATAATTATGTGTTTATCTTAATCATCACCATCATCATCAGAATCTTATCATCGTGTGGTAAAAAAAGAATAAGTACCAACATAGTCTATTCTTTTTATTGTTACAATAAGAAAGAAATGGCACAATATTTTATTACAATGTAAAATTACAATTTTTCTTCAGAGGCTTTGGGATATTTTATGCTATTGGTATGAAGGTGTAAAGTAACTGCAGGAAACTACGGCGAACACCCGAATCGCTGGAATTACTTTTAATATGTAATACTGGAAAAAATAAACATACAGTTAAAATACTAAAAAATACCATACTTTATATAACTAATTGTTTAAAGAACATTATATCGTCATATGTAAAATTACGAAGTTTAAGAATTCATGTCTCACTTATTACGAAAAATGTGTATACCTTGTTTTCATTTATACTCTTTTAACTTATTTTGAAGTAGCAAGGATTGTTGGATTTAAAACCTTCGATCAATGAGTAATTGTTTATTTATTACAATAAAGACGATGTTTTGTTCATGATTACGACAATTTTCAAGTCAACAACAGTATATCTTGGTATTTAAATGTTGAAATTGTCAAAAACTAAAATTAGAAAATGATGGTTGAAATGATTTATGATACTTTCAACCTATTCAAGCTGAGAGTTAAATAAGACTTCAGCAGCGAAGCGGCTCGTTCTCCAAACATGGACCCATGCGTTAACACTGTTAACAGATACATTAGATACGTTAACATAAACAACCAATTATAATAGATAAAAAGTATTAGTCCCGAATACATCTACAATATCACAATATTATCACAATGGCGAATAATAGCAATTTTTTATATATTTTTTTCCTGATCGTATATAAAATTCTGGGAGTATTAGTGAAAACGTGATGTTAAATTTCGAAATAGTAAGCGAGATATGAATTTTTTAATGTCTGAAATTATTTGTGTCGTCATAGGCCTGAATTGGTCATACTCTTCAATCATATACTGACTAAAGAAGTAATTTCCGATACCAACGCGTAGCATGATGTGATCGGAGAATATGTTGTGGGGGGATTTGAGGAGCTGGAAGTCATGGTGCATTGCGGGCTGTGGTCTGTTGTGTTATATGTCACTACTTGTCATTTTACTGTACTTACTTACTTAATCCTACACCTTTCTACCCTCACGGGTGTAAGGCGTTCCCCGGCTTGCGGGGGAGGGGGTTGAGTTCTGGTTCGTTGGTCTTCTCCATATTTCTTTCCACTCTGCTCTATCTTGTGTTTCTGTCTACGTTTCTTCCCAAGTTAAACCTCTTCTTTGCGCTGCCTCCTTTACTTCTTCCAGCCACGTTCTTCTTGGTCGTCCTCGTGGTTTCTTTCTTCCAATTTTTGCTTCAAACACTTTTTTAACTATTCTCTCCTCTCCCATCCTTTCTACATGCCCATACCATCTCATCTGTCCTTCTGCTATCTTATCTTCTATTGCTTTTACTTTTAAGTTTTGTCTGTAGGTTGTGTTTTCAATTCTGTCCAGTCTTGTTTTCCCCTCTATTTTTCTCAAGAATCTTATTTCGATAGCCGTAATTTTTTCTTTTTGTCTTTGCGTTAATGTCCATGTTTCAGCTCCGTGTATGAGTATAGGTGTCACTACTTTCTTAAATATTTGTACTCTGGTCTCTTTCGGTATTTCTTTCTTTCCTAAGAAGCTGTGTTTGATGCTATTGAATATTTTGCCTCCTGTCGTTCTTCTTTCTTTTATTTCTTCATCAAATCTTCCATCTTCTGATATCATTGACCCCAGGTATTTAAATTTTTGGACTTGCTGTAGATTTTCATTTTTTAGTTGTATCGTGTGGTGTTGTTCATTTCTTCCTAGTATCATGGTTTTCGTTTTTTCTTTATTGATCTTCATGTTTAATTTTTGTAGCGCTTTGTCATATATTTCTATATTCCTTGTTAAGGTTTTTTCGTCTTCTGCTATGATGACCATGTCATCTGCATAACATAGTTCTGCTATTTCCACTCTTCTCAATTTCCAATGTCCTATGTAGTATTTCTTTACTTCTTTCTTTGTCTCTTTTATTCCTTCGTCAAGAATTAGCGTAAACAGAAGCGGGCTCAAAATGCATCCTTGTCTTACTCCGGCTGTAGTTTAAAATGTCTCTTGTTTCACTCTTACATAGCTCTTAGTGTTTGAATATAGGCTCTGAATTCCTGTTATTAACGTATTTGATATTCCCCTTTTTCTTAGCGTTTTCCATATGTCTTCTCTATTGATTCTATCAAACGCTTTCTCTAGATCAATGAAGCACACATGTACGTTTCTCCCTTCTTTTATTGCCTTTTCCCCTATTTGTCTTAGTATGAATATCGCATCATTTACGCCTCTATTTGGTCTAAAACCAAATTGAGTTTCCTCTAACGAATCTTCCAGCTCTGTTCTTAGTCTACTCTCCAAGATTCTTGCATATATTTTGGCCACTGTGCTTATTAGGGTAATTCGTCTATAGTTCTGGCACTCTCTGCTATCTCCTTTTTTAAATATTGGTGTTATGATACCTATTTGCCATTCTGTTGGTGTTATTCCTTTTAGCGCATCATTCATTATGTCTTTAAGTTCCTGTAGTGCTGATTCGGGTAGTGCTTTCAGCATGTCTGCTGTTATTTTGTCATGTCCGGGAGCTTTTCCTCTTTTGGTTTTTCTTATTGCTTCTATTATTTCTTTCAAGCTTATTTCTTCTTCTTGTGTTATTTCTGTTTCCTTTGTTCGTGTGCGATGACTTTCTTGTTGTTCTTCATCTTTAGTATCATTTCCCTCTAGTAGTTCTATGAAATACTGTCTCCATCTGTCCATTATTCTGTCTTCTTCTGCTATCGTCTTTCCTTCCTTATCTTTAATGTTCGTAATTGTTGCTGTCTTCTTTTGTCTTATATTTTTAAGTGTTCCAAAAAATAATTTCTGGTTTTCATTGTATGCGTTTTTCATTTTTTCACCAAATTCTCTCCATGCTTTTTCTTTTTCTTCCTTTATTACTCTTTTTACTTTTTTCCTTTGTTCTTTATATTTTTCATAGTCAATAGGTTCTTTCGTTTGTAGATATTTATTCCACTTGTTCCTTTTTTTCTTTCACTGCAACTTTTACCCTTTCCGACCACCATCTAGTTTTGTTTGTGTTTCTGTTCACTATTCTAGTCGTGCCGCAGCTTTTTTCCGCTGCCTCCAGTATTGTCTTTTTGAAGTTCTTCCATTTCTTTTCTATGTTTCCTTCTTTTTCTTTTGCTTTTTTCTTAAACTCTTCGTTGACGTTCTTTTGAAATTTTTCTTCTATCTCTTGTCTTCTAAGTTCATGGCATTTTATTTTCTTATTTACTATCTTTCTTTTGGTTTCGTTCTTTGTGATTACTTCTTGCTTTAGTATCATTGTTACAAGGAAATGGTCGCTTCCAATCTCTGGTCCTCTTTTTACTTTTATGTCTTTTACTCTATTCCAGCTGTCTATGTTAATTAGGAAATAATCTATAATCGATTTTTCATTTCTGCTTATAACTTGTCTAGTTATTTTATGTATTTCTTTGTGCTTGAAGTGTGTATTTCCGATTTTAAACTCATTCTCTAGACAAAACTATATTATTCTTTCCCCGTTTGTATTCATCACATTCTCTCCATTCCTTCCTAAGCACAACTCTATTCCATCATTCTTATTTCCTACCCTCCCGTTAAGGTCTCCCATTATTATTACTCTCTTTTCACTTCTGTCTACTATTTCTTGTAGTTCTTTAAAGAAGTTGTCTTTTTCTTCTTTTCTTGCGTCCTCGTTTGGTCCATAGCCCACAATTAGCGTGTACTCTTCGTTTTCGTCTCCTTCCTTAACATTTATTGATAGTAGTCTTTCGTTCAATAGGTTTTCTTTAGAAACATATTTCATCTTATCCTCTTTAATTAAAATTACCACCCCTGCCTTGGCGTTTTCTTTTTCCGATACTCCTACCCAGTACATCCAATATCCATTTTGTGTCTTTGTGATTCCTTTGCCTTTCCTCTTTGTTTCTATTATACCCACGTAGTCCATATTCATTTTTGCCAGTTCTTCTGTTAATTCATATTCTTTCCCTGTTAAACTTTTTACATTCCATGTTCCAAATTTTATTATTTTCCTTGGTTTATTTACTCTATTTTTTATTTTGCCCTTCCCGTACTTAATTATATGTGTTTTGTTGTTCCTTATCGTATCCTTTTCCTTTGCTTGCGACGTCTTCCCTTTTTGTTGCAATTTTCCTCGTTTTTCCCTTAGTTTTTTGACGCAGTACCTCCTTCTTCTTTGACCTCTATCAGCTTCTTTTCTGTTTTGTCCCATTTCCATTCCTTTCCATTTATTGTTATTTTCTGATAGCCTATCTTCAATATGTCACCTGCCTTGTTATTCTTCTCCGCTAACATTTTTATTTCCTTTTGTATTTCGCGCTCGTTTCTTGTTAGTTCGTTGTTTATGAAAATTTTGTCCTTTAAAGTTCGTAGGTTCTTTTTATTCGCCATTACTTTTTGTTTATCTTGAAAATTTTCCATTTGTACCTTACATGTCTTCTCTCCTATCTTTAGTGCTTCCTTCACTTGTACATTAACTCCAATTTTCTTGTGTATGAAATCTTCCACGGTGTTTTTTAGGTATTTTCGGTTGATTGAGTCTGTTCTTAGCCCTACAATCACGAAATTATTTTTGATTTTTTCTTTCTCTAATCTCTCGATTCTATCTTTCATGTCGTTCAATTCTTTTTTGATCTCTATATTTTCTTCCTTCAGCTGTTCATTTATCTGTTTCATTAGTTTCATTAGTAGTATTTTTACTGTAACCGCACCTTATTTTTTGCGTATAGTTTGTGAGTATCTCGGAGTATATCAAATTGTAATGAAAAATACAAAGAGAGTACGGATATTTCGTTTCATGTGGGATTTTGTTTAAAAATAATATATTAAACAAAGTGTAACCTTTAGGTTTCTTGTTAATAATGACGTAAGAGAAAAGAGACTGAAATTTATTGGTAATAAAGATGATTTACATATTTCAAAAGAAACAACTAGTCATTTTAGTCCCCTTAGTAAAATTGATGTTCATCACCCTCCATTAATGTTGCATTATAAATGTCATTATACGCCAGCATTGAATTTCAACAATATGGAAATGTATTTATTTAAAAAGACCGATTTCAATTCATTAAATAATTTCCTTTCCACTGTAGATTGGTCATATGAATTTTCATCCCTTAATACAGAGGATACGGCAAACAAGTTTTATGATCTATTATACTCCGCCATTGACAAATTTGTACCGAAAAAAATTATATCTCATAGATCTTATCCCCCCTGGTACACCGGAGATTTAATTAAACTAATTAAAGAAAAATATAAGCTGCATAAAAAATTTAAACGATTTAATAATAAAGCTGATTACTTAGAATTCTCACATATACGCAAACAAGTAAAAGATCTTACCCGTACTTGCTACGCGAACTACATATCTGACATTGAACGAGAAATTCCTAATAATGTAAAGAAGTTTTGGTCTTACGTGTCCTCTGTCAAAAAGCAAAACATCCCTTCTAATATGACCTTCAATGACACTACCTCTAACAATGGAACTGATATATGTAATATGTTCGCAACGTATTTTCAGTCGGTCTTTTTAAATAGCAATACAGTTGGCAACTATTCCAAGAAATACTCAGACACACATATAGATCTTTGTTCTTTATCTGTTTCAGAAATGGAGGTACACGATTTGATGTCATCCCTTGATATTAATAAAGGAGCTGGTTCTGATGGGATCCCGAGCTTTTTTATTAAAAACTGTGCCATGTCTCTTTCTCGTCCATTATCTCTCATTTACAATAAATCGCTTACTGAAGGTCAGTGTCCCAGCATCTGGAAAAAGGCTCTTATTGTTCCAGTCTTCAAATCGGGCAGTCGAAACTCTGTTAAAAGTTATCGCCCAATATCAAAACTGTGTATATTTGAAAAAATTTTTGAGAAAATTATTTATAAGCATTTATTTGCATCATTTAAGGGAATTATCAATATTCAACAACACGGTTTTTATAGTGGGCGATCTGTCGAATCTAATCTAGTCGAGTACACCGATTATATTCTTCAGTCTATGGACTGCAATACCCAGGTTGATGCTGTGTACACTGACCTTAGTAAAGCATTTGACAGAATAAACCATTCCATATTGATAAATAAATTAGAAATGTATGGAGTTCACGGCAACCTACTTAAATGGTTTGAATCATATTTGAATTGCAGGCAGCAATGTGTAACTGTCAAAGGGTTCAAATCTGATAATTTCCCCGTGACTTCTGGTGTGCCTCAAGGATCTCATCTTGGACCACTCCTTTTCATTATTTTCATTAATGATATTAGCAACATTTTTGAAAACTCGAAATTTATTATGTATGCTGATGATCTTAAGGTTTACAGTAAGATAACGTGCATGTTAGACTGCAATGCTCTTCAAGCAGATCTCGAGAAACTAAATATTTATTTAACAGAAAATGATCTATCTGTCAATCATAGCAAGTGTTCTTGTATTTCTTTTTCTCGAAATCGGACCAATTTTGAATTTCAATACAATATCAGTGGAAATGTAATCAATCGTGTATCTCATGTAAGAGATCTTGGAATAATATTAGACAGTAAACTCATATATGACATTCACATTGACACTGTTGTAAAGAAAGCATATAAAATGCTTGGATTTATATTAAGAGTTGGAGCACTTTTCAAGAACTATAACACTCTCGTTCAACTATATTATTCACTTGTGCGTTCACAATTAGAATTTGGTGTCGTTTGTTGGTCTCCTCATTACCAAATATATATTAAGAGAATTGAAGGTATTCAACGGAAATTTATTTCAGTTTTAAATTGGAAATTCCCTTATAATTCTGTACGTTTCGTCACTTTACAAAAACGTAGAGAAGTGTTGGATTTGACATTTTTATATAAAATCGTAAATAATTATATAGATAGTCCTGTCCTTTTAAGTAAAATATCTCTGCGTGTGCCTTCTTATTCTACTCGTTCTCTTGAAACGTTCTCTTCTAAAAAATATAAAACCAATGCTGCTATGTTTTCTACAGTAAATCGATTAATGTGTTCTTTCAATAACATGATTCTTAGCTATAATGTTCCAGATATTTTTAATTGTTCACTATTTAAGTTTAAATCATTTCTAAAATATGTTTTCTCGCATTCTTTGTCTGATCCTTAGTTTGTACCTCTCATTGTCTATTATTATACTGTCGAGCTAGAAACTTTTATTCTTTATGTATATTGTTAACTGTGCTGTACTTTTATTGGGCCTTGGCCTGTTGTACGGCCTTTCTGTCTAAATAAAAAAAAATAAAAAATAAAATTACTTTGTAAAAAGGTAGTACAAGTATTAAGATAATACGCAGCCCGCAATACACCACGACTTCCATCCCCGCAAATCCCCCCTTCTGATATCTGCCGGTCACAACAAACACCGTAACCGTAAGGCTGCCTCTAGTCAGTATAATGCTCTAAGGTCATACTTCTCAAATGCGGTATGTTCAGAAAAAACCTAATGGGAGCAGGCGGTGGAATTACGTAATAAAATTGTTTTCAAAGTTTTTTCCTTTACTTTAGAATAATTGATTTCATTTCAAATATCTAAATTAGAACTATCTATTATATATTTTAATAATAAAGTTTTGTTAATAAATATTTATTTGAATTTTACAATATTTTATGTACGCTCAAGCAACCTTCACCGCTCGGCTCTGGGGTCGTGGGTTCGATTCCCACCAGGAGCTTGGATGTTTGTGTGTGTCTTAAATTATAACGAATAATAAATTGTCATTGGCCAATCAGCACCGTACCGAAGACCAGGGGGTAGAAAAAAATTATATATTAAAAGGTAAGATCAATTTCATTTAATGCATGAGGAATAAATCTTTGAATATGAGCGACATATTATCCCGTATAATATTTTCCAGCCTTTGCAAACGATAGTCTGTTTGGGTAATATTTGCTCGGTCTGCACCAATTAAAATATTGGGCATTTAAATTCTCTATTTGAAATTAAAATATTCTCAATTTGAAATTGGTTGTTCTCAATTTGAAATTGTTTATTTTCAATTTGAAATTGTTTAGTCTTAATTTGAAGTTGTTTAGTCTCAATTTGTAGTTGAAAAGGTATAGTTACATTCGCAATGTTCGTGAATGTTTATCACGGTTTAGTGCAGCAGTCTGGACCGGTATAATAATAAATAAATTATCCTCGTAGGTGACTATTAATTACGAAATATTTAATAAGAATAAATATACCTTCTGTGATGAGGGTGTCATCCCGAGAGCACTGCCGTGCTTTGGGGCATCGCTCTAATCCTTTGCCCCACAGAAACTCCACGGCTTCGGGCCAAGTCATGCCTTCCACGCTACCTGGTGTCGCACACCTCGGTATGTTTTCATCATAAGCCCATATTTTACGGTGTACCGCAAGATTCATCAGTTCACATATGGTTTCATCACAATGCACGGGGTTCTTATTAAAGTACAATTTTTTTAAACTGCTCAAATCATTTATAAACCTTTCGTTAATTTTAGTGAGACGATTATTACTCAAGCTTATAAATTTTAATTGGGGAACATTTACAAAACAGTTGTCCTCGATGGAAGAGATCTGATTCCCATCAAACCAAACTCGCTCCAAAAGCTTTAAATTTGCAAATAAATTGCTTCGTAATGTTTTTATTTTGTTGTCTGAAAAATTTATTGTTTGTAAGTTTAATGTATTGGAGAATAAAGAGTTGGGCAAATCTGTCAGTTCGTGCCTTTGCAACCATATATGTGTTACATTTTTATATGGATTGAATTCAGTCCCTGCAAGTGATCTTACATATCCTTCTAAAATAAAAATAAAAAATATATTAAAATACACGATAATAATGGTATATTACATCCGAGGTGGGAGATGTTTCATCACAGCCGAGGGCTTCTCTATATTACTGAGAGGCGAATCCTCGAGGTGACATACAGAGCGAGGCTATGTATGATGAAACTCCCACCGAAGTTATGTATACTATTTTATTCACAATCATCTTCATTTTAAATCAATAATTTTCAAAATAAATCAATGAGTCATAACCTTTAATTTTGTTAATATTTTTAACAGCTCTCTTAAAAATTGTTTTAGCCTACTTAATTATAGGGATCTATGGCAATGTTGTTAGACAACCCCTACATAAACATTTCCAACTCAAGAGATGGAAGGGATGGAAGTCAAATCTGTTATATCCAACTCAAGAGATTGTCATTAATGACGTATTTCCCAACCCCTAAAAGTTTAGGAATCGGTATATTACTATAATTATTGTGAATAATAGTTATTTTTGTATTATGGCCGTAAAATTGATCGGTTTCAGCTAAGGCGAAAACCAAAGCCAAAAAATCAGATAGACAAGAAAAGAACTTTTTACCTGATATGCACTCAACATTCTTTTAGAAAGCTATCGGAAAAAGTAATAATTTATTGCATTAAAAACTGACTGGTATTTGGTGTTTTGTGCGTGAAGTTAGGTTATCATTAGATTGTATTATTACGCGTGGTTTATAATAATAGAAATAGAAAATAGAGTGTAAATCATTATTCGCATTAGTAATACTAAATACTATATTTTATCCACAATTGTCAAATAATAACATATTAGTTACATATTTGTATCGAAAAATAAGCAGACATATTGGCTTATTCACGTGTACCTTGTTATGCAATTTTTATTGCTACGTAACGACTTATTGCTATTTTAAAGATGATTGTTAAAATTAGTATTTACGTAACAACAAGCTGTCGTTATTTTAACAATAATTGTTACCAGTCAGGCAAGAGCTCCTGATCACTTGCCGAGGTGTCAACAATTATTGTTAAGAGTAAATTAAAGTGGCAAATGCTCATAAATTCGTTGGAAAATATTCATCAAAGGTAAATTTATTGTATTTAAACTAAAAACCATACACAAAATTCGTATCATTTCTTTATTTGGTGTTAGTGTGTAGTCGTGTCTTTAAATCGCAGACTAACTTGACGAATAATTTTTATTTCAAATAAGTGATATGCATACAGAATACGTAAATTAGCTGGATAATTTTCAGCTAATTTATTGTCTACCTCGTTAGGCGTGAATAAAGAATAAATATGCCGCAATTAAGGGATATGGAAGTGATCCGTTTTTTTTTTTTTATCTGAAAAGAAAATATATTTTATGGAATATTTCGTATGTCATGACTAGAGATGGGATTTTAGATTGCAAAATTTGTAAAAATAGGTACCTAAATAAGTATAAAAAAAACTTGTTGTAGGTAACAAATATATGGGATTAGGTTCTAAAATTAGTTTTAGGTGACAATTTTTTTTAATACTTTATTGAGTATATTTGTAAATATACATATAGGTATAAATAAACATTTTTTTATAATTAACAATTTACATATTTGTAAATTGAATATAAGTAAAAAAAATTGCTCCATAAATTATTAAAATTATATTGGTGAAATTCTGTGCAAATATATAAATCTTGCAGATTTATGGCTAATTACAACGTTGTTACTTAAATGTTAAACCTTTTTAGACTTGGATCTTAAAATTTTGCACAGAATTTCACCAACGTAATTTAATTATAATAATTTCAGTCTAACTTATTTTTATGACATTATGACTGTAACAAACTAATATCTTTTCAATATTTTCTATATTGAGATTGTGTCGTTTGTCTGTTAGCACATTTTTATAGAGGGAAAATGAACGCTCTACGTCACAAGACGTTACGGGGGCGTATTTAAAGGTGTTAGCATCTTTTGTGGATAAATTTTCTGGCATTTCTACATCCTCTCCCATATATATTTTACATAGAGTATTCATGATGTGAAACCCAGGATTTTTATTTACGACCTGAACAAATTTAAATTTAACAATAGATGCTACCCTTCCTTCACATGATTTAATTTGATCTCGTAATGTATTAAATATTTTCATTGACTCCATAAGTGGAGTTCCTACAGATTCTAGCTTTGTGATGGTTTCACTTATTGTTTTAAAGTTATTTTCAATATAAATTAAATCTCTGTGCATTGCCGAGTTCGAAAACAATTCTTGAACTTTCTTCACGCTTACAGCTTCTTCACCTTGAAAATCCATTACTACCTTCAAATTAAAAAACAATGTGAAACCTAAAATTAAGTTATTTTCATATAAATACCCTTTTAACGTCCTCAAAATGTTCGGCATAAAATACTGCTGCATTAAGCCATGTACCCCACCTGGTTAGAACAGGTTCTGGAGGCAAAGGTATTCCGGGCGCTGTATTTCTATAATGCTCAACCCTAGTGGGTGCTTTCAAAAAGACCTTTTTTGTGTTCGAAATTAGAGCATCAACTTGGTCAAATTCAGATCGTATGACCTCACACACTCTATTAAGTGCATGAGCCAGACATGTAAAATGAATAAGATTAGGATAAAATACTTTAAGGCTGATTGCACTTTTCAACATATAGGATGCTGCATCAGAGTAAAGTAATCTGACTCGCGCATATTGAATACCTTCGGGCCACAAGACACCTGAAAAAATGAAAAATAAAGTAATAGATTTATAAATATAATTTTTGTCCAACTTGTCCAGAAAGTGACCTTTTTCTTAATAGTTTGACAGACCGTGCCCAAAGTAAAAGAACTGTGCGTGAAATACAATTTTGCGCACCAAAAACTGTGTGCAAAGTGTGATTTTGAGCACGGCCTGTTCGCATTATTAAGAAATAAGTCACACGCAAAACAGGCACTCAAAAGGTCACTTTTTCGGCAAGTACAACAAAAAATATCGCGTGTGTCACGTGCGCAAAGCAATTTATGCTCGGCTGAGTTGGAGCCCTCGCCAAATGCGACGGGCCGCTCGGCTTGTGCTGCAACATGCCCGCGAAAATCGCTTACTTTGCGCACTTTTTCCATAAATAAATATTAAAAAATTTCGAACTTATAAAGAGACTCATTTACAAAACGTGCAACCGTCACATGGTTTGTCTTTTCAAGTACTCTGCAGGTAAGAAGATGTGGAATACTTGGACCATCATTTGACAATTTACCGACAATCAAATTTGCGATGTATCGTCCCTTAACATCAGTCGTCTCATCAACACATATCCAAACGTTACTGTCACCAATATCATGCTGAATATCTTGAATTGTCTAAAATAAGTTTTATGAATATAAACTAGAACGACCACAACACAATGTTTTACTATTTACCTTTTCGTAGCATTTCGGTAAGTAATTTTTACTTAGGGTTGTTCGATCCGGAATGCTTTTGTTACAATATTTTTCCAAAAACTGTCGAAATTCGAAACAATCCAGTTTTGCCCAAGGTATATTAGCGGATATCAAGGCGTTGCACAAGTCAAAAGCAAATTAATTTTTTTCAGTTTGCAACTTACATTCAGTAAGTTGAAGTTGAATTTCAGGTTTTTCTTCAACAAGCTTTTTATGTTTTTTACTTTGCTCATGTTGTATAATATGTGAATTTTGTTGGCAAATGATCTAAAATAAATAGTAAAAAGTTAAACAAATAAAACCATTGTATTTGTTATTGAATTGTTAGTAAAAAAAATACTTAACCTCATTTTTTTAGATACTTACAACTTTAGCGCAAACTCTGCAAAATACATTATTGTCGCATATTTTAAATATACGTTCCTTATTTTTTAACCACTTTTGAAAAAGCTCTACTCTTTGCGTTACTTTAGGCATGATTTAAATACTAACTCACAGATCAAGCAATTACGAAACTGCTACCAATCTTACCAACTGTGCGCGATGAAAATAAATTCTCAGGATAGCCAACTTCAAAATTACAAATAAATCTGTAAATAAGTGCGGGAATTTAATAATAAAAATAAAAAACCTAATTTAGGTACAGTAAAACAATGATTTAGGTAATAAATATTGTAATTAGGTGCAATTCTCGCAAAAACCAGATTTTAGGTGAAATAGGTAAAATCAAATAGGGCTCAAATGAGAGCATTTCTTTCGAAACGGATTTTGTACTATACCACCTAAAAATAGTACTTACGTAGCAAAATAGGTAAAAACACTAAAATCCCATCTCTAGTCATGACCGAGTACAAATACTGAATTAACACCATTCCTTAAGATTAGACAACGCACAGATGGTATTCGATATTAATTGAAGATAACATAAACTACAAAACGAAGTAATAAACAATAATTACTTATCATGGAAAATACTTTCAGATTCAAACTGCATTTTTACCTTCCGTCACCTTTAGGTAAGGAAGGTATTGTCTTTGGTCAAAAAATTCGATAGTGAGTTTTTAATGAATAAGCACGTTTTAAGGGTCCCTACAATACGAATTTACTATTCTTAAGATGATGTCTGTATGTATGTGTGTGTGTGTGTGTGTGTGTGTGTGTGTGTGTGTGTGTGGTGTGTGTGTGTGTGTTTGTGTGTGTCCGTGTGTATGTCTGTCCGTGTGTGACAAATTTTTCTCCGACGATAACTCCAATGCTACAATTCTAAAAATTATAATTCTTTCGTATTCCTCTTCAGTGCATCTATATGAAGAGTTGATTAGATTTTGGTTATAATTGATCCACCGGAAGTACCCTTATTTGAAGTTTTTAACAATTTTTTTGAAAAAACGCAATTAAATATTTTTCGACATTTTGTGATTATCAGTATGAAAGAATATCTTATTCTCTATAAGGTTTGATTATACAGTTTCGTTCATATTAAATAGATATAGAGTTATAGAGACATTAAGAGAGATTAACTTTCAAAAATTAGTAAGCTATGTTAAAATTATGGAAACAACAGATATATTCAGAAAAATTTAATTGACAGATGTCAATGTCAAATGCAAAACCAAAGTTGAAAGTATAGGGTCAGAAAGTTATGTGTGATTGTGATAGAGTGTCCCTCCAAAGAGAAGAAGATGGAAGGACTGTGTAGGAGAAGATTTGAGAGAGGAAGAATTGTGTGAAGAAGATGCGTTGGACAGGAATGATTAAAAGAGAAGAGTAAGAAACAGCGACCCCTAATAAAATAGGGAAAGGAAGTTTCGGTATAGAATTTGTAAAAAATAGTGTGTTCGTGTTACAATTTTATAGAATATACAGAATCTTTTTCAAGAAACTTTTGGTATGGGATATATACAAAATACATCGAATTGACGGAAGGTTTTGTGCTGCACGGTAAAAAATTACATTGATATTCCGGACAAAATTTAGTTAGCTGTATTTTTTTTTTTTTGTTATTTCAACAATATGTTTTTGCCGTGTATACGAAGAACTTTGTATTTTAAGTTTCCAAAACTAAACAATTTTTGTTGTGTATAAAAAGTATTATTTGCTGTAAAATATTAGTCATGAGAGCAATTATTATTAGTAGTACTAAGCAGCCATTTTGTTACTTTGTTCAGATTACAAAATCATTTTGCAACAATTAAAAATATTCAATCTGTTACTGGGACAAATTTTATTTTTTTGTATCCTGTGACATTATATTTTGTAAAGATTACAAATTCTTCTTCCCGTCATATGAATACTTCGTACAGGTAACTAAAACTAAAACTTTTGGGTATTCTCTGGTATACAGCATAATTCACTGTTCGTGTTATACAATACTACAATACTTCGTGTTTCATTTGCTTGCGCAGTTAAGTTTAGCCTGTCGAAAATTGTGTTTTAAAAGTGCTTGTATCTTGTGCCCGTCAATAAAAATGGATGATTTTGTAAAAGATATTTTAAAACAATGGCAATTAGAGTGTCTTATTAAGAAATTTGAAGGTATGTATCGATTATTGATAAATCTATTATAATTTAAGTGACTATTGTTTCATACGTTATTTTGTTTATATAATATTTGTTACATGCATATAGATTATAATTATAAATAAATAAAATTATTATAATACGCATGTATTTAATTTTTACCTTACTACCTCATTAATGCATTTGTATATCTATCAAAAATTTATTAGTTTCCAAAACAAATTCATAGTTATTAATGGTAACTTATTTTATTTGTTCGCATAACAAATATCTTTTGTTATATATAACAAAATTGTATTTGTTGCCACAACACTTTTTTACCAGCAAATTTACCTAGGTAACTGTAACAAATATATTTGCTGGTCCTATATTGACAAAAAAAAATTGCTGCTGGAACTCATTTTTGGTAATCACAACAAAGTTTTTATTTACCGTGTAGCATATAGACGTAAATGTTGAAACAACTCTACTTGTCATACTTGTCATTCATAAACAAAGTAAACAAATCTTAAAACACTTCTACCACCCTTACAAGGTATGAAAATGACAAAACTGATGTATAACTTTGGCTTTTTATTCTTTGAAAGGTAGGTAAGATCTGAATTTAACATTACGATTAAATAATACTATTCCACCGAACTGTCAATATTATTATTAATGATAAAAATCGGTTGAATTATGGGTATATTGTTTGACAGTTGTGGATAAAAGATTTTATTAATTTTTCACGAAATAATAACAATCATTATAATATTTAATAGGTACAATAAAAGTACAACTTTAGGAAAGCGAATTTTCATGCATTATATGAAGAACATTGTAATGTTAGTTGGGATGAATTAAAGTCATGCTCTAATGTTAATGATGTATGTAACAGATTTTATACTACCCTTTATACAATTTTTGATAAGCATGTACCTTTACGATTTACTAAATGCAAACCTTATCCCCTATTGTTTACATCAGAAAAAAATATACAGAACTTGAAACAAACATAAATTTAGTGCTAGATATAAAAAATATAAAAACTCATATGATTATATCCAACTTTCCAATTAAAGGTCAATGATTAAGAATCAAATTAATATATCATATAAGAAATATCTCAGAATAACTTCGAATCATTTACTCAAACTAAAAGGAGTAAGATTAGAATTCCTGGGATAATGCATTTCGGTGATGAAGTCAAGGACACTCCCGTAGAAATCCTGAATTTGTTTTTCAATTATTTTAGTAGAATGTATGTTGACCCATCGCCTTTTGAAAATTATACATCAGGTGTATCACCCTGTATAATAATAAATCAAATATCAGAATGTGACATAACTCAAGCTATCTCGAAACTAAATAATAAATGAACATCTGCTTTGGATCAAATACCAGCTTCTATAATAATTAAAGACTGTAAAGCAAGTCTATTAGAACCATTAACAACTATTTTCAATTTTTGTCTAAACACCATTACTTTTCCAGATTGCTGAAAAATTTCTTAAATTTGTCTAGTATGTAGTGAAATCTGAAGATCCACCCAATGTACGCAACTACAAGCCGATTGCGATATTATCTAAATTTTTAAAATTGTTGTCTTCAACAAATTATTTTCCCAAATCCAACATTTTATATGTCCATATCAACATGGCTTCATTAAGCATCGATAAACAGCAACAAATTTGTGTTTATTTTCGCAATTTGTTACAGATGTCCTTGATAAGCGAGATTAAATTGACGCTGTATACTGAGTGTCCCAAATTGATTAGGCTACCATTGGGATCTCGGAAACTATAAGAGCTACGAGGTCAGTTAAATAGGCAATGTTATGTAGTTTTGAGGGTTGATTCATTTCCGTTAAAAAACATTCAAAATTCCGAACAGTCTGAAAATTATTAAAAAAAAAACTGAAAATCGCGATTTTTAAAAATGTCAAATAACTCCGTAATTATAAGAGATATAAAATAAATGTTTCATATAAAAGTTACACTATTTAATAAAGCAAACTTAAAAATGTTATCAGTATAAAATGAAGATGGCGGTTTTGAAGATATTAATAGCAACTTTCTTATTATAATGGTCGTCGTATTGGATTTTTACATAATTAAATAGACCTTTATTTTATCTTTTCATCGATGTATAAAAAGTATGTTTATATTAAAATTTAATAAACATATTAATTATTTCAATTTGATAACTAATCAAATAGGCTTTAAAACGAATGCAAGTGAATAAGAAACAAAACAAAATTTATTATAACAGTGAACTGTCATAATTAAATTTGTATGTATTCGTTTATTCAATTTAATTAGTGAATTTATTTATTACATATTTAAAATGCCTACTTTTTCAACATTAGAGCAGTACGATATGTTTTGTACATAGGTACAGCAAATGTAATAAAAACTCCCGTCTTGCGGCACAAACTTATTTCGGTAACTTTCCGGAGAGAAGACAACCCAATGATAAGGTGTTTAGAAGATTGGATATAAATATACAGCAATATGGATGTTTAAAAAAACCTACTCGTTCGTGACCCACAAGTGACAGTCGAAGATGAAATTCAGAATGAAGAGTTAGCACTGGCATGTGTAGCGGCTAATCCGACCATTTCAATTCGGGAAATAGAAGCCCAGGCACATGTATCTAAGACGAAAGCGTCAAGATTTCTTAAAAAACATAAGTTTCGTCCCTTTAAATTACACGTTGCCCAGATTTTACGACCAAATGATCATGTCCGCAGATCAGTATTTTGCAGATGGTTTACTAACCAAATAAGACAAAATAATGATTTTATTAATCACATTCTATGGACTGACGAATCTCGCTTTTCTAACTGTGGCTTATTTAATCGTCATTGTTGGGCACAAGAAAATCCACGCATAGTGATTCCACGGCGAAATCAAGATAGGTTCGGGTTTAATGTTTTTTGTGGCATATTGGGAAATTATTTAGTTATCCCTACAATTTTTCATGAAAACCTAACTGCACAACGATATTTGGAAATTCTTCAGACATCCCTGGAAGATTTACTGGATGATTTACCTCTGGCAAAAAAATACCGAATTTGGTATCAGCAAGATGGTGTTCCTGCTCATAATGCTAGAAATGTTATTAATTATTTAAACAATCGCTTTAATAATAGAATCATAGCGACTAACACACCCATTTCATGGCCAAGCTAGATCACCAGACTTAACACCTCCCGATTTTTATTAATGGGGCACTTTAAAAGATATAGTGTATGGCAGTAACATTATTTACAATAATGTAGAGGAATTACGTGAAGTGAACTCTTTTAATAGTATTAATCGCAATACATTGCGGACAGTAACTGCCAGTGTTGCAAAACGTGTTCATTTATGTTTACTTAACAATGGCCAGAATTTTGAGCATATGTTATAAATTATTGTTACATTAGTATTAAGTTGTTTTGTTTTTGATTTGTTAAAAAAAATGTACTTGCATTTATTTTTAAACTTATTTGATTAGTTATCAAATTGAAATAATTAATATCTTTATTAAACTTTAATGTAAACATACTTTGTTATACATGGTTGAAAAGAGAAAAAAAGTTCTATTTAATCATGTAAAAATCCAGTATAGCGCCCATTTAAAATAAGAAAGTTGCTATTAATATCTTGAAAACCGCCATCTTAAATTTTATACTGACAACATTTTTAAGTTTGCCTTATTAAATAGTGTAACTTTTATATAAAACATTTTTTATATCTCTTATAATTACGGAGTTATTTGACATTTTTAAAAATCGCGATTTTCAGTTTTCTTTTTAATAATTTTCAGGCTGTTCGGAATTTTGAAGATTTTTAACAGAATTTGAATCAACCCTCAAAACTACACAACATTGCCCATTTAACCGACCTCGTAGCTCTTATAGTTTCCGAGATCCCAATGGTAACCTAATCAATTTGGGCCATCTGTATATCGACTTTGCTAAAGCTTTCGACCGCTTAGATCACAGTATTCTTTTAATCAAGCTTGTTGATATGGCTGCACACTCTACGTTCATTTCTTGTTGATATGGGTTTTCATAACAATTTACTCAAATTCTTGTGGTTCTATTTATCAGACAGAACACAAATTGTCTCATACAATGGTTGTACATCTGAACAGTATTTAGCAAAGTCGGGTGTTTCCCAAGGGTCAAATCTTGGCCCATTGCTATTTTTGATTTTCATTAACAATCTCCCAATATTTTTCTCCTGTGAAGTGTTAATTTTTGCTGATGACGTCAAAACCTTCAATTTAATTACATTAACAGAAAATTGTAATCAATTACAAGAATAAAATAAACACAACAAAAGAAATCTAGGAGTTATTTTTGACTCAAAATTTTCATTTACATATCAAACTGTTTAATGTTACCCAATCAGCAAATAAAATAGTTAGATTTATAATGAGAAAATGTAAACAGTTTACGAATATACATGCATCGTTATCACTTTTTTATGCTCTTGTTCGTTTCATCTTAGAATATGCCTTCATTGGCATCCTTTATATACTACGTACGTAGTATGTATAATCAATGATTATAGTCATAAACATCTTATTCAAAATGTCCAAAGAATTTATTTAAAATTTATATGATCCAAAAGTATTCAGAAAGAAACTTTAGTCAAAGTACTTTATCCCTCGGAGTAACAAGTATTCAATATTGCTACATGTTACAAAGTCTTTCTTTCAAATACAAACTGTTATAAAATCATATAGACTGAGGTGACTTACTGTCCGAAATTAATTTCCATGTTCCACCATTCGCTTTCCGTAATAAATAAAAAAATATATCATCACGGCATATTAACCATTTCTGGGTGTGCCAGTATCTGCAACACATGTAGATATTGGTAATGATGATATATTTTACCGTGTGTGCGCTTACCAGGCGTCGCCTCACGGGCACTCATAGCTGGAGTGGAGAGTGCACCACAGGGGACACTTTTATGCTATTTTGTGATATACAGTTAGTCACACGTGTTTTTATCGGCTCTTTAATAATATTGTTTTTTGTGGTTTTGTGTTCAGTATCCTTCTCAAATTTTGCATCCAGCTTTATAAAACTGAGTTTCACACAATAGCGGTATTCCGATACTCGTGACCCTCATCACTTCCGAGTAATTCAGTTTTTAAATCTAGTGCATCTAGTTAAGTATAAATCTAAGTAAAATTCATAATAAAACAAGTTAAGTCAACTCAGTGCATCATGTCAAAGCAGTGCGGCAAGTGTCAACGACCTGCGAATAAAAGGGGCGTGCAAAGTGTTGATTGTTGGAAGTGCCAAACTTCATTTCATTTGTCGTGCGTGAATATTACTGAGCAACAACTAGGCGTGCTCAAAACATTAGACACTTTGTGGGGATGCGAGGCGTGCCGCGCATCACTCATATCGACATCGGCAAATGATGATAGTGAAGAAACTGAAAAAGTAAACATGCGCGCGCTCTTCAATGAATTTAAAAAAGAGTTAACAGCTGAGTTTGATGAAAGATTTAATAGCTTAATCAAATCCATTGAATTCTGCTCGGATAAGATAACCGATTTTGAATTAAAATTAAAAACATTTGATGAAAAAATTAAAGAAATGGAAAATTTAAAAACAGAAAACAATGTATTAAAAACTCAAGTTATTAATTTAAATCAATGTATAAATGATCTTGAACAGTATTCAAGATTAAACAATTTAATTATTCACAATATACCGGAAATGCGTGATGAAAATGTTAATAACATAGTTATAAATCTGGGAAAAGCAGTCGGCGTTGAGCTAAATGAATGCAATATAGATGCCTCGCATAGACTTCCGCAAAATTCAAAAACATCGGTGCGTTCAATTGTTGTGAAACTAACGACTCGCTCTCTTAAAGATAAACTCTTGGCTGCAGTAAAAGCTAAAAAAGATGTTAAATCAACACTTCTATTTCCTGATAAACCAGAGAATAAAATTTTTGTCAATGAACATCTGAGTCCAAAAAATAACAACTTATTTAAATTATGCCGCGAACAATTAAAACCGAAAGAGTTCAAATTTATTTGGACCAGAAATTGTAAAATTTACGTTCGTAAAAATGAAAATACTGCAATACATTTAATTCGCACAGAACAGGATTTAAATAAATTAATTTAAAAACCAAAATAATTATGCCACTTAAATATTAATATCTTTAATTATAAATATGAACTTATCGGTATATTACCAAAATGTAAGAGGTCTTCGTTCTAAAACAAATGACATTCGTCTAAATTCGGTATTGTGTGATTTTGACATTATTTGTTTAACAGAAACTTTTTTAAATTCTTCGGTGTATGACTCAGAAATTTTGTGCAGTGAATACAATATAGTTCGACGCGACAGGAGTATCGATACGTCATCAAAGCTTGATGGAGGTGGTGCGCTGATTGGAGTCCACAAAACACTTTCCTACCTCGAAATAAATGACTGGTGTTCGAGTGCTGAAGACGTCTGGATAAGTGTTAATTATAACAATAATTGTTTTTATGTCTGCTGTGTTTATATTCCCCCGGATGATAATGTAGCCTTGATGTCATTTTTACACAAACTTTCTTCAATCGTTGAAAAAGAACCAGATAGTAAATTTGTTATTTGTGGCGATTTCAATCTACCTTATCTGCAGTGGGAATATGAGCACAAAACAAATATTTTAATGCCAGCTCCCTCTTACAACAGACCTTCCACTGTATTTGTTGACATTATTACATATTGTGGACTTTCTCAGTTCAACGGGGTAAAAAATGCAAATAATAGGACTCTAGACTTAATATTATCAAATTATGAAAAGGTAACGATCTTAGAATGTAATGACCCATTGACAAAAATTGATACGCAACACCATCCACCCTTAAACATAAGTATTAATTTAAAAAATTCTGTAAATATGGAAAAAAAAATCCAGAAAAATATTTTTATATAAAAATGCAGATTTTGAGCAAATTAATACTTTCTTTAAGGATGTCAACTGGAATGAACTCTTTTTGAATAAAAGCACAGAATACTGCGTTAATAAATTTTATGAAATCATATGGAAATCCATTTACACATATGTTCCTCAAAAGCAATACAATTCCAATAGTTATCCGCCCTGGTTTTCAGGTGATCTAATTAAATTAATCAGAGAAAAAGACAAAGCTCATAGAAAGTATAAACGGTTTAAAACGCAGATTTGTTATAATGTATTTGCACTACTGAGGAAAAGAGTGAAAACACTAATTAATACTTGTTATAATAATTATGTTAGTAATGTTGAAGAACAAATATCCACTAATAGTAAAAAATTTTGGACTTATGTCACGTCACTTAAAAAAAGCAATATTCCACAGCAAATGCAATATAATAATCTGACGTCAAGCAGTGGTACTGAAACGTGTAACTTTTTCTCGGATTATTTTAAATCTGTTTACACTGATGGTTCCTTAAATATCAATTCAGTGGGTTCATTGCAGAATCAGTCTGATTTCAGTAACTCTATTTCATCTGTACACATTGATGAGCAAAAAGTTCTAGATACATTACTGAAACTAGATGTTAATAAAGGATCTGGCCCAGATGATATATCAAGTATCTTTATAAAGCAGTGTGCCACTTCCTTATGCATTCCCCTTGCAATTATTTTTAATAAGTCGCTCGAAGAGGGACATTTTCCACTAATATGGAAAAAAGCATATGTAGTCCCTATATTCAAAACAGGTAACAAAAATAATGTTGAAAATTATCGGCCTATCTCGAAATTATATATAATGGAAAAAGTGTTTGAAACCATTATATATAAACAACTTTTTTCCAGTATTAAAAATTTACTAATTCCTCAACAACATGGATTTTTTTCTGGCAGATCAGTGGAAACTAACCTTCTTGAATATACGGACTACATACTGCAGGCCATGGACAAAAGGATACAAGTTGACGCTATTTACACCGATTTCAGCAAAGCCTTTGATAAAATTGATCATAACCTTTTGATAAAGAAACTTGCTGGAATTGGTGTGAATGATAACTTGTTAAAATGGTTAATGTCTTATCTGACCGACAGATCGCAGTGTGTGGTGGTAAATGGTTATCATTCTGATGATGCTTACGTAACATCTGGCGTGCCGCAGGGGTCCCATTTAGGGCCATTATTGTTTAACATCTACGTCAATGACATTGTTCAATGTTTTTCGCACTCTAATTTTATTATGTACGCTGATGATCTTAAACTTTACAGAACTGTAACATCTGAATCTGATTGCCATTTATTACAACAAGACATTCATAAATTTGTTACATATGCATGTGAAAATAAATTATATATTAATGTAAATAAATGTTTTTCCATTAGTTTCACGAGAAACAGAACTAAAATAAATTTCAATTATAACATTGATAATAATAATAATAATAATAATATTATTAATGTTAAACTCATTAAAGATCTTGGTGTGACACTGGACCATAAATTATTATTTGATGTACATATTGACAATGCAGTGAAGAAAGCCTACAGAATGTTAGGATTTTTAATACGGACTTGTGTTCAGATCTAATATTCTGTTTGATATCCCTTTTTTCAGAACCAACTCTGCGGCAAATTCTTCTGTGAACAGGTTAAAATGCACATACAATAAATTGTGTGAAAAAGAAAACTGTCCTGGTATATTTAATGTTTCTTTATTATTCTTTAAACGTCAAATTATAAGAATTATTTTATAAAATATGAATGTGTATGTATGTATGTGTTTGTATATACACATGCATATTTTTGAAGTTGTACTGCAAATTTGATTTGACAACATTTACATTTTCTGTGTATCATATATATGTTAATTAATTATAATTTTGTAGTGCCACTCTGTTATTGGCAAATTCGAACATCTCCATACTTCGATCACCGTATCCTGCATCTGAGAGGACATCAGAAGCAAGAAACATCTCGACGAGCCGAGCGAGCCAAGCTGAGCGGACATCAGTGCAACTCATGCCTCAACTTCGAGACGAGACCGTGTTCGACTTCAGGGCACATGAGGCCGACACTACTATTTTTGTGAGTACCATATGTCATTCAGAGAACCAGAATCTTTGTCAGATTCAAATAATTCAGAAGCAGACTCCGATCTCGAAACAGAAGATCGTATAATTAATTTAAATACAAATCCTATTAAAAATATCACATTAAGAACGCCATTATTAAACATGGTTACTCCTGTATTAAAAAAAGGAATATCTGGACATGGTGCCAGAGTTTGTGAAAAATTAGTAACAAAATTTTATAATACCACAAACACAAACGATTTCCAAAATGAATATTTAATGAGTAGTATATTAGCCAAAATTAAAGGTGAGGCTGCTATCAATATTGCAAGTTCCACAATTTCAAAGTGGGAAGATTTGAAAACAGCATTAAAAAATGCTTATTCAGACAAACGTGACTGGTTTACATTAAACATGGAAATAACAGAGTTAAAACAAAATCCTAATGAAAACGTTTTTGATTTTTACAGTCGTTTACAACACCTGTTAAATTTACAAATTTCTTATATTTCAACAAACGCTGCTGCCGAAGCATCCGTTGTCATGATTGACTATTTTCAACATTATGTTTTACGCGTTTTACTAAAAGGTTTAAAAGAACCTATAGGTCAATTAATGAGGGTAAGGAACTCTACAGATTTAAATTCAGATTATGTTAGCAAATGATTTTCAATTTAAATATTATGCCAGAACCAAAAACATTAATCAGACTACACACAAATTAAATCAAAAACCACAAATCCACCAACCAAGATACAATATTCCTAAAACCATACCTTACTTTAATTACACACCCAATAAAACTCTGTATCCTTCACCTATGCAACAAACGACATACAGACAACAATATACTCCTCAACAACAAAGACAATATACACCGCAAACACCACGCCAAGGTCCATCCACCAGACAAAACCTTCCTGCACCTACTCCGATGGGTATTTCCACGCGAAATACAACTCAATACCGTCCTGCTCAAAACCGCGCAAACACAGCGGGAGAATTATTTAATATCAACGAGTCAGCTGAATCTGCCGTTGACCCATATGCTTATGACGATAACCAAGAACAAACTGACCAAATGTTAATTGATAACAACGATTATGAAAATCCACAAAACCCCCGACAACTTCGAAGACGATAATTTTGTAGACATCGCAGCCTCGGAAACAGTAGCAACATTTTACCCGGAGTCGAACTAATGAACTTAACAAATAAAAGTAAATTACCTTACATCATATTTCCTGAAAATAATTTGAAAGTTTTAATAGACACAGGAAATACGAAATCTTTCATAAAACCTACCATAGCGCATAAATATTACAAAAATTCAATTTTTAAAGACCCATTCCAAATTTCAACTGCACATGGAACTTCAATTGAAAATTACAGCACACTTGTACCTATTTCAGAATTATTTAATTTAAAGAAAAATGCAAGTTTAAAATATCACATATTTGATTTTCACGATGAATTTGATCTCTTATTAGGATTAGATAATCTGAGTTCATTATAAGTAATTATAAATCTGAATAAAAATGTAGTAACAGCACCCATCTGTCAAATAAAAATTCAACATCAAAATTCTGAAAATATAATTAATACAAATAATATTTGTCATCCAAATAATAATGTAACATTAGACCCCAAAACCGAAAAGGTAATCAAAATTCAAGTAACCCAACAAAACGGGACTATTTTAATACCAAAACAACAACAGAATAATTTAATCATCCCCGAATGTGTCACCACTGCCAATAATTACCATGCACTTTGTACAACAGTTAATAATTCAGAATCACATATCAGCTTCACACAATTAGAACCACTTACTGTAGAAAACATCTCCAACTATGAAACGTACTCATCACCCAATTTTAATTTCATTCAATCAGAAAAAATTAAATTTGATATTTCAAAAATTCGGTTAGATCACATGAATTCGGAAGAAATATCAGCTATTACAAAATTAATTCACGATTGTTCTGATATATTTCACGTAGACGACAAAAATTTAACATTTACTAATCAAATTAAACATTCCATAAAAACAAGTGACGAACTTCCTATTTATATGAAATCTTATAGATACCCAGAAATTCACCGACAAGAGGTACGTTCTTAAACACAAAAAATGTTACATCAAAATATTATTAGACCATCATGTTCGCCATGCTTATCGCCTTTTTGAGTTGTCCCAAAAAAACTTGACGCATCTGGTAAACGCAAGTGGCGTATAGTGGTAGATTACAGGAAACTGAACGAAAAGACTATTAGCGACAAATACCCATTACCGAATATAACTGATTTACTAGACAAACTCGGACGCTGTCAGTATTGCACTACGTTAGACTTGGCATCTGGTTTTCATCAGATTGAAATGGACAAACAAGACAATCAAAAAACTGCATTTAACACGGAAGGCGGGCATTATGAGTTCACTCGTATGCCTTTTGGCTTAAAAAACGCACCCGCGACATTCCAACGCGTTATGACAATGTTCTGAAAGGATTAGTAAACAAAAATGCCTTGTTTACCTCGACGACATTATTATATTTAGCACCAGCCTACAAAAACACAGTCAAAATTTAAAATCAGTTTTCGAACGTTTTAAAAAATCAAATTTCAAAGTACAACTAGATAAATGCGAATTCCTGAAAATAGAAGTAGCGTATCTCGGGCATATCGTAACCCCTGAGGACGTGAAACTAAACCCTGATAAAATTTCGACTGTTCTAAATTTTCCAATTTCAAAAACTACAACACAAATTAAAGGTTTCTTAGGACTTTTAGGCTATTATCGAAAATTTATTAAAGACTTCACCAAGATAACAAAACCGTTGAATAGACACTTAAAGAAAAATGCTGTTATTGACACTAACGACCCTGAGTACAGACAATGCTTTGAAAATTGCAAGAATTTGTTGACTAACGAACCACTACTCCAATATCCAGATTACGACAAAGAATTTAACTTGACATGTGACGCGCGCAAGCTGGCAATTGGAGCTGTGTTATCCCAAGGTAGTCTAGGCAACCACCTACAAGTAGCTTACGCTAGCAGAACATTGAACAAGACAGAGATAAACTATTCCACCATTGAGAAAGAAATGTTAGTTATCATTTGGCCGACTCAGTATTTTAGAACTCACTTATTAGGATGCAAATTCAAAATCTATACAGACCACCGACCCTTGCAATGGCTATTCTCGTTAAAACAATGTAGCCAAAAATTAATAAGATGGCGCCTCAAATTAGAGCAATATGACTATGAAATAATCTATAAGAAAGGCAAACTTAATACCAATGCCGACGCCTTAAGCCGTATGCCTGTTGAAACTAATAAAACTTCAAAATTTACAATAACAAACACAAGTAGTTGACACTCCACTAGCTCTATTCAAAGACTACTTAGATAAGAAATATTGCCTTAATCACAATAATAACAATATTATTTAAGTAATAGGAAATCTATTCGACGCACCATCCGACTCTAGTCTAGCTCATTGCGTGAGCAAAGATTTAGAAATGTCATTTTAAAATTAAATTTAATAATGAACACAAATTAAAATCTCAAAATCCTCAACTTTCTAATCTAGTATATTTAAAAACCCCACAAAGATATCTATTATACTTAATAACAAAGGAAAATTATTATAATAAACCCACTAAACAAGACATATTCTATACCTTACTAAATTTGAGAAAATTCTATTTACATAATATCAAAAATTTAAGTATACCAAAAATTGCCTGTGGTCATGACAATCAAATTTGGAACGAAATTAAATCAATGTTAAAATATATTTTTGATAATACCAACATACTAATAACCGTTTACAAACTCCTTGAACCCAAAATTCCCCAGACCGAATTAAATATAAACGAAACAGAACACATGAAATACTTCCATAAATACATAGAAAATTTTAACACAGAGTTAAAGAATAAAACAGATAACAACGACGATGATACTAAGTCCCTTGCAGTGGAGGTAGGTGACTCACAACATAATGAGATACCTAAACGATGACGACACAAGTGATAGCGATATCAAAATACATTCAAGTAAAGAAAACCCTATCGTCGGAATCCCGATAGTAGAATTCCCCGTAAACTATGGCAAAAATCAAATTATTATAACAGGTCGACTTTAATCCCAAACAGGTAAAAATTATAAAATTATACGAACACAAAAAAATACGATTGGAAGTAGAATTTTCAAAAAATAATTACAAAACTGAAATGATTGCTTTTATTAAAGAATACCTTGTTCCAAAAATAAAATATCATTTTTATTTTCAAAACTAACTATACGAGAAATTCAGTTTAATTCTACAAAATTATTTCAAAAATTCTCAACTATGTTTGGTAAAATGTACAAAATATTTAAGCGACGTTACCAATGAGAAAGAAATCATGCACATCATATCGAATTACCACTGCGGCAAAAGTAACCACCGTGGTATCGATGAAACAGAAGCGCGTATAAAACAACAATATTCTGACCAAAATTAAGAAAATCCGTTCAAACATTTATTAATAGCTGTGAAATATGCCAAGTAACAAAATACGACAGGCGACCCTTAAACGTAAATTTAAACATCACACCCACAGCTACGAAACCTTTCCAAATTTTACATATAGACAGCATTACTTTAGAACAGGCTAAATTTTTGACTATCGTAGATTCATTTTCAAAATATGCACGAGCATACAAATTAAATTCAGGACAAGGCATAGAAGCTTGTAATAACCTAGTCAAATATTTTGCACATCATGGAATCCCAGAACAAATTATTTCCGATAACGGGTTAGAATTTAAAAACTCAGTCGTAAAAGAATTGCTGACACTACACAAAATCGACATACATTTCATAAGCTCACAAAATCCAAAATCTAACGGCTTAATAGAACGTTTCCACTTGACCCTTATCGAGCACATCAGACTGTTTAACAGTCAAAAAGAATACAAAACGGAGCCTATAGAAACCAAAGTAATTTTTCCGTTATTAGATTATAATACAATTCATTCTGTCACAAAATTGAAACCATGCAAAATTATTACAGACCATTTAGACACTAACTCCCCATTTAATATCGACCTCGAAAAACAGCTTATCAACAATTATATAGAAAGTCATAAGAATAAAACTAAATTACTTTACGAATGAATTAGAGACAGAATCCAGGCGAATAAAGAAAAAGTAATACCTAAGTAAGTGTAATGAAAATAGGGAAGAATTGCCCAAAATCCCCAAAAAGGTATAGGTACGTGAAAAATAAACAAAAACAACAAAAAACTAAAAACAAATACAAACCCGAAAAGCTAAAGAAAATTAATAAACGTCTTAAAACAGGAAAAATACAAACCACCCACGGTAATAAAACAGAGAATATCCTCCTCTCTAACATTAAACGTCCTAGGAAAAAAACTTACAATATTGAACCAATTCCAGGTTGTTCGCATTGGAACAAGGAATAATAATTAGAAACATAACAGAAAACCACGGAATCCTTCCCATCACTCTCGGGCCTGCCAAACTCGAAAAGACGACTCACACCTTCATACACTACTACAATCTCCAAGCTCTTCTTAATCAGTACAACAATCTAAACACACAATACTCAGCACTAAAATCAAGCATATCTAACCACTCACAGTATTTCAATGAACTCAAAAATTATGATAAAATATTAGAATTTTTTCGGACAAAAATTAACACAAAAATTAATAACATAAATCAGTCACAGGAAATTTAGATGCCGAAGACGGCAAAAGATATAACGAAATGTTTGCACATATGCAAGAAAACGAGCATAATTTGGAAAGTCAACTCAAACTCTCATATTCGGTGAACCGCCAAATTATTAAAAATTTTAATAAAACAATCTCGGATATTCAGCACAACGAAGAAATATTAAAATCCAAAATTTTACAAATTTTCAAAATAATGAACAGTACGCACATTCAAAATATACTGTATGGCAAAAATATTTACGATTAATTTATTATATTATACAATTCTATATTAAGCATCTTACAAGACATTGAAAATTCAATCACCTTTTGTAATTTAAGAACGCTGCATCCTAGTATTAATACACCCCATGGAGCTACTAGCAGAATTAAAACAAATATCAAAATTTTACCATTTGCAGTTACCATTCGAACCCAGATAAAAGAACCTTTTAGACTTCGAATCCTTGTTAAAAATAAACTGTAAAATAGTAGCGACTCAAATAATCTATTTCATTTCTACCCCTATATATTTCGAAAAAACTTTTGAACTCTATTACTTGTACCCAATTCCAACCAAATATGAATCAAAATTTATTACAATCATCCCTAATACAAAATATCTTCTTAAATCTGATAAAGAGATCGTGCACCTGAATGATATGTGTGTTCAAGCAAAAATATTTCAGTGCCCTAATAAATATCACACCCACTTCTCAGCGATTTGCGAAGAAGAAATATTCCAAAATCAAACTTCGAGTCACTGCCATTAGACAAAAATTAACTTAATTGAAAATCATGTCGAAGTAATTCCAGAAATCAACAAATACCTAGCCGTTTTCCCACACGAGGAGAAAATCACCATTAAATGTCATGAAAAAACCAACATTCAAACCTTAGAGGGAATCTTCCTAATCAATAATCAAGACAACTGCGAAATTCACTTCAGACAACAAATACTAATATTCCAAAATGAAAACCATGGCCAACCCCTACTACTTCCTAAACTGAACCTAAAATCCCAACCGTATAAAATTACAAATTTCTCTATTAACCTAAATCCCTTGAAATTAAATGATATCTCCTTTAATCCAATTGTTCCGATAACAGAAAAAACATTCAACATGCACATCCCAAGTATATTGTCCATCATCCTGTACGTGGTTGCTGCAATCATCGTTGGGTACTTCATACGTAACCAAATAAAGAAGAAGATATCAGCCAAGCTGAGAAGGTCATCTCGTACCCCAGAAGACGTCGAACTTCAACTCCCCCAGGAGGCTCGAATCTGAGGAGGGAGGAGTTATGGTGCTACCCCTGTACTACATAATAGACAAAGTGCCGATGTGCCAGAACGTGACTCTCTCATATTTCATTAGTATAAAAACATATGTAACGCTTAAGATTAGCCAGTCTGTATTCTATTATCAAGTAGTTTACGGCATATTATAATTTGTACTCGCAAAAATAAAACTTTTTAAAAACCTATTTGATCGAACGAGAAACTTAAGTTATATATATATATATATATATATATATATGTTATGATCTAGCAATCTTGTAATGATCAAACATCAAGTATGTTCGATCAAGAAAAAATAAAACAAGTTGAATGTTGTTTAAAAAATAATAAAAAGTGTTTTTTCGTTCTCGCTCTCAAATTAATCATTATTCGTATATCTTTATATTTTTTAATTATACAAGTTTAAGTTTTACGTTATACAAGTGTAGAGTGAATTATAATACTAAAGTATATTTTGCACTCTACATATATATATATATATATATATATATATATATATATATATATATACAGGGTGTAAATTTTAAAACGGGTCATAAGGCTATAAAATAGAAAAACAGTTTTTTAGACGCCAAAAGTTTCTATATTAATTTATTGAAAAAGGAATTAGTACATATTATAAAGAAAAAAGAAAACGAATTTTTTAATACCAAACACATTATATTTCTGTTTCATATACAGCCAGAAAATAAATTTTAAAATTTGTACAATTACGAACGAATATCATTAGTTATGAAACTGACAATAACAAAACATTGTCATTTTTTACTAACATGGCAGAGGACAATTAAATATTAAAGTTATTAATTTATTAACTAGTAAAAAATTGCACTAAATTAAAAAAAAACACTAGAATATTTATTTAAGAGACAATCATTATTTATTGTAATAGGTATTTACAAATTAAAGATGATCTACATGGAAATAAGTTATAAGAAACGAGGAAAACAGCGAACTACAAGGAAACAATTAACACCATTTAATAATTTGTAATTTTTCTTCATGAGCAAATTATCCATGATTTCTCCTGAATAAGACGGAAATAATAATAATTTAACAAATAATGTGCAAAAAACGCTTATTAATGACAGTCTTAAGTCAACAATTGTTTTGTTTTGTTTCTGTCAGTTTCACGGCTAATGATTTTTTTCTTAATTGTGCAATTTTTTAAATTTATTTTCTGGCTTTATATGAAACAGAAATGTAATGTGTTTGGTATCAAAAAATTCGTATTTTTTCTTTATACTATGCACTAATTCTTTTTTCAATAAATTAATATAGAAACTTTTGGCGTCTAAAAAACTGTTTTTCTATGTTATAGCCCTATGACCCGTTTTAAAATTTACAGCCTTTATATATATATAAATTATATACCCAATCGACTTATCAGAGTGCGAGACAATGTTATACTTCTAAGAATAACCCTTATCGCTTAGCTGTTGAAACCAAATAGTATATAAGCATAGACTTAAGATAATTCGGGATGATTCTTTGTTAAGACTGGCATGCTGCTTGTCGAATCTCTGTAAACAAGTTCTCTACGAATAAAAGTTATAAATTGTTTTTTAAAAAGTATTATTTATACCGAATAATATAATTGGCGCAGTCGGTAGGATGCCAAAAGGTCTCTAAAGTGAAAACTAAAAAATTTTTCATACGTTTTAGTCAAGAGAATTTTATTTCTCGTAAAAAGGCATCCAAACAACTTACGGCTTCAACATTAGCCCATCAGAGGTCTATTAATACGACCCAACTCTAACGGACTACGATTCGCAAATGTACAAGTCCACACCAGGCCGAACGAAGAGAAGTCTTGCTGTTCAAATCCATGATCACGACTCTCATCACCTGGAGAAGTAATACATCGCTGACAGCAGGAAATCTGTACCAGGAAACCCTACTTCAAGAGAACGACAACCCAGAGAAACAAGAATACTCCGTGGCTATGAACGTCATCTTAGCATTACTATTGTTGTAAGTACTTTTAAGCCTAACAATAGATTAAAAATATAGAGATCGAGTACACTGATTCAAAACTAACGACTATACATAAAATTATTGTCCAGTCAAATCGGAACTATACGATAAGATAAAATACTGTATGTCCTCTACAGAACAATCTGACGAAGAATACACAATTATCGAAAGTGATAATATATTAATAGAACAAATAAATAATTCACTACAAAACTTATCACTAAATACAAATACAAACATGACTACTATCACATTAAATGATATTAAAACACTTTGTGATCCCATTCCCACATACAATGGGGATGTAAAAACTTTACACACTTACATCAAAGAATGTGAAGACGTGAAAACGATATTAGAAGCAACATACGCGTTAAATATTATACAAAAAAAATTGCTTTCCGCATTTTTAAAGAAAAATCCAAGGAAACGCACAATCAATAATTTCAGAAAATAATTTTGAAAATTGGGATGAATTAAAAACATTTCTCACGAGCAACTTTGAAGATAGACTTAAACCAGAAACATTATTTTACAAAATTATCACTCTTAAAGCACAGAATAATATTTACAAATTTTTAAAAGAGATACAGCAATTATTCCATACCTACAAAGGAAAAATTGAAACTCAAGAAACTAATAAAGAAAAAACCAAATTCCTAATAAAACATAATCAAAATATTATTATACATCATTTTATTGATTCTTTACCTTACCACAATAAAGGATCATTTATAAACGCAAACCCTGAAACTTTAGATGATTGTGAATAAATAATGAATTTAATTTTTTATTACATCAATCACCCATGAAACAAATTGTAAATTCAAAACCAAATTTCAAATTTGAACTCCCACCTAAGAAATTTCCAGGCCAACAATTTCCTAGCAAACCTATAAATATAAAACCCCATAATCCTCAACAACCTTACAATGCTGGTAGAAATATGATAGCCAGACAAAACTTACAAAACTTTCAAAATACAAATAGGACATTTAAACCTACACCTATGTCTACACAAACTAGACAAACCCTCACACAACCAATGTCAATACAGACTAGACAAAATTATAACAACGAAATAGAAGAGGAAAATTATTCCGAAACAGAATCAATCACATATGAAGAAAATAACGAAGAAAATGAAAATTTTTTAGAACTACACGACGTAGATTCAAACACGTAATGACGTCAGACACAGGAAACATCCCCACTATCACACATAAATCATTTGACATCTTAATAGACACAGGTTCAGATATAAATTTTATTAATAATAAATTAGCCAAAGAACTAAAAACTAAAATTACTTATAAACCCGTAACTTTTAAAACAGCAAAAGGGAAAGTTACAATAAATAATGCAACAAAATTGAAACTAGGAGAACACACATTTGAATTTTTTGTTCATGACTTTCACAGGACATGTAACGTACTCTTTGGTATTAATATATTAAAAACACTAGACGTAAAAATAGATTTCAAAAACGAAAATCTACGCATGCTAAATAAAACATACAATTTTAATAATAAACTCGAAGAAAAACAAAATATGTTACAAATCAGAGATGACCATATGGAATACAGTGTTAAGAATAAATTAAAAATTCTTTTAAACCAAAATTTAGATCTTTTTCCAAAAGAAGGCGAAAAACTCTCACATACAAACATACTGAAACACAATATTGAATTGACTGATAATATACCAATACACACAAAAATTACAAATTACCTCAAATCTATGAAACCGACATTGAAGAACACATAAGTAAAATGTTACAAGAAAATGTAATTCAAAAATCATTTTCCCGTTATAACTCTCCTATGTGGATAGTTCCCAAGAAAATGGACGCTTCAGGAAAACGAAAGACTAAACTAGTTATAGATTTTAGAAAACTTAACTCAAAAACGAAAGAAGACAAATTTCCTATACCCAATATAGACACGTTACTCGACAAAATTGGTAAACCCAAATACTTCACTACTTTAGATTTACATAGTGGATTTCATCAAATCCAAATGGAGGAAAAAGATATAGAAAAAACGGTTTTTTCAACAGCCTCCGGACATTACGAATATGTAAGAATGCCTTTCGGACTAGTGAATGCACCCGCTACATTTCAGAGAATGATAAACACGGCATTAGGCGAATTAGTAAATGAAATTTGTCTAGTTTACTTAGACGATATAATCATTTTTGGCAATACCGTAGAAGAACATATAAAAAACATAACACGAGTTTTTCAAAAACTTAGAGAAGCAAATTTAAAAATTCAAATAGATAAGAGCGAATTCTTTAAAGAAGAAGTAGAATATTTAGGTTTCATAATTTCGAATGAAGGTTTAAAACCAAACCTTAAAAAGATAGATGCCATACAGTCAATAACTATTCCAAAAACTTCAAAAGAAATAAAATCATTTTTAGGAAAATTGAGTTGGTACAGAAGATTCATTCCGAACTTCTCAAAATTAACAAAACCATTTACTAAATGTTTACAAAAAGGTAACATAATTGGCATTACGAACAAAGAATATCAAGACACTTTTACAAAGGCAAAAGAATTAATGACAAACCCCCCCATCCTTGCATTCCCGGATTTTAATGAAACATTTATACTAACTACCGATGCCTCGGATTACGCAATGGGCTCTGTGTTATCTCAAAAACAAAACGGAGAAAAAAAACCCCTTTGCTACGCAAGCAAAACTTTTAATTCCGCGGAAATAAATTATAGCACGGTTGAGAAAGAATTAAAAGCAATAGTTTGGGCGATCTCAAACTTCCATAATTATCTATTCGGAAGAAAATTTATCATACGCACCGATCATAGACCACTCGTTTGGCTTTTTAACATGAAAAACACTAATCAAAAACTAATGCGGTGGAAGATAGAACTTGGAGAATATAACTTCAAGATTGAATATATACAAGGCAAAACAAACAAAATAGCTGATTACTTATCACGGATACGAGAACCTCACAGAATAACGTATCATAAAGGAGACGTAACCGAAACAAATATATTTGCACATTGTATCAGTAAAGATTTGAAATTCGGAAAAGGTTTAGCAAAACAAATAGACAATAAATTTCAAAGTAAACAATGTTGTGAAAAACACACTAATGATAAAATTATAATACAAAAACCCAACAATAATACAACTATTATTCATTTATTTTCAAAAAAACAATACTTAGAAGAATGTAATAAAAAACTATTCCAAAAATCATTAAAAGAATTAAGAGATTATTTGATCATGAACGATATATATGAAATTAACATACCCTTACTGTCATGCGGATTAGATAAATTAAAAAAAGAAGAATTACTAAATTATAAAAAATCTTTATTTTCTGTCATTTGTGTCGCGAAAAATAATGAAAATGGCTAATACATATATTTTTATAATGACGAATGTGGTGAAAGTATTATTTTCGTTCCTAATGTTATTTTAAATGCATTATTTGTTGCAGAGTGAGTTAAAATTCTGTGTGAGTGATCATTTTTTTAATTCACTAGCAAATAAACAGTGACATAGTTGTTACTGTGGAGTTCATAATGACAGTTTACAACATCAGAATTAAGAGTAAAAATCTAATGTGTCCAGCTCATAACCTCTCGCTGGGTATTTAACAACGCAGTATAATTAGGCCTGTTCTACAATAAGTCGTTAGTCGGTGTCAGATGTCGTACGCGTGCGCACTACGCAGAAATTTGGCGGTAGGCGTTGTCGGCTGCCGGCTGCTGTCGGAGTCGGAACGCAAGTTGGTCATTTCCCATCTTTTCCGACAACGACATTGAAGGTCACGTCAACAGAAAATTGAAAATGAATGATATGACGTTGGGTGTAATAATAATATATTATGTACAAGCAGAGCTGGGCAAGTTACTTTTAAAATGTAACTAGTTACAGTTACAGTTACCTCCAAAAAAAAGTAACTAAGTTACTTAAGTTCCAGTTACTTTGATGAAAGAACTAAGTTATTTACTAGTTACTCATTAAAAGTAACTTAGTTACTTTGAGTTACTTTCTAACTACTTTTAATGGCGTGAAGTGTTGACTTAGTTATTGTGTAGTATACATATCAGGGAGTTTTTGCACTAACTACGTTAACCTAAATTTTAACGTTATTGCTTGGCAACACCCAATCAGATTATTATTGTTAAAGTTAACGGACCTACAGGGCCTTATTACCGCCTAGGCCCACGAGGCCACGGCCTAGGGCCCGCTTTGACAAGGGGCCCGCAGGGCCCGGTTGCTTTGATTTTTTTTAATTTATTGATTTATTTTTCAATTTTGATTTCTTATACCAAGATACATATAAAGAATCTACTTTCTTTCTAACATGACATGACCATTATAATGTATAAAACATGCAGACATTATTTCCTAGACTTATTAGTGAATAATGATCAATTTATTGGGCCCCGCACATTCAAATATCTAAGAAAATTTGATGAAAAAGTATCTTTTTATAAATATTTGGGGCCCCGCTACGCTAATAACATATTCCCGAGACCCGGCAAAATCGCCAACCGGCCCTAGAGAGGAGTAACAAAATATTACGCTAAAATTTCACCTCAAACTAAATTCGAGCATGCGGTACTGTATAATTGATCAGCTTTTCTCTCAGCAGGCAATTTTATTTTTTTCTTTAATAAATAAACTTACATTATAATTATACAAATATTTGTACGTTCTTGTTTTTTACTATAAAGAGGGAGGGGGGCCCGAAAAAAAAATTTAGCCTAGGGCCCAAAAATCTGATAAAAAGGCCCTGCGGACCTACATTATAATATAATATAAAAATTAAAAGTGACATTTTATCTTGTGAGAAGGGAATTTGCAAAAATGAGACGAATTCAAGTCTTGCAACCCTTGGAACAACGAACAAAATACACTATTTTTTGTATAACCTGAAAATTGGAATAATTTTGATGATTTAGTGGCAGTTTAATTATAATTTATTAAAACGTATTATTTGTAAGCGAGGAAAGCATTTGAAAATAATATATTTTATAACTCAAATTTAACATTTAGTGACTTTTTAGTTCTAGAATTAAAAGTTAAAATAATGTGTTATTTTTAGTTTTTCTGTTTACCGTACAAAAACTCTATTATTAACGAATATAATTTATTTTATTATCTATTATGGCTTGAAATCAATCAACAATAATATTGAATTTAATTATGTATTAAAATAAAAGTTACATATTACAGAGGGTATGCGCAATGCTGCGCTCAACACTCCCACCCTGGACAGACATTTATTTAAAACAAAACAGCTTTAGCTAGTATTTCTAAAAAAGGCATCAGCCTCAACAAAATATTTCTTAAAAATTTTAATTCCCCCCGTTACTTTTATGACTAAGTTACATTCCACTTTTTAAGTTACTTTGACTAACTTAAGTTACATTCTAATTTCTGAGTTACTTTAAGTAACTTTGTCGGCTCCGGTGGCTCAATGGTTAGAGCAATGCCTCTTAGTCATGAGTGCGCTTGGGGTTCTGGGTTCGAATCCCACTAAGGCATGCATGTTTGTGTATGTAAACCTACCCTGTAATTGGGATTTAATCCTGTTGGGAGGTTTTTTTTTTTAAAAAAAGAAAAAAAGTTACTCAAGTAACTAGTAACTAAAAACCGTAAAGTTACCAACTACTTTTCCTCAGCAAGTTAAGTTACAGTTACAGTTACCATATTTTAAAAAGTAACTAAGTTACGTTACAAGTTACGTAAAAGTAACTAGTTAGTAACTAAGTTCCTAAAGTAACTAGTTACTGCCCAGCTCTGTGTACAAGAACACAGTAGTTTGTAGGGCAAAATAAATAAATTATACAACGATTTAAAAAGAAAAAAATATTTGGGGACAAATAATAATCATAATTTGTTTCAAATTAACTACCTAACCTTAGCAGCAATTTTAATATCAGTTGGTAAAGGTTTTCTGTAATTATGGTTTCAGAATATCATGCAACTGATCAAATTGTACAGATATTCTCGTAAATTTAAAAAAGTCTTCGTGATCACTTGACTTGAAATATGAAAATAATTTTCTGTGCGCACCAAAATTTTGCCTAATGTACACGGTAATATGAGGTTTTACCCACCATCATCTTGTATTTTTTTTTTTCTTCTCTTTTGCATTGGTCGTAGTTTTATTATTTGAAGCTATATTACAATTAAATTAAAATAAATTAGAAGAGATATAGTATCCATAACCTCACTTAAAAGTGACAGTTCGCTACGACAGCTTCCGACTATTGTAGAAAACAATGTCGGGTGCTGCTAACGTGAAACGACTTACGACAAGCGACAACCGACAAACGACTCAGTTATAGAACAGGCCTTAATGCAATCATTATGTTCAAATATTTTTACATACACGCAACAATTTTTATTGTACATTTAACAAATATATCATACACAAAATAAATTTCCCAAATTTTGACAAAACTATTAGAAAAACTCAACAAAAATCTAAATAGTACTCGCATCTTTACACAAAGTCTTTTCAGAGCCGTAACCTGGAAGACAATGAAGCAAATCAATAGTACTTGTAATATTTATATATGATGGAAAATATATTATTTTTACAAACCTTAATTTCATTAGAATCAAATATATTACTACTATATTCTCCTTAACACGGTTTCATTATTAATTTTATTGTAATTGCTTCCTGACAGTGTTTAAATATGCCCAAATTGCTTTAAAAGTCTATATTTTTATTTGACTCATAGGCAAGATGTATAAAAATAAATTATTTTATAAATTTATATTTAAAGTTATTTACTAAATATTATTATCGAAGAATTGAAGATTGTACCATTATATTCAATTTTATTAGTAAAAGTTGGTGAAAATTTATATTCAGTGAACTTTTTACAAGAAAAACTGTTAAAAGCTGGTATAAGTGATACTTCCAGTTATCCGGTATACACTAAAAACTAATGAGCACTTTCCACATTAGTATAGAATGGGTTAACACAGTACACTTTTTTCACATTTTTATTGTATTAAAAAAGACATACCGACTACTTTTTAGCTCTTGCTAAGAGCGGTATGTATTGGATTCATGCTAAATATCACATATCCAGATTTAAGTGAATAAACACGATTTAAGGCCCATATTAACCAATTTTAACATTTTCACGTTGATGTCGGTGTGTGTGTGTGTGTGTGTGTGTGTGTGTGTGTGTGTGTGTGTCCGTGTTTGTGTGTGTGTGTGTGTTTGTGTGTGTTTGTGTGTGTGTGTTTGTGTGTGTGTGTGTGTGTGTGTTTGTGTGTGTATGTGTGGATGTTGGAGGGACGTTTACTCAAAAACTAAGACATAACATAACATAAGACTAGTTTAACTATGAATACCTCAATCTGTCATTCATGGGAAGAGCTGAAAAGGTTTTGGTGACAATTGGACAACCGAAAGTAGTAGTTTTTAACAAAATTCTAAATATCATTTTTTTAAATTTTTGATATTACTAATATTGAAGAACACAAAATTCTACATCTGTTACATTTAAAATTTGTATTATATCTTTTATAAATTGAGAGATAAAACCACTATAATATATAAAATAACGGGATGTAATAAGTCGAGTAGGCTAAAATACACTAAGGAAACCAGTTGACATATTTAGATGTATATAATATAATTTGTAAATGACAGATGTCAGTGTCAAAACTCAAAAGTTTTAGTTACTTTCTGAAAGCTTTTTCTGGGAAGTACATTTAATCTTTCTTATTGTTTTAAAATTAAATATTTAAAATTATAAGTAACATGCAAATATCCATTAGAAATACCGCCAATCTTGTTAATGAATTGGAAGAATCTCTCACATTTAGGAACTTCCTCATACAATGCTAAAGTATATATAATTAGAATTGTATGTGTACAGAAGAAATGTTAAATACAATAAAAAACAATATTTGGGTGAAGTTCTGTAATTTCTTTGTTATAAAACGACGGTTTGATAGCGAAGTGCAATACAATACTTATATAACATAAAATGGAAATGGCGAGAAATCTTGTGCTGATCACAACAGATTTTTAAACTCATTTTAATCAAAAAAAAGTGTGTTTGTTTAACAGATATAACAAAAAATTAGCCAGAATATACCTCTATTATATGTATGTGTATGTATGTATGTAGGTATGTATGACATTTAAAATAGTAAAACAGAGAACAAAGAACAATATCTCCCTTTACCTACAGGTGATGGGAGTTAAAAAGGTGTGGATGAAATTATTTAATATGACTTACCATTGATATTAATAAACTCTATATCTGTAGGAAAATTAGATGGCACTGATGTCATACTAAATTTCTTAAAACAATTTGCGGTTTTCGAATTCATAATTTTAGGCTCAGTGCTAAGTTTTGGAATCCACACGCAGTTACAAGGCGCACAGTTTGGACTCCATTCGGCGGTTGCACTCAAGATCAACAAGGAAATAAAGACCAGCATGGTCTCAAACAGACAATAAAATTATGAATAAAAATATTTACTCTGTTACTCTTCTATTTATACAAGTTAATAAAATGCTTTTTTGTGTGATTTCCTCGTAATTTTTATTTCGTTTGATAACTATTATCAGAGACGATAGACAGACAAACTTCGCATTTCATTAAATAATACATTCAACCAAATTCTATAACCGAATTATAAATATTTAAATTATTTTCGACTTTCAAATACATATTTTTATTAGTCTAATGGCCGATTTCACCACCGATTCCTAAAATTTAAGCAATGCTTATGTACCCGATGTGCACCACATAGGCATTACCTAGCAAAATTTCGTTTTCACCAACCTCTAAGCATTGCCTATCTTGATTTAGGAATTACTTAGCTATGTATCTGTTTTCCGATGCCCAAATCGCTAAGCATTTCCTAACGTTTGACAGCTGACACTTCAAAACGAAAATTGTACAATTTTAATGAATATTTTGATAGTTATAACGAAAGTATAGAAAGACATGCCCAAGAATGAAAGGAATGAACAAATTGTTTTGAATTCTATGATGAAAAATGGGTTTGGAAAAGATGTCCCTTTCATCAGAAAATAAAATTTTATATACCTATACGAGTTTGTATGATATAAAATTAATTAGTAAATACATAAATATATCGTTTTTTCTTTATTTTATATTTTTGGAAATTACATTGGGTATTCACATAATATAATTAAATTCATGATTTCTACAAAAATACCATAGCCAAATATAAATATGCTTTCCGGTTGTCATTTTATTTTTTTTCTTGAAATCATAGGTTTCAGTTTCTGTTTTTGTACTATTTATTCTATATTTTGCCGTTTATATTTTTTTTCTTGTTCATTTTCATCTTTGTTTCCTTTATATTTTCCACTTCTGTAATACAAATTTATAAATATATATGTAAATGATATTTCTTTAAAAATTTAATTATTTTACCTAATATTAATGATATCCCCACATAATTTCCAATGTCAATGTTGACAAATATAATTGACAAATGTCATAAATTATAAAAATTATTCATTTATTTCCAGTGTGCAAATATAATATCACAAAAGTAACTAATAATCCGATGCCTACGTAAGTAATTCCTAGCTGGGCATTGCTTTGTTTGGTGAAATCCAAAATGGATACGTATCAGTTTAGGCAGTTCTTAAATTTAGGAAATTCCTTGCTAGGCAACGGTTTAGGAATCGGTGGTGAAATCGGCCGTAATTGTTAATTTACAAAACAAATAGTAAAAAAATCTGATGTGGTCAGCACATTACCTCCCGTCAATTCTAAGTACATTGTACAAATTCCATACCAAAGGTTCCTTGGAAAAGATTCTATAAATCCAATAAAATTATAACACGAACATACACTATGTAAATTGCACTTGAATTTATTCTTCATGTTTAACGTTGTAGCCTTGTGGTTAGCATGTCAGTTTTTTGCTAGAGTTTGATTATTTAAATCAAAGTTCAAATCCCACAAGTAAAAATATTGTTTTTCATTTTTTATTGGTTTGTATTGTTTTGATTTACGCATACAATATAATTGTTTGGTTATATTGTATGTCGTTTGTTGTAAAATGTATTGTTGTATTTTGGTTATAGCTGCTACTGTTTATAAAATTGTTGTTTATCTGTCAGCTATTGTGTGGTCGAGTGGCTAGTGCGCTTGACCACCACGCTAGATATCGTCGGTTCGATCCTACATGAAACTGTATTTTTTATATTTTTATTCAAACTTAGCGAGAATTTGCAGGATAACTAGAAACGTGTTTGAACCTTTTTTGATATTTTTAACGGTTTTTCGGGGTATAAATACGAGCTCGAACGTTAGCTACAGGAGAGAGTGTGTGCCCTCTCAAGGGAGCATTAGCTCGCCAACGAGCCTAAGATGGTGTGTGCCGTCTTCTGCGAACCTGGTGAGGGCCAGGTGAGCGGGTTGTGGATGCCCTTGGCTGCCTCTGACTCAGTGCTGTTGGTGTGTGCCGGCAGCTCGTGAGAGAGTGCAGAAGGTGGGCCGTCTCGGTGTAGCCGGTTGTTTTGTGCAGTGGTGTTGGCCGCTGTTCACCGTAATCGCGATTGTCATTGAGTGTTGGTATGTGTCAACACTGTCTTAGTTTGAAATCGCGATTGTTAATGAGTGTTGTCAAAGAGACATCACTGTTACCGTACTGTGTTCCCGTAACTTTGGTGTGTGCCATTGTTACTCGTTCATAGCGTGTTCCCGCAACTTTGGTGTGTGCCATTGTTGCCCGTTCATTGTTGATCGTGCGTAGTAGAGAAAATATCCTGCAAGTATCGCTGGTTCATTGTTACTTTGCTTTGTTATTTATTACTTTCTCGTTTTAATTTATTCTAATAAAATATTAAAAATGATTACAATTGATTTCATTGTCAAAAGCCGAACTCTGTCTCCACTAATCTACCCGAGCACTTTTTGGCGTTCCAGTCATCCTTTTCAGCGACGCTATGAGAGCGTCTTTTACAGGATCGACCATCTCTCCTTATGCTGTGTTTCCGAATTTTTGGCGCCCGAGCAAACCCTTTGACAGCATGGAGAACGAGCAGGGACGTCAGTACAAAATAGCGACCGAATTGGGACAACAACGTCCTTTTCTTTTCGCCGTTACAAATGGCGCCCGAGCAGGGACAACAGCGTCCTCTTTTTGTCGCCGTTACAGATTATATTAGCTGTTTCCATGATCGTAGCAAAGCTGTCAGATTTATGAAAGTTAATCAAACCGTACAGAGAATAAGATATTCTTTTATATTGATAATCAAATAAAATGTCAGAAAATGATATTTACCTGCGTTTTTTTAAAAAAAAAAAAAAACTGTTAAGAACTTCAAATTAGGGAACTTCCAGTGGATCAATCATAACCAAAATTTAATCAGCTCTTCATATGGATGTAAAGAAGAGGAATACGAAAGAATTATAATGAGCCAGTTTAACATTTTTGTTATTATTTATATGTCTGGATGATATTTTCCTTGACTTCATAATGAATTACTAAAATTATATATTGTTTATATATGATGATCTACTTGTAATGAAAAACATTCATTAACCTTTTATATTTACCAATTATTACCAAAGTCTAATCACCTCTTCCTGTGGATGTAAAGAAGATGAATATGAAAGAATTTTAATTTTTAGAATTGTAGTATTGGATTTATTGTCGAAGAAATTTTTGTTATACACGAACATACATAGGCACACACACTGTGCTTAGTAACTAAAAACTCACCACCGATTTTTTTGACCAAAGAAATACCTTCCTTATCTAAAGGTGACGGAAGATAAAAAAAGAAAATAGGATCTTAAAAAATTAGTTAACAAAGAAACAGCTGAAAATATAAGATGATTAAATCTAATAAATAGTATAAGCAGAGCTGGGCAAGTTACTTTTAAAATGTAACTAGTTACAGTTACAGTTACCTCCAAAAAAAAGTAACTAAGTTACGTAAGTTTCAGTTACTTTGGTGAAAGAACTAAGTTATTTACTAGTTACTCATTAAAAGTAACTCAGTTACCTTGAGTTACTTTCTAACTACTTTTAATGGCGTGAAGTGTAGACTTAGACTGTTGACTTAGTTATTGTGTAGTATACATATCAGGGAGTTTTTGTACTAACTACGTTAACCTAAATTTTAACGTTATTGCTTGGCAACACCCAATCAGATTATTATTGTTAATGTTAACGGACCTACAGGGCCTTATATTACCGCCTAGGCCCACGAGGCCACGGCCTAGGGCCTGCTTTTTACAAATATTTGGGGCCCTGCTACGTTAATAACATATTCCCGAGACCCGGCAAAATCACCAACCGTCCCTAGAGAGGAGTAACAAATTACGCTAAAATTTCACCTCAAACTAGAATCGAGCATGCGGTACTGTATAATTAATCAGCTTTTCTCTCAACAGGTAATTTTATTTTTTTCTTTAATAAATAAACTTACATTATAATTATACAAATATTTGTACGTACTTGTTTTTTACTATAAAGAGGCAGAGCTGGGCAAGTTACTTTTAAAAAGTAACTAGTTACAGTTACAGTTACCTCCAAAAAAAGTAACTAAGTTACTTAAATTCCAGTTACTTTGGTGAAAGAACTAAGTTATTTACTAGTTACTCATTAAAAGTAACTTAGTTACCTTGAGTTACTTTCTAACTACTTTTAATGGCGTGAAGTGTAGACTTATACTGTTGACTTAGTTATTGTGTAGTATACATATCAGGGAGTTTTTGCACTAACTACGTTAACCTAAATTTTAACGTTATTGCTTGGCAACACCCAATCAGATTATTATTGTTAATGTTAACGGACCTACAGGGCCTTATTACCGCCTAGGCCCACGAGGCCACAGCCTAGGGCCCGCTTTGACAAGGGCCCGCCGGGCCCGGTTGCTGTGATTTTTTTTAAATTTATTAATTTATTTTTCAATTTTGATTTCTTATACCAAGATATAAAGAATCTACTTTCTTTCTAACATGACATGACCATTATAATGTATAAAACATGCAGACATTATTTCTTAGACTTATTAGTGGATAATGATTAATTTTTACTTTGACTAACTAAAGTTACATTCTAATTTCTAATTACTTTAAGTAACTTAAGTTACTCAGGTAACTAGTAACTAAAAACCGTAAAGTTACCAACTATTTTTCCTCAGCAAGTTAAGTTACAGTTACAGTTACCATATTTTAAAAAGTAACTAAGTTACGTTACAAGTTACGTAAAAGTAACTAGTTAGTAACTAAGTTCCTAAAGTAACTAGTTACTGCCCAGCTCTATAAAGAGGGAGGGTGGCCCGAAAAAAAATTTGGACTAGGGCCCAAAAATCTGATAAAAAGGCCCTGCGGACCTACATTATAATATAATATAAAAATTAAAAGTGACATTTTATCTTGTGAGAAGGGAATTGGCAAAAATGAGACGAATTCAAGTCTTGCAACCCTTGGAACAACGAACAAAATACACTATTTTTTGTATAACCTGAAAATTGGAATAATTTTGATGATTTAGTGGCTGCTTAATTATAATTTATTAAAACGTATCATTTGTAAGCGAGGAAAACATTTGAAAATAATATATTTTATAAGTCAAATTTAACATTTAGTGACTTTTTAATTCTAGAATTAAAAGTTAAAATAATGTGTTATTTTTAGTTTTTCTGTTTATTGTACAAAAAATCTATTTTTAATGAATATAATTACGTATTTTATTATCTATTATGGCTTGAAATCAATCAACAATAATATTGAATTTAATTATGTATTAAAATAAAAGTTACACATTACAAAGGGTATGTGCGATGCTGCGCTCAACACTCCCACTCTGGACAGACATTAATTAAAACAAAACAGTTTTAGTTAGTGTTTCTAAAAAAGGCATCAGCCTCAACAAAATATTTCTTAGAAATTTTAATCCCCCCCCCCCGTTACTTTTTATGACTAAGTTACATTCCACTTTTTAAGTTACTTTGACTAACTTAAGGTACATTCTAATTTCTGAGTTACTTTAAGTAACTTAAATTACTCAAGTAACTAGTAACTAAAAACCGTAAAGTTACCAACTACTTTTCCGCAGCAAGTTAAGTTACAGTTACAGTTACCATATTTTAAAAACTAACTAAGTTACGTTACAAGTTACGTAAAAGTAACTAGTTAGTAACTAAGTTCCTAAAGTAACTAGTTACTGCCCAGCTCTGAGTATAAGGTGGGAGATGTTTCATTACAGCCGATGGCTTATATACAGGGTGTTAATACTAAGTCGTTACACCCGAAAATGGTAGTTAGAACTCATTAAAACAAACTATTTTTCTTGGTTCCAATTTTTGATTTGGTGCCCCGGTTCGTAGTTATTGCAGTTCTTTTGTTTTTCGAGGAATCGTCATAACTCCATTATTTTAAACTATTGAAAAAAAATTCTTTCAAATTTACCTTAAGGCTTTCTAAAATATTTGGCATTTACATTTTTTTTTCAAATGGCGATTGATCAAAAATTTCAAAACATGATTTTTTAACAACCACTCTATCGATTTTCGAAAGTAAAACATTTATAAAATCTTTGAACTATCTACTACAACAGAAAATAGGAACTTAAAAACTTAGTTAAATTTACTTAACAAAGAAACAGCTGAAAATGTAAGATGATTAAATCTAACGTATAGTATAAGGTGGGAGATGTTTCATTACAGCTGAGGGTTTTTATATATATATATATATATATATATATATATATATATATATATATATATATCCGTCGCACGTTAAATTGACACTATCTGTGAATGCGAAGAGCCTAAAATTCGTAATTAGTCAAGTCGAGAAGTAATAGTAATTATAATATACTATTGTTATAACAAGGGAAATACTCGTCAACATCTAAAGTTAGTATAAAAAGAAAGGGGATTCATTTATAAGCCAAAGTATGTAGAGTATCAGTGTCAACTAAACACGCCCCTGCTACACATAGAATTCATTATATACCGCCAATCTCGTAAATGAATTGGAAGAATCTTGAACATTTAAAAGGGTAGAAGGAAATTTGTTCATAAAATGAATTGAAAAATAAAGAATAGATGTAATTAGAATTGTAATTAATGTTAAATACAATACTAATATAGTCTAATATCTGTTTTATTGCAATTTAATTGACCAATTAAGATTTTAAGCTAGTGGTAAATTTGAAATTTGGTCGAAAGATTTTTGTACTGGTATGTACATATACAGTAGTGGCCGGTTATAATGTACTCAAAAAATGCAACAAAACAGTTCATTATATCCGAAGTTCACTATAATAGGAAAAATGAAAATTGCATTTATTTAATTTCAATTTATTATAATTCTAAATTGGAAAAAACATAAAATATATTTTGTAAATAAAGTAAAAATACATAATAAGAAGTTCTGTATAATACATTTCACATGTTTGTAATTAAATGAAGACATCACACCGAACACAAGTTTACTTGACAAAATCAGTAATTTTTGTCTGTACATATCTACTAGAAAAGTGAATATCACTTATATAGCGTTCGAGGTTGCAAAAGCTATTCCATATATGCTCTGGAACAGTACGTGACTCTAAGAAGTTGCGAATGTCTGTCATTTTTTGTTCCATTTCATTGACAGAAGGAACATAAATATCAACAGTGTCATCAGACTCATTTTCCTCTGTCTCACTTGTTACTTTGTCTGATGTCACTGATTCTATAATCTGCTTATCGGTTATCGTTTCTGTTACCACTATGTCATCATCAATCCTAACATATTCTTCAAAATTAAATTCACCGAATTTCTCTCACACTGCATTACCTACTTCTAAGCAAAAAAGTCCAGGATCATTTTTATGCCTTTCTAGCCATTCAGTTAGTGGAAGCTCATCATCTGAATCAAATTCATCACTTTTTTCAGAAAATCCTCCATGCTTGAAACAATTTACTATAGTTTTCTTGCTGACTTTCTGCCAAGCCATGTGAAGAAAATTTACTGCATCCAAAAGGCTAAGTGAAAATGTTTTTCCATTATCCATTGCCTCTATCATCTGCATTATTAAAATTTTTCTGTAATGGCTTTTTAAAGAGTGAATTACACCTTGATCCATGGGTTGTAATTTTGAGCTGGTGTTGGGAGGCATAAAAACCAATTTAATTTAACTTCAGGGTGAGTTGGACAGTTATCAACTAAAAGTACAATTTTTTTATTTTTCCGTTTTAGTAGTTCATCCCAATCAAGCAGTTCATTTGAGAAAATTTCAGAGGTCATCCACACTTTACTGTTTGTATTTTACGGGCAATTATTTGTTTCTGAAACATCTAGGTTTAGCAGATTTTCCTATGACCAACAATTTTCTTTTTTCTGTTCCAGACATATTGGCAACTACTAAAACAGTAATCCTCATTTTAGATAACTTCTCGCCAGCACTACTTTCACCCACAAATTTCTAAATTTTATCAGGAGTCATTTTGTAAAAAAGTCCTGTCTCGTCAGCGTTAAAAATGTCGTTACTATCATAGCATTTTCGAATATAAGGCTAAACATTAGTTAACCAGTCATTAACAACATTCATATCTACTGCTGCAGACTCACCCACAATTTTTCCTCCTCGGATATTATGTCTTCTTTTAAAACGTTCAATCCAACTTCTAGAACACTTAAAGTCTTTGTTTTCAATTTTACTACCCAGTTCAGTAGCTTTTTCTTGTAGAATAATACCACTTAGAGGAATGTTTTCTTGTCTTTTTTGTGTAAACCGCTTAAGAAGCCCTGTATCCATCTTATGATGCGTTGATTTTCTCATCTTTTTGCACTTCAAATTTCCCTGACCATACGAAGATAAAATAGCTTCTCTTTTTTCCATATCATAGATACAGTAGATTTTATTAAATTCGTTTCCTTGCAAATATCGCGTTGTTTAACGCCACTTTGTATTTTTTGTATAATATCATACTTGTCCTTTGGGGTTAGAGCTTTGCGTTTTTGTTTTTCCATTTTGAATAATGGAATAAAAACGGAAGTTGTCCTATTTACAATAAAACCAAGAATCGACTGGTATAGATATGAAGCAAACCATGTAAATAAAGCAAGTTGGTGGGGAAATATATAGTTCATAATTCGGGGAATCCCCGAAAAGTTCATTATAAAAGAGAAATTGCGTCTCATTTTAAATAATATTTAGTTCACTTTATGCGAAAGTTCATTATAAGCGGGTTCACTATAAACAGTAAAAATTAACATTACACATATAGAAAAAAAAATCGTTATTTGAAATACAGTTCACTATAAACGAAAGTTCTTTACTAGCGGGTTCACTATAACCGGACTATATATATATTATTAGATTATGCAGATAAAAAGACGAGAAAACATATGTTACGGAAACAACAAGGAAAAAATATAAAAATTTCGAACAGGAAAATAATTCAAAATTATTATCACCAGGAAAGTAATGCAATAACAAACCCATTTTACCTCTCGTAATTCTCTATCCGATGCATTGAACATTTTTATAATATTTTTTTTTTATTGAATTAGAGATAGATAATAATTATAAATATATAACATAATCTGTTGTAATGAATCTCACAGCCGAAATAACTCCATGGAAACCAGTTGAAAAATTAAAGTGTTGTAATTGACAGAAAAATTTCAGTGTCAAAAACCCAGATACATTACGGAAGGCTTTTCCTGGGAAATACATTTAATATTTCTTATTTTATTATTAATTAAATATTTAAAATTATAGATACATTTATTGTATATAAACACATCTGAAATACCGCCAATCTCGTCATTGAATTTGAAGAATCTCGAACATTTAGAAGAGTAGAGGGAAAGTAATTTACAGAATGAATTAAAAAATATAAAAATATAATAATAATAGATAATTTTTGTGTGTGTATCATAAATGTTAAATACAATATGTACTTATACAACCTAATATGGAAATGGCGAGAGGTCTTGTCTGGCCACAACAGATATTTTATTAGGGGTATAGGTTGTACAGAAATCTATCGTTATGGCCCTCCCAGCAGATCTACTGTTCGGAATTTAAGCTTGCTTTATGGCAGGGAAAGGACAGGTACGTATCAAATGTTATCCTATTTATTTTACTTTATTTTGTAATAATGAAACAATTTAAAAGAAAAACTCTTTTAATGATAATGAAACAAATAATATATAAAACACAAAACTTGAGAAATAATACAGTAAAAAAAAAAAAACGATGTGGCCATCACATTACCTTCCGTCAATTCTATGCATTTTGCACAAATCCCTTACCGAAAGTTCATTGGAAAAGATTCTATATATCCAGTAAAATTTTGACACAAACGCAACTATTTTTTACAAATTCCATACCGAAAATTCCTAGAAAAATTATCTATATATCCAATAAAATTATAACACGTACACATACTATGTAAATTGCACTTGACACTGACATCTATCAATAGGGTATTATCTCATTATTTTTTTTTTATTTTTGAAAAAGCCAGGAAATAAAATATATTTCATTACAATCTTACATACAATTACCAAAAAACTGAAGAAAATTATAAGATAATTAATCTAAGTACCTAATTGATTACATATTTTTTATTGTACTAGGAAAACATTTTGACATTCTCAAACTATTAGTGGCGCTTGTCTTATATCGTAAGTTGGCTTGTAAGTTTTGTTTTGAAATGTTTTGATTGGGTTGTAGTTCATTTATTACGTTTATTGCTTTGTTTCTTCTGTTCGAGTTTTATTAATATTATTTCTTAAAGAAATACTTCTGTTTTGCCTAATTCTTTGTGGTAAGTACACAATCAAATCATTTATATAGTTTAGATTAATTATTTATATTATTTATTAATTAATGATTGGATGCTTCATTTTGTATTTAATAAAATACAAATATTTTAAAAATAAATCTTGCCACAGTAATTCTGTTATAATATATGGATATCACATAACAAAGCGAATAACACCAAAAAAAAAAAAAAAAAAAACAGATACATGTGCAGCTGTGCTACGAACACATCCGAACGATTCGAAGTACACCCGAGTATGTACGTACTTAAGATGCGGTGTGTTACCACATTTAAACAGGGAGTAGGAATTTCAACTGATCTTCCATTGATAGTACAACTAGTCCGTCATCTAAATTTCAGTGCTTTATATGTTTTGCAACAATCAATTTATAATGTGTGTTTTTTTTTTGTTTAATCCCTCTTGTTTACCTACCAACTTTAATATTTTTAATAAATTTTTAATATTTGCAGTCATGAGAGAATACCCTATTAGAATATTTGAATATAGTTCACCCAACAATATAGTCGCTAATAACTCACTCTTAAATTCACATAACATAAATATTAAAATTAATGAAAATGATATACTTGTAGCTGCCAAAAAACTAAAGAACTCCATAACAGCTGGACTAGATCAGGTTCCTAGTTTTCTAGTTAAGGATTGCATTTCTGTTTTAACAGTACGTTTATTGCACCTTTATTGTGTATCCATCAGCACTGGTATTTTTCCTTCTATGTGGAAACGTACTAAAGTTTGTCCAGTTTTAAAATCTGGAGACCCTTCTGATATCTCGAATTACAGGCCCATATCTATCATATGTAATTTTGCGAAAGTTTTGGAGATTTTATTATATAATCAAATACTGCCTCAGGTTCGTCACTTTATATCGCCTCAACAACACGGATTTTTGCCGAAACGTTCCACCATATCTAACTTATGCATTTTTACGCAGTTTGTATCTGATGTTCTAGATATAAATGGACAACTTGATGTAGTTTACACTGATTATTCCAAAGCTTTCGACAAATTAGATCATTAATTGGAAAAATACTACCTTTCTTTTAGTTTAAGTTCTGTAATTTATTATTTTAACCCAACGTTTCGGCACCATAAACTGATGCCTTCTTCAGGGGATACAATGACATATTTTTTGAAATAACAAAAACAACAAGTAACCAAGGTAACAAGAAATGTTCATAAATGTTACCTTTTTTATGTATACAATTTTCTAGACAATATATGCATGTCCGGCAAAAAAACATGGACGGCGAACATGCAACTTCTCAAGAAAAAATCTCCTTTTGCCAGAGAAAAAACCGTCCCAAAAACTGGCAGAGAAGTGATCTGTATAACTCAGAGACGCTTTATTGGTAGCGAAATACCGCAGCCGTACTCTTTATTAACAGATGTTAGAAAAAGTTTAGAAAAAATTGTATACATATTACAAATTACAACATATTTAATATTGGAAGCCATGCGCGACTAAGTTCTAATCCGTCACAATGATTGAGATTGATATTTCTTGTTTTATAAATCTTAATGGCTTCTCTAATTAATCTGTTGTTAAGTCGTGTAGATCTTGCAATTATTTTTGTATCTTCAAATTTAATTTGGTGGAATTAACTAGCTTGGAGAACGCATCTACTATTACTAATAGCTGTGTAGCTCCGCCCCTTGACGCTGGAAGAGGTCCCATCAAATCTATACATAACAGTTCCATTGGTTTTTCGACAATTACACAAAATCTTTCACCTTGACAACGTTTTGAAATTTTAGTCTTTTGACATATCTCACACCCCGCAATAACCTTCCCAATTAAATGTTTCATTTTTCCGAAATAAAAATCGCGCTTGAGAGCACCGTAGCATTTTTGAACGCCGAAATGATCATTATCTTGGTGCTGTTGTATAATTAGAGTCAGAACATGACTTTTAGGAATACACAATCGATACCCATTATCTGGTTCCGCGTTTCTACGCCACAGAATCCCCTCATGAATTACAAACCATTCGCGACACCGATGTTTTGGATTTTCGGATTCTAGCTCGTTAATGATTTTCGACAACGAATTATCTTCCCTTTGAGCTATTCTAATGTTTCTAATATTATTCATGGCCTTCTTAAAATTTTCTGTTTTTCTTACAGCCGCAATACACAATTTTGTATCCGAATTCGATACTTCGCCAACTTCTAAATCTACCGGATACCTCGACAAACTATCCGCTAATATATTTTCGCTACCCTTGCAATGCACAATTCGTACATCATACTCCTGTAAAATAATAGTCCACCTCGTTAATCGTGAGTTGAAGAGTTTACAATGCATTAAGAATGACAGTGACTTATGATCCGTAATCACCGTAACTCTACGACCTAAAACAAATATACGCCACTGTTTTAGCGCATATAATACAGCTAGGGCTTCTTTTTCGGTAATACTATAATTTCTTTCACTACCTTTAAGAGTTCGACTAGTAAATGCTATTATTCTTTGTTTACCCTCGTTATCGTACTGAAATAAAACTCCACTTATACCATAATCTGAACTATCAGTTTGAATAAAATAATCATGTTTCGGGTAAGGATGGTACAAAAAAGTTATTTTTAAATACGCTTTCCATTTCCATACGGTATTTTTTTTCAACAGCTCCAACAAAGGTACTGTTAAATTAGCGTAATTCTCACAAAACCGCCTATCGTAGTTACACATACCGAGAAACGATCGTAAATGTTTTATATTTCGCGGTCTAGGAAATCTTTTTATTGCTTCTACTCTCTTTTCATCTACATATAAACCTTCGGTGGTCAAAATATGTCCCAAAAATGTCACGCTTTTACACACAAACTCGCATTTTTGTAACTTTACTGTAACACCTCCTTCTAAAAGTTTTTCAAAAATTATTCTTAAATGTTCAAAATGTTCCCGTACTCCTGCTGAATAAATTAACATATCATCTACATATGAAACTGCAAATTCTTCTATTTGCCCTAGAATTCCATTTAATGCTCGAATAAAACTCGCTACCGAAGTACTTAACCCAAATGGCAAAACCGTAAATACATACGTTTGACCATCGTACATAAAACCCGTATACTTTTTGTCGCTCTGTTTTATTGGCACCTGCCAATAGGAACTTGTTAGGTCTAGCGTACTAAACACCTGACCTTGCAGCATATTGTACAAGAATTCGTCTGGCGATGGCGGTATAACATGGTCCTTAATCATAACACTATTTAAATGCCGCGCATCAAGACATACGCGTGGTTTACCGTCTTTTTTCGTTACAATTACTAAAGGATTTATATAGTCCGTTTGCGCGATTTCAATAATGTTCCACTCAAGCATTTCTTGTATTTGTTTACTAACTTCAGCTCGATGACAATGTGGAATTGGAAACGATTTCTTTACAAACGGAGTCTCGTCTCTCAAACGAATTTCATGTTCATAATTTTTTATACGACCCAGTTGATTAGAAAACACTGTTTCGGATTCTGTTAACAACCCTCGTAATTTATCCCTATCCTCACCGTCTACATTCCTAACACTATTCTCTATTAAACTTAATTTATTTTCCGGTTCCGACATTGTTCGAATTGCATTTACCCTGACTTTCGTTGTATCTAGTTCTTTGTCTTCTCCTTCGCGAATTATCATTCCATCAATTACTTCAACCACTTTCCCGCATTTCATTCTTAGTTCTTTTTCATCCGTTTTCAAAACAATAAAATAATTATCAAAACTAATACTAGCCTTGTACCGATTTAACCAATCGTAACCAAGTATCATACTGACAAAAAGTTTCGGTACTACTAAACTCATAGCCTCCAATTTTGTATTTTCAATTTCCAATTCAATTAGTACTTGTTTATTAATTTTAACCGCTTTTCCACTTAGTGCTCCATTTACTTGTACACCCGTTACCGGAAAATTTGGCAAACCCCTTTTTCCCGCTTTTTCACTTAATTCTTTATAAAACTCTTCCGATATGCAAGTTACCTGGCTACCTGTATCTACTAATACATTTGTTTCTATCCCGTTTATATTAACAATTATATTTGGCATCATTTGAATATCTTTACTCTCTTCCGTCTCCGACAACAAATCTTCTTCAACATTTTTACTAAATACCGCGGCTGTTCTTTTTTCGACCGATTCATTCTTCACCGTATCACTATTATTACCGGGATTGTTTCTACTATTATTGTTACTACCATAATTGTTATTCTGATTTCGGGCTCTATTCCAATTAGAATTACTATTTCGCTCGTTATTACGACTATTCCCACTACTATAAGCTACCGCGTTTTCATCTCGATACGTTTCGTCAACTTGTCGCAAATATTCTTCTACCTCTTCCGCTTTTTTATATCCCGCATTAATTACAGCTCTCCGTATTTCGGGACTAAAATGATTTGCTAACATTTTAACCAAGTAATTTTCATCTAGCTTTTCGCTCAAATAAGATGCTTCCCGAACTATTTGTAAGAAATAGTCTGCCCTACTACCATGCTCATATTTACCAAATTTTACTTTCAAAAATGTCTCACGTTCCTGATCCGGACCCCAGTATCTAGCAGAAAACGCCTCTTTAAACTTCTCAAAGTTTGTAAAATCTTCTTCCTTCATTGCAGCCCAATCTGCTGCTGAGCCACGCAATGCATTTACTGCCAAAGCCACTCGCTTTCCTTCCGGTATACCTGCGTCATTAAACACATTGGTTAATTTTCTTATAAAAACTGCAGGGTGAGTTGACCCCCCTGGAGTGAAAACTATGTTTTGACCCCCAAATCTTTAAACGCGGAAATGTATCCCGTCGTTTCTTGTTTCACACACTCATCCTTTCTCTCGGCAACTTTTTCATTTCCCATTTTCGACATTTGTGTAACTAATCGATCCATAGTTATCTGCATTTTAACATATTATCTGCCATTTTACATACCAAGTCCTCCATTCTATCATCCTCTGCTTTCTTCTTCGTCTTAGGCATACTTTAGGTAATGTAACATTTACAGTATTACAATAAGTACCCCCCACTTTCGATACTCCAATTATTTGCCTTAACAAACAGCAACAATATATTATTTTGTACCAGCCCTGTAGTTGGGCGCCAAATGTGATGATCTCGTAAAACTAAATTGAGCTTTATTCAAGGAAAAACTCACTCAGGGTTCGTTACATTGAAAAATAAATGATAAGCGTGGATTCCTGGTTAACAATGAATAATATATTGTTGCTTATACACAAAAAGTTCTTGTCCAGAACAAAATTATAGGTACAAGAAAGTTTATATCATACAAACATATAAGAACTTATCTTAAATAAAAATGGAGGAAACATGTGGCTGTCCAGAGTTGGTCGGCGGTTTATAACCGTCAGGTCGACGTTGCTTTGTCGTTGTTCCAACGACCACGTGCTGGCCGCTTACAAAATGGTGGATCCTTGCTTCTTAACCGCGGATCTAATAGCTGGTGAATAACCGGCTGCTTCTTGGCTGGGTTTCGCCTTTGGCTCGTCAAGCAAACCTTCTGGCACGAAACTCGTACACTACTGGAAAACTTTTCCTCTGACTGCATACAATAATGGAAATTCGTTCCTTTCTGGCACAAATGCAGAGCGCACAGGTCACACACGACCGATCACACTCGCTACCACCTTCCTACTCTCTCCCGCCTTCTTGCACTATCTCCCTCCCAATTCACTTGTCTTTGCCTTCACGGCACACTGTTACCAACACAAACTACTATATATAAAAATACCTTAACTTACAATACACCTATGTTTTACCTTGTGTCTACCTTGTAGGGGTTGATAGGTGAGATATTACAACTAGAATAGCATTGAGTAAATAGGTTTAAATAACATAAAATATGAATTTATAAAGTAATTTATTTTTATACATCCACTAGCCTAGGCGTCAAACAAAAACAATACTTTAATAACAACTTTGCCATATTTAAACAAATGTCAGTGTCAGGAAGCAATTAAGTTAAAATTAATAATAAAACCCGTCTTATAGCTGAGACAGACGACAAAAATTAATGATCATTAACGGTTAGATATAATATGCGCACGTGAACTTGAGTCTTTTGACAGATGTCAAAATTGCTTCTATTAACAAACCAGAAAATATTGAATGTAGTAAGCTCGTTCTACTTATTATATTGTTTATTGTACTCATACAGTACAAAACAATAAGTAACACGTACTTACTACAGTCAATATTTTCTGGTTTGTTAATAGACGCAATTTTGACATCTGTCAATAGACTCAAGTTCAAGTGCGCATATTATATCTAACCGTTAATGATCATTAATTTTTGTCGTCTGTCTCGGGTATTAAGGAGAATATAATAATAAAATATTTAATTGTAATGAAATTAAGGTTTGTAAAAATAATATATTTTCCATCATACATAAATATTAGATGTATATGCTGATTTGATTTAAATTTGCTATTTTTGCTGTTACAGCACTATAAACTAATATTAATTTACAACTACACATTTACGAAATGGATCATGCACGGCGAAGAATTCACAAAATTTGCGTTTTAGAGCAACTGGAAGTTGATGTTGATTTTTAAAAGAATGTGTGTGTGACGATTTTTCCTTAAAGTCTATTAAAATATGATCCAAAATTTCTCAAATTTTGAATTTAAAACTCATATTGTAACAAACGTGCCCCTTCCAAAGTCCGCCGCCCATGCCCAGGAATGTAGGGTGTGGCTCTGCAAGCAGGCACAAGGCAGCTGCAGCTGCATGTACAACGGCCAGTGACGAGTGACGAGCCAGCTACGTACGGGAGAAGACGTATATGCTCGGACTTATTCATTTGTATTTTTGATGTAAACCCACCATATTTGTTAATTTCTTTGTGGTTTAATAAACCATATTCTAAAGAGTTACAATATTTAATTTGAAACAACATATTAGATTTTAACCATATATAAATCGGATGTTGTATTAATTTGGAGCACTAACAGATTTTTGAGGAAAAACATTAAACATAATCCAAAATTTCGTACTACAGATTTTTCTATTTATTGGACAACAAATTCGATTTTATCTATAAACGATCAACCGGAAGTGATACTTTACTTAGAGCTCACTGCTGTTTTAAAAATGGAATTTGCGGGAGGTCATGTGCTGGCCACATCAGATTTTTTAAATTATTTTTTGTATTTTCCTGTCTTTCTCGGAGAGGTCATCAACTATAAATATTTTTGCTTCCCTGTAATTCTTCAACTTGCTTTTATTAATCATTATTTTTTTCGTGTCTGCAGCATTTTCTGACTCCAATAAATGGGTCCCCTGCAGCACAGACCCACCATACTATAGTATGGTGGGTCTGTGCCTGCAGGGATTTGTTAACTACTGGATGGAGCGAGTGTATCTTTACCATGTACCCGGCCAGATCGACAGAGATAGTCATACATAATTCCGATTTATTGTCTTTGTTTCCGTTACTTGTCAAATCTTTTGTTTGACGGGTTTCACAGATTTTAGGTTATACTTGATATCATCATTGAAATATAATTATTTTAATATATGACAATGGTTCGAAGGTGTTGTGTTAAAAATTGTGTATCAAAATATGTGATGAACGGTGCTGTGTCGTTTCATTAGTGAGTTATGATTAAAATTATGATTTCTTCTAAAAAATAATTTGACAAATATACATGACATATTCTTATACAGGGTTAGTTAAAAGTATGGAGACGGCGATTTATTGTCATTAATATTTATTTAGGAAATTATGTTCAATAAAAAAGTTTTTTAAGAAATTTTGATCTACATTTGAGAATACTTGAATTTTATTTTTCTTCAATTGTTTTTGAGTTACGCTTGTCCGCGTAATTTTTTTAAATGGGAACCTATTAATTTTACTCTACCATTCGATAGAGTGTTTTTTCCTCTTTACAACAGTATGTTTGTTTTTTGTTTTTCAATTTATTTTAATAACATTTTTACAAGGAAAAACACCGGTTCAAGTATTTACGAATAGTAGGTACATCTAAGATCGACAAAAGCGAAGCGATAAACAAACTCGAACGATGTAATTTACTTATGGCTCGATTCTGTAAGCCGCTGTAGTGTATGTAGCACTATAACCTTCAAAACATACAGCGGTGTACCCAAAAAGCGATTCTATAAGATTTTTTATAGAGTGTAAATGCTACATCCCTGCTGTAACTTTACGGTGAACGAAAGTTCGGTGTAGTGTTGTTAGTGTTTTACATTTAGAGGTTAGTAAGTAATATTTAAGATGAACAATCCAAATATTTTGTATTTTGCTTTTGCTTTATACGAAGAGGATTATAATAGGTACGTGCATTTGAAAAATGAAAATAATATAAAGTTTATTAATCAAATTTCATTATTCTAGGTGTTATATGCGTATCAAAAGAAGAAATTTACGAGATATGCATAATCCGTTTGAAATACCGAATATGGAATTTATTAATACGTTTCGCTTGACGAAACCTTTAGTTCATGAACTAATTGAAACGTTAAGAAATCACGGTGGGCAGGCAAGACGTAGAACAAAAGTTCCTTTTTATTTGCGGGTATTTTGTTATTTTTTATTGCAGTAATTTTTAGAAATAAAATATTCAAAATAAGGTCAAGAAATATTCTAGAGCTATTTTTGTCTTTGCTTAATAAATACATTTTTTTATTATTTTAATATAAATGATTATATGTTTTATTTAGGTTCTTGTAGCATTAAATTTTTTTGGGGGAGGATCATATCAAAGAAAAACTGCTGGACATATTTTGACATGTATGGGACAAAGTACAGTAAGCCGGTCAATATCAGAAGTAGCAAGACTGATAGCCAGGTATATTATGCCTAATGAAATAAGATTTCCTACCACAAATGAAGAAAAAAATATCATTAAAGAGGGGTAACTATTTGTAATCCATTTTTAATATTAGTTTATATGAGCTCAAAACAATGAATATTCAATTTTTTTATAGATTTTATCAGAAATGGACAATAAGAGGTGTTATAGGCGCTATCGATGGAACACATATCGAAATTATTGCTCCCTGTGTAACTGATGTCGATCACCCACCATTTATTTATATTAATAGGAAAGGCAGGCATTCGATAAATGTGATGCTTGTAAGTACTTAATTCTTCTAAGTAAATTTAATGTTTTTGAGATTGAAAATTTTAATATTTCTAATTGTTTTAGATATGTGATTCAAACAATTTAATTTTAGCTGTGGAGGCAAGATATCCTGGCTCAACTCATGATGCTGCGGTATGGCAAATGTCAGATGTAAAACGTTTTTTACGACAAAACTATCATAATGGTGATAAATCATCACATTTAATTGGTATTATTGTTTTATATTAGTACGAAAATTATTTAAAATATTTAATGATTTTAGGAGACAGCGGATATGCTTTGGAACCATGGCTTTTTACTCCAATTTTTTAGATAATTCTTCAGAACATAGATACAATAGTGTTCATATAAGAGCAAAAAATGTAATTGAGCGAGCGAATGGAATTTTGAAATCAAGATTTCGATGTTTGTCTCGACATAGAGTTCTTCACTACCATCCAGCATCCGCCGCGTACATTATTTATGCATGTTGCGTTTTGCATAATATGATGCGAAAAACAGGATTAGATATAAATGATGATGAAGTTGATGATGAAATAGAACACGATTTAGACCCAGAAATCAATGAGAATGGAAGTATGGTAGAATAATTAAAACATTATATTATTTCATTAACATTATTATATTTTGTAGATGAAAATGAAGGAGAACCCAATAATTACTTACTTCTAGGGCGCCGTACACGTACTGAATACATAGAACAAAATTATTCTTAAAAGTAAATAATGTAATAGTTATTTACATATAGAGGGTCGAAAGAAAAGGTTTACTCCTGTGGACGAAATTTGAAGCCCTACGCGTAGCGGAGGGCTTTTATTCGTCCAAGGGTGTAAACTTCTTTCGGCCCGAGGTATGTACAAGGTTTTACGCACAACTGCAATCAAATGAAAGCATTTTAAATTATTTTTAAATACATTTAAACTTGTTGCTATATAAAAATATTACGTGGCCAGGTGGCCATGTCACAAAACAATAAGGCGATGCGTTGCATTGCTAACTATTTGGTTATATGAATATTTTTTTAAATGCCAAACTTGGAGATTTGGGACAATTTCTGAAGTAATTCCTTGAGCAATTCTAATAAAATCTAGTGAAAATTTAGCAGAACTAATATCATTTTTTAAAAATAAGAGCTTTGATTACATTTCCAATTGTATTTTTGATGTTTTGTATACCAGTAAGCGGGCTCTTTCTGTATTTTACCGCCCGCATATGCTACTTTACCGCCCGCAGGGTGTAATCTTTCAGTTTCCGCCATGGTAACTACGTTATAAACAAACAATTTTAAAGCAGAAGTGCGTAAAATTATTATTGTATATCCTTTATTACAAATAATCTATATATATAAAAAAATAAGGTTTTTCTTTGGGGCCTTAGTTATGGACTTCTACCGAACAGATTTTAATGATTTTTTTTTAAAATGAAAGCTATTAGCATGTAGATGTGCACAAAAATCTAAAATGTTAAGATTTTCGATTCAGTCTATTTTTATAAGGCCTTAAAGATTTTTTATTAAGTACCGCTGTCAACCGATAGATGACAGCACTGAGCAACATGAAGAAGAAGAGAATGATTTAGAATACATACAATTTATGAAAACTGCTACAAAATAATATTTTGCATTATTTAGGGCTGGTTTATTAATGCAAAGTTAAATAATTTAATAGGTAAATATTTTAAATCATGCAAAGCTTTTATAATACAAAAGTCAAAACTTGACCTTCAATGGCAGATAAATATGTCAACATGTCAACTTACAATGAAAACATGAGAAGGATTTTTTTCCCTCAAAAATTACTAAGTATAATAGTTAATTCATTAATTTAAATATGGTAAGTAATTTAATAATATTGAGCAAAATTAATAGAGATACATATTTTGTAATAATTTTTTTTTAACCTAAATTTTATTGAATTATATATCCTTTATCTAAAATACAGCATTATTACCTATTTAAAAATGCACAAGAGATAGGTGTACATTTACAGGTTTTTAAATAACGAAATCATTAAATACAAAAGAGTATTATATTATAATCAATCAGTTGGATAACCCTATTTTCCCGCTCTTAAACGTTACCCCTTAATGCTACCTTTTACAATATGTTTTAAAGCTATTGAAACTGATTTCACGTTAACAAAATATGAACTCACATTAACGAAAACGAATTTCACACAAATGAAAAGTAAATTCCCAGTAACGAAATATGATTTCACATTAACGAAAACTGGTTTCAGGAAAAAAAAAACTGAATTCACACCAATGGAAACTAATTTTAACTAAAGAAAACAGATTTTAAACCGTCGGGTTACATATTCTCGCTTCTAACGTAGCTAACATTGTTGTAATAAACTTTTATCATTGTTGTAATCAAGTTTCATTATTGTTGTTAAGTTTCTGAAAAATGCTATACGTTATTTATTTAATATTTTATAAGGACAAAAATACATTTTAATATATTTTAGAGACAATAAAAATGCTTTATTTTTTTGCCTCTCCTGTCCCTTCTGCCCTTCCTTGGAGGTGTCCATTTAAAGTTCCTATATAAAATCCGTTTTCATTTAGTTGAAACTGGTGTTTAAAATTGTGAATTCTGTTTTCATTGTTACAAAATCGGTATTCAGGAGTGATAAATTAGTTTTCGTTACTGTGAATTCAAGTTTCCTTTGTGTGAAATCAAGGTTCGTTAATGTGAAATCATATTTTGTTAACGTGAAATAGAATTTCAAAAGTGTGAAATAATACTGTAAAAGGTATAGACATGCAATGATTATGCATATTGTTTTAAACCGATTAAAGATGTTAATTTGCATAATAGAAACACGTTAATCCCTCAGAGATTACAATAATGCATAAAATTTTTGTGGACAATAAAACAGCCATTATTACTACAATAATTGAACTTGAAATCATAAATGAAACACGTTGATTACAACAATAACAATATTTGTTGGTGACTATAAATTATTTACGTTATAAAATCAAATGAATGAATAACGTTACCCCATATTTTTGTTGCAAATATTTGCAACGGGTACAGCTAGTAACTAAATAAAAAGCACTCTTATTCCGCCATTTGCATAAATAAAAACAATGTTACAAAATATCATTTGTTAAATTCTCATAAAAATATATTTGATTAATCATAGGCAAAATTTTTATTTTCATGTTTGTATTTTGCTATTTCAAATTTTAACTTTTCTTCTTCTATTTTCAATTTTCGTTCCTCTATATTTTGATAAGTGGTAATTAATTGTCTTAATGTATTGTTTAGTTCTGTATTGTAATCAAAATATTGTTTGCTAAGATTAGAAGCAATTTCATTAAGTGGTTTCAGATTAGTTTCTTTTTTTCTTCTTTTTGGTATATTGCTGTTTCTGGGTAATTTGCAGTGGCGTGCAGTCCATATGTGCAAGGTGTGCACTGCACACTCTGCGAATAATTTCAAAATTTATTGCATTAAAATGTAAATTATTGAATTGATTTGACCTTAATATATGATATACAAAATATAAAAATATTAATACAATTATGGGACAATAACGAACAGTAGCGTGTTTGGTTGCCTATCAGAGAATGTGTGAATTGCCGGGCAAGTGCAGGGCTCCACACTGCACTCGGTGCGCATGTTTTTACACAGGGAGGGTATAGGAACAGTGTATTTGCGCAGACAAGGATAAAATATTAGAAATACGTATCGCCCCATCGCACTCTTCAGCGTGCAGCATATTTTGTGCACATATCGCCGTAAAATTACTTTTGATAGTATTCACAAGCATAAACAAGTTCAGACAAACAATTAATTATTAATTTTAGGTATTTGGTATATAATTTATATATTATTTATTTAACTTATACTTGTATTTATGAAAATTTATAGAATGGAAATTGCAAATGAATTACTAATTGCGGATTTACTGAAGAAACCATTTTCTAGAAAGGACATGGTATAAAAAAATAAGATAATTCTGAATTGTTAACCTAAGATTCTACCTACACAATACTTTAAAAAAAAAAAATCTGCACACCCAACTCAGAAACGCACGCCACTGGTAATTTGGGAGTACTAACAGTAATATTTTCAGTAGTTATAATTTCGGAAATATTATTTAAGTTGTCTTCAGAAATTTGGATAACATTACTAGCAGCATTTTCTATCAAATCACTTGGAGTAACAATTTCTACATTTGGTGATTCCTCTACATTGATCATCAAATTTTGCAGGCCTCCTGACATTGGAACAGCTTGTGAACCTGTTACTGCAACCTTTCCCCACAGTTGCAAGGCTCGTTCTTCTAAATCGGTTATTTTAATTTTAACCTCTTCCCCTCCACCTGTAGCTGTTAATCCTTCTTTGAGTTTTCTAAATTTCGCCCTAGTGGCATTTTTCCAATCTTTAAAACGCTAAAAATAAATTATTTAAAAATATATATTCAATATGATAAATATCATAAATACCTTTTTCCATTCTTCTTTATTTAAGTTAGGCCCATCCCCGAGAGCATTTAACGAAATTGACAATTCCTCCCATTTCTTCTCTATGTAATTCTCTTCTACGTTGGGATTTATTATCCCGCTTCTGAATATATAATCGTTTTCTAACATATTTAAATACAATTCATACTGTATTTTTGTAGTATTAAATAATCTTTTGCGTTTCTTTTCTCTGCAAAACATATTTAACAATGAATTATAATATTGAATCAAATAATAAATGTATAAAATACTAACCTATTAGTGTTTGACATTTTGGCAGTTATTTAGAAATGGAATAAATAATAAACATGAATATAGGTGCACTGTAAGCGTACGTTACATCGGCCAAGGTTATATATGACGGTGCAGAATCGCTTAGTTTACAGAAATGTAAACGCTGAACTTACACTGCGCTATAAACTACACCGCTTACACTTTTACAGCGCTACATCCAAGTTATACAGAATCGAGCCATTAGTTATTAATTTGTTTTTAATGATGAAATTGTAACCGACAACTTTATTGGAAATAATTTTGTCTACCCTACTATTCGTAAATACTTGAACCGGTGTTTTCCTTGTAAAAATGTTATTACAATAAATTGAAAAACAAAAAACCAAACATACTGTTGTAAAGAGAAAAAAACACTCTATCGAATGATAGAGTAAAATTAATAGGCTCCCACTTAAAAAATTTACGCGGACAAGCGTAACTCAAAAACAATTGACAAAAAATAAAATTCATGTATTCTCAAATGTAGATCAAAATTTCTTAAAAAAACTTTTATATTGAACATAATTTCCTAAAATGACAATAAATCGCCGTCTCCATACTTTTAACTAACCCTGTATGTGTTCTAATTTAGCGTTGCATTGGTTTTATTCGTACTTATTTCACGTTTCATGATCAAATATACTTAAACACAATTAATTTTTGACGTGAATTTGACAAATTTGAATATGACAGATGTGAATATCAAATTCACTTGTCTAAAATGGTATCAGAATTACCTATAGTGACTGTATATACATAGTGTGGCCAACTGCCGCCATATTTAGGCAAAATGCGCGGGATATTTGAATTCTTATGATGTGATAACTAAACAAAATTCGATAAACAATTAATGAAAGAGCATATTAAATGGAAACAAAATATTTATTTTCATTTTAAATCCTTTCAAAGAACTGTTTTCACAACCAACCGCCACGTAACCAGGCATCTAAAATATATACCTTAATATTAGACAATTTTGACAGTTAACCTAAAAAAGGTGTGATGTTAAAAAATATGTATATATTACTTTGAGTTATAAATATACAAATACACGTGTAATTTAATTATTTGCACTATCTAAAATATAAATATAATATAATTACCTTCAATTCACGTATAATTCAAGTAACAAATCTGAAAATGTCACTTTGTCGGAATAATACCCGCCATATTTAGGCAAATTCGCGCCGACCTATCAAAATCGATCCCCCTATTGGCCACACTATGTATATACAATCACTATAGAATTATCTATATCTTTCTCACTCACACTTCCTGTGTTCTCTCTTAATCTAGCCGGGTACACAAGAAATACGTATATCGATATACACTTGCTCCATCCAGTAGTTAACAAATCCCTGGTCCCCTGTCCCAGTTTCTTAATATCCCTTATATCTACCTCAGTTTGTAAATTATAGTTTTAATAAATTCTTTAATCTCCTCGACTAATAATTTTTGATTTTGTTCTCTTGGCATATAGCCTTGTATTACTAAATTTTTCCTCTTTTTTCATTCCCCATACGTTCTATTGTGCCGCTAATTTCGTTGATTGTATCTTTCATTTCTTTATTTTCTTTTTAATAGCTTCATTTTCCTCTTTTAGCTTTGTTACTTCATCTCAGTACTCTCTGCTTTCAGTTCTTAGTTGTGCACTTCTGTTTTGTAGATTTTCATTATTTTATTCATCTTATTATCAGTGCTTCCAGGCTTATCCGGTGTGCGCGTGAGCGCGTGACTTTCTTATTGTTTTTGAACACATCCTTACCTTCTTTCAGTTCACGCGCGTCCATATTTCTTGAATACGCTTCTGTCTAAATCTTGTTTATTCTCTGTCTCATGGAAGGCCAAAGGATCGTCATAAACAGCTTAAGCACCCGTATACTATAAAAATACAAAGGAACAGTTTAGTGCGGTATACCGCAAACTGCCTAGTGTTTTTCAGAATACCTGCAATTCCCAGGGTTGGATTTATAGAAATATTTAAATATCTTATGGGACAATACGCTTACGTAATCATCCATAATCCTACTCAAAGACGCAAAGAAATGTATTACAAAAATAAGAAATTATTATTGCTGTATTACTATGGTTCGAATTTAAGTAAATTAGCCTGGATTAACTTATGCAGTTTTGAGTATCAATTATACTAACGACAGATTATAATTTTTAAAAGACTGGTAAAAGTTTCCAAATTATATTAGCAAGTAATCGGGATTATATTATCCCCTACCATACTTTCCCCATATAAAAGGTAGATTCATTATAAGAAAAACTTAGTATCTTAACTTATGTAGTAGCATAGTTCTCAATATTTTGAAGAAAATCATGTGGCAACCGTAGGTTTCAAATGATGATGACGTAGCAGGTGCAAGTAGTAATGATAACGAACTGGACGTTTCTGTGCAAGAAGAAGTTACGACTGAAGTGGGACATCACAGTGAAAGCGCTGAAATTAATTTAGATCACATTTATTTACACGAATATGGGCAACAGATTTTGTTAAATGTGTATAATAAGTGTATAAATGAATTCGGAGAGTTTCAAGCTTTGAAAAAAGTATAAGAATTTTGTAAACTGTCAGAGTATCGTATAGGGACAATAGTGAAAAAAAAAGGAAAATGTGTGAAACGAAAGCGAGTGCGTCTACAAAGTTTCTCTACATTTGATTCGTTTTATGAGGGTGTAGTGAAAAGAAAAATTTATTAGCCTAAGTGCCAGTGGCCGGTAGACTTACGGTATTTTGTAAAATCCTATATTTTTCTCGTTTACTCTCTTACACCTGCCGTACATGAAATGGGGATTCGTTAGTTCAGCCGGCGGTTCCTATAGAGTCACTCGGGTATAAAAGGTGTAAAAATTTGACTGAGTTCAACGTAATACTGACAAGGCTGCCACTTGGATATTTTAAAATACTTAATTATTGATATTGAAAAAAAAATCTGTTGTGGCCAGCACAAGACCTTCCGTCAATTCGATGTATTTTGTACAAATCCCATACCAAAAGGTCCTTGGAACAGATTCTATATAATATCATGTAAAATCGAACTCGAACATATAATATTTTTTACAAATTCCATACCAAAAGTTCATTTGAAAAGGGTTCTATAAATCCAATAAAATTACACTACATACATACACTAAGTAAAATGCACTTGACACTTCCTTCTTTAGCTTTCCCTTATTTTATTAGGGGTCGCTCTTTCTTCACACAATTCTTACTTTCTCAAGTCTTCTGCGAAACAGTCCTTCCATCTTCTCTTTGGCCTTTCTCTGCATGTCACTTGCGAGTAACAATATGACATACCAATTTTAGATCCTATACTTTCCATATTTGGTTTTGCACTTCCAACTGACATCTGTCAATTGCAATAAATTGCAAAGCTGACTAATTTTTGAAAATTAATTTCTTTATAATGCTTTAAATTTACATCTATTAAATATGAAGGAAAATGTATAATTAAACCGTATAGAGAAGTGTATTTTCTTTAATATATATAATAACAAAATGTCAAAAAATAATATTTAACTGCGTTTTTTTAAGAAAAACTGTTAAAAACTTCAAAAAAGTTACTTCCGGTGGATCGATTATAACCAAAATCTAATCAACTCTTCATATGGATGTACAGAAGAGGAATACGAAAGAATTATAATTTTTAGAAATGTAGTATTGGAGTTATCGTCGGAGAAAAATTTGTCACACACGGACACACATACACACACACACACGGACACACATACACACACACACGGACACACATACACACATACACACACACACACACACACACACACACACACACACACACACGGAAACACACACACATACATACATACATACATACATACAGACATCATCTTAAAAATAGTAAATTTGTATTGTAGGGACCCTAAAACGTGCTTATTCATTAAAAACTCACCACCGAATTTTGTGACCAAAGACAATACCTTCCTTACTTAAAGGTGACGGAAGGTAAAAACAATGGCAGGCATCTATGGCGGTTCCAAGGTCATGGCAGATACTTTTAAAAGTCCCAAAAAATAATAACAATTTACGGTACTTTGACAAAGCTAAAATTTATATATGATGTTAATAATAATATTGTAAGCCTATATATAGCACGGCAGACTTTTTCCACGGTTCTAACATCCCGGCAGACAACCAAATGTTACCTCTGGCGCGAGCATACATATGTATAATAGTCACACTCACTTTAATCCAAGGACTGTTTTACTTTCTTTAGTTAGTATTAGGGCTTATAACTGAGTGTCATGTTATACCAAATAGTGAAACATCTAGCGTAGTAACGGTTTTGTCTAATATTTTTAGTGTATTTCTGAACTCTGACAGAGAAGCATCTTACGTAGTGAACACTGTAAAATATTTAACATGAAGCGCCGGCAGACATGTGACTTTGGCAAGTGCTTGTAGGGCCCTACAAGATTGCCAATATACAGCTTGTGTACCTTGCCTGTATTGCCAAATCAATTTGACCGTAAAATTAATAAATAAAATTGTAAAACTAGTTATTATTAATGAATATCATGTTATTTTATTTTCTAACAGACACTTAAATTTAAAAAAAAAAATTTTTAATGTATAAATAGCGGTTAGTGCTATACAAAAATTACTTGGCGCGCTAAATTTGAGGAAATCATCAGTTGATTGTTGAACGTCTTGTGCTATAAAAAATATTGCAAATTCAATTTATGTGTTAGAAAATAAAACAAAATTGTCATAGTGTCTGCCCGCGCGTCATTGTGAAATTTTATTTTATTGATCTATACTATATATTAAAGTTGTTAATTTGACATTATGACAAATGAATTAAAGTGTGCATTTTTTACTTTAGTATTTTAAGTTTAAGTAAAGTGCATAACCTTAAATATAGTGATGTTGATTCTGATGATGATATTGAAGGATAATGAGCAGTTTAGAGCGCCAAGAAATTTTTGTATCATAGATGGTAGCACTAATCGCTGTTTTTACATAAAAAAATATTTTAAAAATTAAGTATGTGTTAGAAAATAAAATAACATGATATTCATTAATAATAACTAGTTTTACAATTTTATTTATTAATTTTACGGTCAAATTGATTTGGCAATACAGGCAAGGTACACAAGCTGTATATTGGCAACCTTGTGGGGCCCTACAAGCACTTGTCAAAGTCACGTGTCTGCCCACGCTTCATGTTAAATATTTACAATGTTCACTACGTAAGATGCTTCTCTGTCAGAGTTCAGAAATACACTAAAAATATTAGACAAAACCGTTACTACGCTAGATGTTTCACTGCTTGGTATAACATGGCACTCAATTATAAGCCCTAATACTAACTAAAGAAAGTAAAATAGTCCTTGGATAAGAAAGAGTGAGTGTGACAGTATTATACATATGTATGCTCGCGCCAGAGGTAACATTTGGTTGTCTGCCGGGATGTTAGAACCGTGGAAAATATCTGCCGTGCTATATATAGGCTTACAATATTATTATTAACATCATATATAAATTTTAGCTTTGTCAAAGTACCGTAAATTGTTATTATTTTTTGGGACTTTTAAAAGTGTCTACCATGACCTTGGAACCGCCATAGCTGTCTGCCATTGTTTTTTTTTTCAATATCAATAATTACTTAAGTATTTTAAAATATCCAAGTGGCAGCCTTGTCAGTATTACGTTGAACTCAGTCAAATTTTTACACCTTTTATACCCGAGTGACTCTATCTATAGGAAGCACCGGCTGAACTAATGAGTCCCCATTTCATGTACGGCAGGTATAAGAGAGTAAACGACAAAAATATAGGGTTTTACAAAATACCGTAAGTCTGCCGGCCACTGGCTCTTAGACTATATAGTTATTTTGCTGCTAACAAATCACCGACCCTTAACTGTATCAATGGAAGTTTACGAAAATATGGCATACCAGTGAATTATAGTCGATCCACATTTCATAGATATTTAAAGTCACTTGGGTTCAAATATCAAAAGTTGGACAATAGAAAAAGAATTATATACTATATAAGTGTAATATACGAGTACTGTAAAATTATTTCAATAAATATTAATGTAAAAGCAGAGTAACATGAAAAAAAAAAGTTTTGCTTCATAATATTTTTGTTATGAAAAAGTCCAAATCTGTGCAAAGCAGTGACCTTATTCACACTCTTATTTATGAGGGGTGTAAATTTGGGTTTTTTTGTTATCTTAAGTGAGAGGCGTTTCAAAGGTTTATGGCGATCCTTTGGCTTTCCATATCGCGTTAAGAGCTGTTACCCAAATCCACTCCTCGATTAGGCTTTCAATAAAAACACTATTTATTTTGTTTACGGGTTTAGTTCAATATAACGGTATGGTTTCCCAGTTATTAGTCACGTTAAGTAACTATGCAACTCGCTTAAAATTTAAACTTCGTTCTAAAAATTTAAATCTTATAGTGCGATTCTGTAATTTTCTATAACACTATAGAAATGTAGTAGTACTAATAGCTACAAAAGTATTCGCGATGCCAGTATAGACGTCAGCGCATCTAGTGATTAAATAGTGAACTTCTTTGGTGGGTGTTGAGATCTGTCAATCTCATGTTTACTTTGTCATATTTTTCTGTAATATCGCTTTATTTTTTAATTTTTATATAAACAGGTTTATAATAATAATATAATAACAACTATGCTGTTACTACATATTCAATGAAACTGAAATGATATAAAAATATCACAATGAAATAATTACATAACTTTGTAAGTATTACCTACTATAAAAGTTCCAATATCAATACTAGATAGATGAAAACGATGCTTATATATAAATGTATTGTGTATTCTTTTCGCAAAACACTTAAATTAATACCAATAACACAAATATAAGAGAAATTACGCAAAAATATTACAAAGAAACAAGAGATTGAACGATGTCAATACCCTCCAAGCAAGTTCCCTAGCGGCGTTGACGTCTAAACTTGCATCGCGAATATTGCTAAATTTTGAAGAAAAAAACTTATTTATTTAATTAACTTTAAACCTTACAGAGATTACAGACTACTGTCCAAAAACAGGCAAAGAAAAAATAATGCCTTAAAAAGTAAGCAAAAACATTGAATATATACATACACAAATAAAAACACACATGCATAAAGATCTGATCGTAAAGTTCATGATAACATACATTACGCAAATTGGTTATTCTCGCCGTCAAATGATTATGGACTGATGTTCAACTTTTATCCCTTTCCGCACCCTGTCCCTTGCCCAGCGGTGTTGCCGCTTGTAACTTGACATTACCAGGTATGAACGCAAATGTCATATAATACATTTAAAACTAATTAAAAATTTTAATACATCGTAAATGAAGAAAATATTATAACAAGTAAGTAAGGTAAGACAGTAATACGTAATATAAAATACAAAAATTGTCGCTGTGGAAAATTTATATTTATATTTTGACCACAGTTTCCACACATCAAGCTAAGGTCGCGTTTGCGTTAAAATCAGGTTAAAATACGATAACCGGTGAAATCTAAATAGAGGGTAAGAATAATTAATTATTAGGTGAAGAGTAGATCTGCCAACACAACATGTTTCTGCAGTCAAATCCTAAGTTTTCTGGTTATTTAATAATATTAATTCATGAGTTTCACTCATTTTCTTTCCAAAAGTCTAAATAAAATAATGCAATTTATAGGATTAGCGATTAGGAATAAAAAGCACACGTAAGTACTAACGAAAATGTCAGAATATAAAATGACATTGACAGATTACAGATATTTGTACAGGTAGACACTTAAAAAATTTGGCATCAGTGTAGAAATCTCCAGTTCATAATTATTTGACGGCAAGTATAATATACAATGAGCCTGTTTCACATTTTTCAAAAACTATTTTAAATGAAAGTTTATGCAATGATTTTTCTTAGTAATAATTTTTATTTTAATAATTTGTTGTTATTTGTGGAAATAATTAAATAAAAAGATTGGCGTCCTTAAAAACTACCCCCCACTCCTGTGACGTAGAAGCACATACATTACATCATTAATATCCAATAGGAAAATAGTTTTTCCATCACCTACGTTTATTCATATTATTTATATAAATAAACGTAGACTAAAGTTTGTCACATGTTAATAAAAAATCTTTTAATTTGACAATTCCCTGATTTGACATTTGACGCTGACATTGCTCATTGTAATTGAATAATAAAATAATAATGGCAAATTCAAATTACACTCAAGCTAAGTCGGACAATTTACCGAAGGTCGATAGCTGGGCTGGATGATGGCTGAATTTATATCAGAACGATTGTTTTACTTCTACCGAAATAAGGGGTGTTAAAGAGTTGAGGTAAAATGAAATATAAAAACTGAATTTACTATATAAATTGGTAATATATTTTACTTTAAAATTCTGGTAGTGATTCTTACATTGAATCTGCTATAGGGCGCGGGCATCCAGCTGTTTCAAGTGTCCTTGAAAACATATGTTCTGGAGCCCCGCTTGTGAAAGTGACAGTACAGCCATTTTTCTTTTGTATTAGTGATTGTCTGTGGTATTTGTCGTTTATGCTGTAATTTTCTGGGATCTCAGTGTATATTGTAAAATCAAAAGTGGGTGCGTTTTTAATATTTAGTATATTAAAAAGTCACCGTCTTTTGATTTTAAATTAAACACTGAGATCTCAGAAAATTTCAATACATTATTTTGTGTAGTACTGTAAAATTTCAAACTTACTATTTTATGTAGTGTACTAAAACTTTAAACAATAGTGATTGTGTGTGTGTGTCAACCATGGGTGGACAACAAAAATGTTGTATTCCGGGTTGCAAGACGAGCTCTAAAGACAAAATTAAAACTTTCTCATTACCATCATCCAGGAATACTAAAGGTATTTGTACAATTGAATGTGATTAGTAAATAAGAAGTACATGCGTGTAGGAAAAATTGATCCAATAAAAGTTGAAAAAAGACAAAGCTGGATCAATGCCATCCGTATCAAGGAGGAAGAAATAACACGGAAGAAAGACATACGAATATGTGCATTACATTTCTTGACAGGTAAGTTAGTAATTATATTACTGATAATAATTTTCATATTGATTTTATGTATTAGGGCACCCGGCAGATGAGGCAGATCATCCGGATTGGGTACCAAACCAAAATTTAGGATACCAGCCGTCTCATAATGCACCATCACCAACGACAGCTTTAAAAACTTTTGAAGTGGAGGCACAGAAGAGAAAAAAAGTAACTATGTATTACATTTGTTTACAGTAGTAGCATTCCCTACTGCATACATCGGCATTATTCTTTGTACAGCAAGTACATGATACACATTTCATTCGTATATGAAATGGGCATTTTATGTAAGCTGTACACTAGACTTTTCCTACGATCACGGTATTGCTTTTTAGATATATTTTTCAAATGTCATTAATTAACAGTGCAAGTAACGTAAAACAAGGGGATGTAAATTCATTTCCATAGAATATATATTTGCAAAATGAATATTTGTGCACACACAATATTTTTTTATGATCATAAATTTTGGAGCTATGTAGAAAGTCGTAGAAGAAGTCATTTTTCATGTATTTTTGCTGATGTATTGCAGTGTCTGCATAACATGTTCGGGAGCTGGTAACAAGAACAAAAGGAATATCAGCATATTACATTAATTTTATTAACCGTTATTAAGTTCAGTTCCATGTTCTGCTCAATTACTTTCAAAGATTCTAAAGTATATCACAAATGTTTCCCCGTTTGGGAAGATGTGACCCACTTCTTGTCTCAGGATTGTTATGCAGTCAGCTTATATTTGAAATTGTGACTAACAAAAGAATAAGTCTGTCTAACAATAGGGTGTGACTCCGTTCATCATTTATTTCAGTCAATCAAATTCGCTCAACCCTTAACGTCATATTTTGTTCAGAAATATTCGTTTCAATAAATATTGCAAGTATTAAATATTATTTAAGTAAATGTACAGAGTTTATTGTAATAAGAACGATCGGTCATAGTTTAGTAGTATATAATATGAAGTATTTTCTCTTACATAGCACATTGTTACCAGATTGCAGAAACGTTCATGAATTCCTTGATCCGCTAACGGTCCATCAAAACGAACAAATGCAACGCGATTTTTTGGCAGCAATAATTTCATTTTGTTTGAAATATTATGAATAGAAGTGTTTTAAATATATTTCGACATATTTTTTGAAGAATGGAAACGTAATTTGGTCAAATATTTTGAAATTCTGTATGGAATTATTTGAAGGTTATAAGTGACACCTGTCAAATTTAAATGTAATGTGGACATTCAAAAACGAACTTTTAATTTTATCCTAATGGTGGAGGACTCCAGCGACAGGTGAAGCGACACATCGGTTGGAGTAATTTTTACGTCGCATTAATCAAGCAAAGTCTAACTTGCAAACAAGCGGACCCTGCATCATCGCGGGATTAACGCAAGGAAGAAGAAGAAGAATTTCATTCTTATAAGAACAAGGAAACTTATTAGAATTTGTTCATTTTGATGAATCGTTAACGTATCAAGAAATTGATTAACGTTTCTGCAACCAGTTGTATTCGATATTACGTATTTAATACATCGTAAGAAATTATTTGTACAAGAAAATGAAATAAATATACATATATTCAAATGCTATTTTTATTATTTTATTTATTCTTGTTTGTCTGTATTTTGAGAATGTGAGAAATATAGCTTAGATTTTTACATGAGTGAAAGTGTGAATTTTGTGGTAAGTAGATAATTGCATGCAGTATATAGTAATAATGCATTACTTTTAAAATATTGGCAAGCTTATGTAGTTTGTAGTTTTACGTTTAATTTTGCAATAAATTGATTTTAAAAGTCTCAGTTGATTTCTTTAAATAATTAACGTTACAAGAAAAGCACCACATCGGTCAGTTTTGTTCTGTTTCCAAATAATTTGTGGTTGGATTTAGACAATAAATTATACAAAATTAATGTACATATATAACTGTAGGCAAAACTGGATGAAATATATAAAGAAATTGTTGAAGGATCTTCTACTATAGCCACTACTCCACCACAAACTTCACCGGTTTTTGTTATAACACCGTCAAAATGGACTCCAAAAATACCGTCACCAATCAAACAAACTCCTGAAGAACTAAAAACATTTATTTCCAGAAGAAATTTAGACCATATTAAGACTAAAAGAGAAAGTACAACATTTAAACATTTAAATTTACTTTCTGAGGAAATCATTACATATTATACGGGATTACCTAGACACACTTGTTTGGAACTCATACAAATTTTGGAACCTCATATGGAGACTCATACACATGTTAATACCACACAATGCTTTTTCATAACTTTGATGAAATTAAGACATAATTTTGATTACACCGATTTGGGATATAGGTTCAATATTAACAGGAGAACAGTCAGCCGAATATTTCACAAATGCATAGATATTTTATATAGTTTTCTGATAGCATTTTTACAATGGCCTTTGCCGGAGGAAATAGAGTCATGCATACCGGAATGCGTCCAACACTTTGGAAAATTCACAGTAATTATAGATTGTTTTGAAGTCTATATTGAGAGATCAGGAGTTCCGAGTGAGTTAGTCAACACTTACAGCAACTACAAGAGCGGGAATACAATAAAGTATCTGTTAGGTAGATATTGAACATTTTATTTATTACTGGATATTTTTGTAAGCCATACATTACTTTTGTAGGTATATTACCTAATGGATACATTTGTTTCATTTCTGACACATATACAGGTAGAACCAGTGATACGTATATTACGGACCACAGTGGAATCCTAGAAAACTTACGCCGAGGAGATGTGGTTTTATCTGATAAAGGGTTCCATATTAATGAATCGGTGGGGTTGTACGGTGCTAAATCATACTGTGAAGTATAATGATGATATTCAGCGAAAGGTCTCCTATGATTTATTGTTTCATATAGTTGGCTGAGCACTCATGTTAATCTCCCTTTTTTTTGTTATGTATAAAACACGTAGAAATGTCAATGTATGTTCGATATCTAATATAAACGAGTTATAGTGTTATCGTGTATTTCTTTTACGTTTACTACGCAAACCTTTCACAGGTTATGGGCCCAGAGATGATTACGCGGAATACGTGACTCGGCTTTACAATATTATAGAGTGACTTTAATTCGAACGTGAAATTTGCATGTCCTAAAAAACTTGCGAGTGTAGGCCAGTGTATAACAAAAAACTTGTCGTGTTCTTTTCTGAAAAGGAAAATGAGTCTCGCCAGTGTAAAAATTGAACCGTTAAACAAAAACAATTATGACACTTGGAAAATACAAGCCAAGGCAGTTCTTGTGAAAAGTGACTTGTGGGGATATGTGTCTGGGACAAAAGGGAAACCCGAACCAACCGTTAAAGGGGCGGATGCAACCGCTACTGCAGCAGTAGATGCGATGATTCAAACATGGAATGCAGCGGATTCCAAAGCAATGGCGGACTTGATACTGACAATATCCCCCGAAGAGCTGAAAAACATAAAGAATTGCGAAACTTCCAAGGAAATCTGGGAGAAGCTCAAAACGACGTATGAATCACAAGGACCAGCGAGAAAAGCTATGCTATTAAAGCGACTCATTCACCAGAAAATGGAGGATGGAGAAGACATGCGCACGCACGTTGCTGATTTCTTCGACATAGTGGGGAAGCTGGAAGACATGGATTTGAAGATCGATCCAAATCTCATTTCAATAATTCTTCTGTATAGCATACCGGATTGCTATGCGTCATTTCGGGTGGCAATCGAAGCAAAGGACAAGCTCCTCCCCCCGGAATCCCTTAAAGTAAAAATGATTGAGGAATATGAGTCGCGAAAGCGACGAAGCGACGGATATTCAACGAACAATGCTATGTTCGTGTCGTGTAATAAAGGGGGCGCAAAAGGAAAGACAAAACAAATTGACATTTCAAAGGTACGGTGTTTTAAGTGTAAACGATTTGGACATTATGCGAAAAAATGCGGACAATTTGGACATTATGCGAAAAATTGCGGAAACCGCAATGAGAATCGAGCTATGAAAAAGACAAACGAGTCATCAAATCGTGGGGAAACCGTGATGAGTGCGTATGAATACGCGCGTGTTTGTACAACCACACCAGCAGAAGTTGCGTCAAGTGTCTCATCGAGCGATAAAAGCGTGTGGTGCCTTGATTCTGGGGCAACCTCGCATATGTGCCAGAGCAAAAAAAAGTTCATCGACATGCATAGTCAAGACGGGCCCAATGAAGGGAACCGTGCGCGTTAACGTCGGTAACGAAATAACCGCGAAATTGACGGACACATTGTTCGTACCGGACTTGAGAACAAATTTATTATCGGTAGGAAAAATGGCAAATAAAGGTTTCGAAGTGACTTTTCGGAAAACAGATGCTATCGTCGTGAATAAATACGGGGACACCGTGATGGTGGCAAAATGTGAAAATGGATTATATTTGGTGCCGGACACATTAGAGTGTGCGAATGCTACGATCGGTACAAACAATTCGTGGCAAACTTTACATGAAAAATACGGACATTTGAACTTTGCGGACCTGAAAAAGTTAGTTCAGACTGGAAAAGTGCACGGCGCGAGTGTAAGTTGCGACAAGAAATTACAAAAATGTGAGGTGTGCGTTCAGGGAAAGCTATCGCGCGCGCCTTTCTCACGGTCAACGTCAGTGAGCTCTGACGTATTAGAGCTTGTGCACACGGATGTATGCGGCCCTATGCGCATCCCATCGCTTTCTGGATCAAGATTCTTTGCGACGCTAATTGACGATAAAACACGGTATTGTGAAGTCGTATTCATGACCCAGAAGAGCGAAATTCTTGAAAAGTTTAAGATTTTTAAAAAGAAAATGGAAACTCAGACAGGAAAGAAAATCAAGATTATGCGATCCGACAATGGACGCGAGTATGTAAACAACCAATATGAAAATTTCATGAAAGATGAAGGAATCGTGCATCAGCTGTCTGTTGAATACACACCGGAGCAGAACGGCGTTGCCGAGCGTGCCAACCGAACCCTGATTGAAATGGCAAGATGTATGCTCATACAATCTGGTCTCCCTGCAAGATTTTGGGCAGAGGCAGTATTTACGTCTGCTTATATTCGCAACCGAAGCCCAAACAGCGCTATTGGAGGAAACCTACCATATACCATGTGGACTGGAAAGATTCCGACGGTAAGCCATTTCAGAACGTTCGGACAAGTGGCGCATGTGCTTGACAAAACAGGCAAGTGCGGCAAGTTTGAATCGAAAACGATACGATGCATGTTTATTGGGTACTCTGACACGTCCAAAGCATATCGGTTTTGGGACCCGAAAGCTCGAAGAGTTTTAAAAAGCCGCGATGCATCCTTTATGAACCTTTTTCAGAACGATGGCAAATTTGAAGATTTTGTTGACTAGAATATCCTACTGCAACTTGGAGTTAGCGAAAAGCAAGTCGTACCGCAACAAGAGGTGCACCAGGAGGAAAACATCAAAAATCAAGAAAAGATCAACGACGAGTCAGCCAGCGAAGACTTAGATGATGATGTCCACAACAGGGACAACCCGAACTCCAGTAAAGATACAGCGGAACATTTCTCGGATTCGAGCGATTCAGAGACGTTGGGCTTTGTACCGAAACCAGGGCCGAAGATCACTATCCGAACTGGGAAACCGGGAAGACCGAAGAAAGTTTCCCAAATGCAAGCTGTAACTATCAAAAAAAGACGTGAGAACGATCAGGATAATGAAAAAGAATATGTCAAAGATGAAAACGAAATTGCTGGATTGGCCAGCGAAGATCCAGTAAGTGCGACAGCGGCACTACAAACAAAATTCGCAGAGGATTGGAAAGCCGCCATGAGAACTGAATACGACGCGCTCATAAAAAATAAAACTTGGAGCATTGTCGATCGACCAAAAGAAACAAACGTGATTGGATGTCGATGGGTTTTTCGCACAAAGCTAAACGCAGATGGATCGGTTGAACGACGGAAAGCTCGACTCGTTGCAAAAGGTTTCACACAGCGAAAATATGTAGATTTTTCTGAGACTTTTGCGCCAGTCGCTCGAGCTGAGTCGATTCGTTTGATCATGGGATTAGCCGTCGAACTGGGATTGGAGGTTCATCAGCTGGATTTCGTAAGTGCATATTTGAATGGTGAACTAGATGAAGATCTTTACATGGAGGTACCAGAAGAGTTGTCAAGCATCTTAACAGATGCGGAATTACAACGAATTCCGAAAACGAAAGTTTTAAAATTGAAAAAGGCGCTGTACGGATTAAAACAATCCGGACGCAGTTGGTTTACCAAACTTGACGAAACACTGAAAATAATAAATTTTCAACAGCTGCAATCGGATCACTGCGTGTACATCCAGAGAGAAAATGAGAAAATTGTCATCTTGGCAGTCTACGTCGACGATGTGATCTTAGCATCAAATAACATCCAGAAAATGAACGAGACGAAGAAGAAGCTGTCAACCGCTTTCGAAATGAAAGATCTGGGCAGGATCCATTATTGTCTTGGAGTGAGATTCGCTCAAGAAGACGGCAGCGTATCAATGGACCAAGAAAAATATATAGAAGAAATTCTAGAGAAGTATAGAATGTCAGATTGCAAACCAGTGTCGACGCCGTTAAGTACAGGCTTGAAGTTAACCAAGGAATTATGTCCAACTACAGACGACGAGCACGAAGAGATGAAGAAAATTCCTTATAGAAACCTGGTGGGTGCATTAATGTATTTGGCTATTTCCACTCGACCGGACATCGCCCATGCAGTGAGCTTGTTGGGGCAGTTCAACGACAACTATGGTCGTGAACATTGGACTGCAGCAAAGAGAGTGCTAAGATACTTACAGGGCACGAAACCCAAAAAGCTCGTTTTTAAGAAGACGGGGAAACCGTTGATCGGATTTGCTGATGCGGACTGGGCGGCGAATATAGACGACAGACATTCTTACTCAGGCTACGTTTTTACACTTGGAAACGCAGCAATAAGTTGGAGTTCACGCAAGCAAAAATGCGTAGCAATGTCTACAGCTGAGGCAGAATACATTGCACTGTCTGAAGCAGCGAAGGAAGCGGTGCATTTAAGAAGATTCTTGACGGAGATTGTCGGCAAGCAGAGGACAGTCATCGTCTACAACGACAATCAGGGGGCAGCTTACATTGCCAAGGATCCAGTAATGCATGGAAAAGCAAAGCATATCGAGATTCGCTATCATTTCACTAGAGAAGCAATTCATCGCGGCGAAATAACAATCAAGTACCTGCCAACTGATCAGATGATAGCTGACATTTTGACCAAAGGCTTAGGAACAGTTAAACACGAGAACTGCATAATAGGATTGGGAATGCAAGATTAAGCATTTAATGTCTTTGTTTTGCATGTAAAGATTTTGTTTTTCCCCTTTTTGATTGTTTCAGAGTTTTTATCGTCGAGACTACCTTTCGAGAGGAGGTGTGAAGTATAATGATGATATTCAGCGAAAGGTCTCCTATGATTTATTGTTTCATATAGTTGGCTGAGCACTCATGTTAATCTCCCTTTTTTTTGTTATGTATAAAACACGTAGAAATGTCAATGTATGTTCGATATCTAATATAAACGAGTTATAGTGTTATCGTGTATTTCTTTTACGTTTACTACGCAAACCTTTCACACATACCAGCCCACATTCGTTAAAAGTATTCAGATGTATATTTGTTATTTCAGAAAAAAATTACTATTTATGTTACTACAGGAAAACAGCAGCTACATCCCACGGAAGTCGAGTACACTCGAAAAATATCCAATGTTAGGATACATGTAGAGCGTGTGATTGGCTTAATTAGACAGTGCTACAAAATTATGAGCGGTCCTATACCCATGTACTTTTTGAGGGAAGTAGATGAAAACAGAAAATCCAGAATGGACAAAATAGTGTCAGTCTGTTGTGGATTAATAAATATTACACACAAAATTATTTAAGTAAGTATTCAACTTAAAAAACTTCTTTCATTAATTATCGAAAATTAACTTTTACCTTACATCTACAAAATTATCTGTTATTTATTAACATAATATTCATTAGCTTACAATTTATGCCCTTACAATATTAACATCAGGCTTCGTTTTATTAACATAGATGGACAAAATCTGAAACATATAATGATTAGTACATTTCTCATAGTACATTATATTGACAACTTTCCTTTTATTCCACTTTTCAGTCTGTATTTTAAGCTAATTACAATATTAACATCAGGCTTCGTTTTATTAACCTAGATGGACAAAATCTGAAACATATAATGATTAATACATTTCTCATAGTACATTATAAAGACAACTTTCCTTTTATTCCACTTTTCAGTCTGTATTTTAAACTAATTTACTTTCCATTTAATGAAATACTTACAATTTTTTTTTTAAGTTACCACTTTAATTCATGGTGTTAATAATGTCCTAATTTTATGAGAATTATGAGAACCTGAAACTAAAACATTATATTAGTATTAGCCTGTAATGTTGTCTATTGAATACACTTCTTTTACATATTATTGCCTGATTAAAAAATCTAAAACAAATATATTTATTATTGTATGTGATTTTAATGTGTTTTCATAAAGTTGTGAATATGTATTTATTATTAAGTAAATTTATTTCCTTTTTATACTACTTTTTTTTTACTAAAGTTATTCTCTCAATAATTTTATTACAAGCTGTAAGCATATGAGAACATCACAGAAAATACTTTCTTATAATTTACTTACAGATAATTTATTTGGATGTACGTTTCTTCTTCCTTGGAGTCTTTCCTAATGTCTGGCACTCTACACAGTACCACACTTTTCCAGGGTTCTCCAATCCCAGACACACCACGTGAAACCATTTGATGTGGCACAAAGAATTTCCACAAAGTATCATCTGCTGTCCCTCGTTTGGTTTCCGGCAGTAGCACCATACCTCCACCAATGGGTCCTTTTCCGTAGCAACAGAAGTTGATGGTTTCACGTCGTCCTGTGATGGCTGCTGCTCCACCACTGTCGATTTCTGGTCCTTTGCTGTTGGCCTCTGCTCATCCATTGTCGGCTGCTCATTATTGCGAGTGAAGTATTTTCCTGAATTACATATATTTTTAGCATACTAATGTAAATATTTATAACATATTTTCAGCTTACCATATAATTCCGGTAAGATAACTTGCCTCCAGAATTTGTCAGCTTTTTGACTTTGTGCATTCCAAAAATCATAATCGAATTGGATGCGCTGTAATATCATTTGTTTAGCTGTCCACACAAGAAAATCGCAAAAATCTCTTTTAGTTAAAGCCATCTGCATCTGGATTTGATAATAGTATGCATGGTTTTTTTTAAGGTAATAATAATCGCCTTTCTTCTCTAAATAGGTTGGTAAGTTCATGTCGTTAATCTCTGTATCTCTCACACAGTAAGGGCACTTAACTTCCAGGCATCCATCTCCACAACATGTACAAGATATTAAGCCATCAGGCGAGGCACCAAATTGCGGATATTCAGGCGACAATATTAATCCTGAGTTTTCCATGATGAAGCTTTCATGTAAATTCGTTACTACTTTTACATAAGCTCGAATGGCATCTTTCTCATGTTTACAACCATACTCTGTTGCTTGGGACTTAAATTTTATTGGATAACAAATAGCTTTAATTGTGGAGGTAGCTGGATTATTTATATTTGTTATGCATGCCTTTTTAAAATTGGAGGCAGTAATTCTACCCAAACGTTGCTCATGCCATGCCCTGCAGTCTACAATAAAAATTATGCGTGATATTTTGAGGTAAATAATTAAGTTTTTTAAATTTATTCTTACCACTTTGTGTACGAGTTTTGTTTTCAATCTCTTTGCAGTGTTCTGCTAATACAGTCATCTTGTACAGTTCACTCTTTACCCGAAGTTCGTAAAGAGATAAACCCACGTAACTGTCATCAATAAATTCCTTAATGGATTGTTGGTATCATATTTTCGGCTTTCTTCGGCTATTTGAAAACAGAAAGGCGCTTGCGAGAGCAATACTGAACCAATAATTCTTGTAATATAAAATAATAAATTATATCTTTTCACATAGGGAGGATCTGTTCATTATGAAAAATACATTTTTTCCAGTGCAGATATCTCCTTATTGAAAGAAGTAAGAAGGAAAATAGATTGAAATTATTACATTCATTGTAAAATATATAATATGTAACAAGATAGCTTTTCAGGAAAATATATATATATATATATATATATATATATATATATATATATATATATATTTCACTTTCCAGAATGTCAGCAATAAATAATTTTTCAAAATGAAAATGTCGGCAAAAAAAAACAAATCTATTCGTTATACAGTATGTGATTATTGTTTATTTTGTCTTTAACTAACCATCTGGTTACAGTAAAATATCAATGTTTAAAAGTTACAGAAGTAAAAACCTGAAAAAATACCGTAATATTCATATTCACCAAACAACGGTCAACTGGACGTAGTACTAAGAACGGAGTGAAGCATTTTTCAGGTAACAACCAGCAGGGGAGCCTTCAAGGTTGTCTCAGAAAACATATTACTGAAGAAACAATAATCTAAATATTTCAGAATTTTGTTGAATAATAAAATATTTGCTTTTCTAGGATTTGGCCCTGTTCACTGTAGTTCTGACCGAGATATTAACATAATAAACATAATCTACCTACTTACCGAAACAATAATATAATGGGTATTTTTATTTTAAGAAAAGGTTGTATTATTTAATCCAATAGTCACAAATATTAATGGACTTTTGAGAATTTTATCATTTTCATTTACTTTGAGATGATTAAACTTTAAGAAGAAGATTACAAAATTCTTTTTAATTTTACTGACATCCCCATTTTCGATTTTACACGAAATGTAATAAACAAAGAAAATAATAAAATGTAGTGTTTACCTCCATCTTTCAGCCTTTGTAGAAATTGAGTACGTTGCTCAGAAGAATATGATGGAACAGAATAGGATGGAACAATTCTGAGAATCTCAGCCCTCTCACACCAACGTCCTCCCTCCGATATTTTTCCCCGAGGGATTTTCCACTTTGCCGGTTCACCGGTAACGGACTTTTCCTCCTCTTTCGACTTTTTGTGCTGGATAGCAAATAGTACTGCTCCCAAATGGTTACAAGTTTCTCCGAGACCTGCTATACAGGTGCAGTGGCCGCAAAGAATCTCACCATCCTCTTTAGTGATAATCCAGGGTTGTAATGGGGGCTGATTTATCCTCTGAGAATGCATGACCTGAAATATTGTGCCTGCTTATATAACTCGTTCGAAAATAAAAGAAATGTAACAAGATGTAAAACTTTTTTAAAACTTGTAATGTACGATTCAAATATATGCAAATAAAATGTTGGTAATGAAAATTACTTAAAAATCTTATGAATCGCCTATGTTTTATTTCAGAAAATTTTATTCACTTTCATGTAGACAGAAAGGATTTTAAATATTTGTTTCAATTTTATTTATCAAAGTAAAAATTAAATATTTAGTATTTAGCACGGTGTTGTTACAATAATTTCAAATAAAATATCGTTAATATTGTGTTCTCAGGGAAATAAACAACAATGACAAAATATTTATAACATCCTGATAAGTGTTCGAATTTATAGATCAATAAATAAAAAAAAAAAACTAATCCACATTCTATGAAATAGTCGTACAACAAATTTAGATTCTGTATAACACACTGTAAGTATAGAAAATTAACTCACCTTTCCCTTGATTAAAACTGTTTTTTCAAACTTCTTCACTTTAATGTCCCGCACCCAACCACACTGATAAAATTTATAAGCTTCTAAACTTCTAAAAGCTTTTAACTGAGCATTAGTGTATGCACTTTTTTTATAAATAAAATAATTTATTATGTCCATATGCAAAATTGCTGGAAAATCAAAAATATTTCTTGAAAAATCACTTTCGTCGCAATCATATGGATCAACATTGTTTATTAGTCCAATTTTATCTAAGTAGCGATTTTTCACGTCACTAGGTAAAGATTTAAAATAAGCTGACATATTCAAATACAATTTAAAACAAAACTTTACGCACAAAATAAATGTTTGTTGTTCACACCTTAATGTAGGACAGCAGACTGAGCCTAGTTTTTGAATTAGCGCTAAGAAAAACTATGACAGAACAGTTGGCGCTGTTGTCAGGGCGCCAGAACATCTTATCGCAAGGCTACCGGAAACAGCTGAGTGTCCGAGCTCTATAGGACATGTAGATCTATGTCGAGAAAAAAATATCTGTATAGTCAGATGTAAAGTTTGCCCTGAACTTAAAGTGAAGCAACAAAAATATACTGTTATCGTGAAGGTGGATGAAAGTTGAAATGATCTTCACAAACATGAAGACACGATTTTTCTGACAAATTATCAGCTCTTCGACCTACTGCTTCTAGCCACAATTTCCTTTTCTTCGCATCTTTTGTAAAATTTATAAACTCTATAGTAGGTTTGTTCCTAACAGTATTTTTGTAAGAAGGCACAATACAATATCGTAAATTACTCATTTTATTTTTTTATTACCTACATATTACACAACTTTAACCAATCTAAAAATTTGACACTTGTTTGACAACTTTGACAATACACTTGACACCTTAGAACCGCTGATGATGTATGTATTCTGACGTCACATTCTGTTTCTGATCACGTGACTTATTCAAAATTTTATCCAAATTTCAAAAATTAATTGTAAAATATCTAAAGAATTTTTCGTGATATTTTCAAATTTGAAGCTCTTTAAAGAACAATATCTTTTAAAATTTAATACTTAAAAGTCATATAAAAATTCTTGCAACAGCCCTATTAAATATGTCACAAGCGTTGCTAATTTCATCGTAATTAAAACACATAGTGAAAACTGGAGACCTTTGTAATATACTGTAACAATGTTCTTCAGTATTATTAGTTTAATTTGTAATTAATTGTAGTAAATAAATAATTCGGCAAAAGTCATTAATCTAAATTTTGTTGTTGTTGGTCATTATCAAAAACTTAATATTTAAAGTACTGTTCGGAATTTTCTTATAACAGACATTGTATTTGCCGAATTATTGTTTTCTCGTTGTTTGGCAAACATCATCGGTCTGATTCTCATGGGTCATGAGAATGTGAGTCATCTGGGTCTTGACAAGGGTTGTTTCTCTCGTGATGCTTCTGATGAACGCAGTACTTGATTGGTACGCTGACAGAATTGACCAATAAGAATCCAGATTGGTGATGTAGTGTCAAACAATGGGATAATCATGGACAATAAATTGACGATCGAAAAGTTAGTCAGTGGGTTAGTCGGAGTTAGTCGGAGTAAGAAGCCGTTAGTTAGTCAGGATGTAAGTGTAAATATTCATAGTTGTGTAAGTTAATAATAATATTTTTCATAATGTAACTTTTTCCGCTCTGTTTCTAAATTATTTTATAAAATTCTACTTGTTTTTATTTTTATTGTATTGTAACCTTCTATTTTAATTATATTTTGTTAATACAGTTATTTAATACAAAATCGTTTCATCATTATATCGCCTTGCCCTCCAAACAAATAAAATTATAGTTTATATCCAAATTCAAAATTAGGTTTTAGTTATTTACCCATAAATAACCTGGTGGCACGCTACCAATAATTTGGATTATTTAATTGTTGTTTTAATTCCAATTTTTTTTAAATAGTCCCGTTAATTTTAAACCCGTCGTAGTGTTACAATACTATAATAGTATTAGCTTTGGGTATGTACTGACTTTACGAGACGCAATACGAGGTATTGAAAAATTTAAGTTTAGCAACTAAACAACTAGAATCAACTTTATTTTGTAGTTTTATATAAGAAAGAAAAGCTTTTTCCAGAGTGTCTTGTTTCAAGAGAATGGAATTAAAAAGTATGAAGCAATTCTTGATGACTACATCCTCTAGCGGGGTAAATGTTGTAGGTTCTGAACCACATGTACTTTAAAAATGTTCGCAGTATCTTTTCAATAGCTAATTTCGAGACATCGAAAAAAAAAACAGTATTTTAAATTAGATCTCATAAGCGCGAAAAAGAGGAATTTCAAAGCAATTATATTTTTAAATGATTTAGTGGTAATAAAACCAGCAGTTTTATTAGCTTTATTCACTTCATTGGTAACATGAAATTCAAATGTTAGTTTTGGAGCAAAAGTAACACCTAAGTCTTTCACAATACTCGGACGGTTCAAATGCTCATTGTTTATAGTATAGTCATACTATATAAATTGACGTTTGCGTGTATATGTCATAACTTGACACTTTTTACCTCTCGCTAAGAGAGATATTGGATTCATGCTAAAATAGCAAAACCAGATTTTAGTGAATAAGCACAATATAATGTCCCTAGAATACGATTATAATATTTTTAAAATGATGTGTGTGTGTGTATGTGTGTGTGTATGTCTGGATGTTTCGGAAAGAAGATTCCTCAAAAACTATAAGTAGGGGAGATAAGCCGGTTCTGGAACAGATAACGATCTAAGATTGACGTCAGAGATAAGAGATTGTAAAGATAAGGATTGATGACGTCACAGATAAGAGACGTCACAGATAAGAGTGATGACGTCACAGATAAGAGTGATGACGTCACAGATAAGAGTGATGACGTCACAGATAAGAGTGATGATGTCACAGATAAGAGATTGTAAAGATAAGGATTGATGACGTCACAGATAAGAGACGTCACAGATAAGAGTGATGACGTCACAGATAAGAGTGATGACGTCACAGATAAGAGTGATGATGTCACAGATAAGGATTGATGATGTCACAAGAGATGGCGTCACAAACCTTGAGATTTTAAGAATATCTTGAAGATGGTTCTCAAGAGTTCTTAAGATTTCTTCAAGATGTTCTTATCAGTTTGTAAGATTTTTCCAAGACGTTGTTATCAGTTCTTAAGATTTCTTTAAGACGTTGTTATCAATTCTTAAGATTTCTTCAAGACGTTCTTATCAGTTTGTAAGATTTTTTCAAGACGTTGTTATCATTTCTTAAGATTTCTTCAAGACGTTTTTATTAGTTCTTAAGATTCTCTATAAGATGTTTTCTTATTATTTTTTTTTTTTTTGAAGGGTATTAAGTTTGGTGTCTTTTCCCATTAATTCGGAGTCGTAGAATACGATGGTGGTGTTATTTTTACAATAAATTTATAATTTTATAAAATTAATTAATTATTATTACATGAAGAGATAGCATTTCCTGCTAGAGAGATAAGATTTATTTATTTTGCATGCTACGTTTTTCTTTATTATTTCTTAAAAGGTGTTGAGTTGGATGTCTATTTCCACTAATTTGGGTACGTACAATACGATGGTGCAGTTATTTTTACAATAAATTTATAGTTTTATAAAATTGATTTATTATTAATGCATAAAGAGATAACATTTCCTGTTACAGATAAATGAGTAATATTTTTATACATTTTTTATTTGAATATGTTGTATAAGTACCTAAAAAAAAACAAACAAGTTAAAACACGTCTAATACAATCTAATTTAATTTATACATAACCTATTTTTATTTAGGATACTATATAGTACTGGTTGCATACACATTTATTTCACATTAAAGTAACACAGGTTGCACAAACACACAATTTTACACTTTACACTAGTGTAGTACTAGTTGCATACGCACTTATTTTACATTAAAGTAATACAGGTTGTATACCTTATTTATATAATTATTAAATTAATGGAAACATTAAGAAATACACAATATTAGAGTATAAATAGAGCTTTTATTATTAAGTGTAATATATTAACAAAAATGTTGATTACAAATTTGATTCAATTACTAAACTAATTGAAACATTAAAAATATACAGTTATTAAAGTACAAATAAGACTTATTACTAAATACAACATATTAAAAAAACTCCAATTACAAATTAAATTCATTACAATAACAACATGTAACTGACGAATGCCAGTGGAATACACATGGTACAATAGTTATTATTTTTATCACATAAAAATTATACATATTATTGTTACTTAAAATTATATGTTTTTACCTTCCGTCACCTTTAGGTAAGGAAGGTATTGTCTTTGGTCAAAAAATTCGGTGGTGAGTTTTTAATGAATAAGCACGTTTTAGGGTCCCTACAATACGAATATACCATTTTTAAGATGATGTCTGTATGTGTGTGTGTGTGTGTGTGTGTGTGTGTGTCCGTGTGTGTGTGTGTCCGTGTGTGTGTGTGTCCGTGTGTGACAAATTTTTCTCCGACGATAACTCCAATACTATAATTCTAAAAATTATAATTCTTTCGTATTCCTCTTCTGTACATCCATATGAAGAGTTGATTAGATTTTGGTTATAATTGATCCACCGGAAGTACCCTTATTTGAAGTTTTTAACAGTTTTTCTTAAAAAAACGCAGTTAAATATTATTTTTTGACATTTTGTTATTATATATATTAAAGAAAATACTCTTCTCTATACAGTTTGATTATACATTTTCCTTCATATTCAATAGATGTAAATTTAAAGCATTATAAAGAAATTAATTTTCAAAAATTAGTCAGCTTTGTTATTTATCATAGAAACAGCTGACATAATTATTCGAAAAAATTTAATTGACAGATGTCAGTTGCAAGTGCAAAACCAAATATGGAAAAAAGTATAGGATCTAAAATTGGTATGTCATAGTGTTGCTCGCAAGTGACACGCAGAGAAAGGCCAAAGAGAAGATGGAAGGACATTACTTAGTGTAGTTTATGTTATAATTTTATTGGATTTATAGAACCTTTTCAAATGAACTTTTGGTATGGAATTTGTAAAAAATAGTATGTGTTTTTACATGATATTATATAGAATCTGTTCCAAGGACCTTTTGGTATGGGATTTGTACAAAATACATGGAATTGACGGAAGGTCTTGTGCTGGCCACAACAGATTTTTTTAATATTAGCATAATACCATTTTTCTGATAATAAATTATTAATACACAAAAAAGAATGAAATAAATTTGGGTATTATTGTAAAAGATTTATTTTGCATTTACATACTACTAACAATATTTGTTAATGGATTATAGTTAATTATTTTATCATGTATAATTAAACAATATACAGCTGTATTTTCTGGAACATTTTCATTTGTTTCAAATTCCAATCTTATATCAACTTTACCCGATTTTAATGTTTCACTCTGATGCGAACAATCTATGACTACCAGTGGTGCTGTATTGATAAATTCATGAGGTGTGAATATAGGCTCACATGATCGTTCATAGTAAGACAACTGAAATTGAGTAAACATTTCATATAACATAGCCCAATGATTATTTTTAATATTTAAATTTAAATTATCATATGGGTACATATCAGAATTTAAATGCAACTTAATATTACTCAAATTACAGTGATCAAATTTACTCATGTCCTTATTAGGCTTGTTTTTGCGATCTGTCTGAAATCCAACAATGATGAAGCGAGGTGTTTCCATTTGTGTTGTAGCTTTGATTGGCCAGGAGTGACGTTGTGTTTTTTGTAGGAGTGGATATTCATGAAGTTCCCAGCTACGAAAAGCTATCTCCAAATTAATGCTCTCCTCTATATACTTCATAAGCATTAGTCTCTCAGCATCGGCTACCGATATATGTGGAATTTTTACTTAATTCAATTTTTATATTTTCATTGGCGGCGCTGTTTTCAATTGCATTCACATCAGTACTGCTTCGTATGAGAACTAATTCTTGTTGTAAATTTAGGATAATTTTTTTAAAATCTTCGCAAAATCCTAAAAGCATATTGAGAGGAATGCATACATTGAAATTACCGTGACTATCAACTATTTGTTTAGTATCAACCAAAGGTGACCAACCAGCATTTTGTAAACGTTTACTTTCATTTATATTGTAGGAGACGTAACCTTTCATAGTTGAAGTAATTCCTGGATTTCGAACCCTATCTATTACTATCCCTCCAATTTCATATCGAGTTTCACTAAATAAAAATGCAAATGCATTGTTAATTAATTTAGCTGTGGTCGATACTTTATTATAATCGTGAGAAGTTTACCGTCAATATAAAGTATACTATTCCATGGTAGAGTATACAAGTCTTGTTGCTGTATTGGAATTCGAATTTCATCATTATTGTTTAAAGTTGTGGAAGCATACGGTTGGTGCGTGTGCTTTTCAGCATGACTGATTGAATCATCAAATAAGGCCTTGTCTGATACGTTTAATACATTACAGTTCATTTTGATGAATGCAGAGAATATTTTTTAGATTTTTTATAATGAACTTCAATCTAAATAATAAATGTTTTTATTCACTTTCTTTGTTTATTGTTGTCCCGATTGAACTTTAAACCCAAGTGATTTTAGAAACTGATAATTGATGGATGTTAACCCTTCAACAGTCTTCTTTTGAGTGATGTAATTATAGTTTCGAGCAGTATTTGTATGCTTGCGAGCAGTATGATTAAAATTAATCCCCATTTTGTTTTTTAAGATGTAGTCTTACCGTTATGTTTTCTCCTCTGAAATTAATTGACTTTCCGTCTTGGTCAACTATTTTAAGGGTTAAAGAATTTATTACACGCGTGCTAATTGGTAAATAGATTATTTGATTTGGAGCCTCTATAATTTTGAATCCTGGCGGGACGCGCGGGAAAAATTCATGAATTATATGCACATTTTTACTATTTGAATAAGAATTTATAGTTATGCAATACACACTGCATTTACTTTAATTATAGAAACTGGGTTGTCAGATTCATGTGATTTATTAGCCTCTAATCGACGAGGTTTAAACCCTAGAATATTACCAATTGAATCCTCCGGTACAAAATTTATCTCCTTATTGCTTTCAATTTCACACTTAAGAGTATTGTTATTTGCTACAATGTTTAATTTGGTATTTGTATCTAACTTTTTGGTTAAAAATTTATTTATATCTTCAATTTCGTAAGAACCTTCTGGAATAGTAATTACATGACTACCAATATAAAATTTATCATTTTCAATATTTGGTATAGCATTATAAACTTCAAAACTTATTAAACCAAGAACATATTCCGATTTATCGTCAAGTACAATCGGCGGATAAAAGGTTTTATTTATAATTGATTCATTATGAAAAAGCGTAAATGTGTATGGCATGATGGTTCAATTAATACTGAAGGGTAATTATAATTATTTTTATGAAAATGCTAAACATAAAAGATAATATTTTAGTTTGTTTGGTGGCGCTAGGTTTTCATAACTGTCAAAACAGTTTTTAGTATATTCATAATATTTATAATAATTTTATTATGGAAAAGTAAAGTTACCCATCAGTATACCGAAACATTGAATTTATATTTATAGGAATATCAGGAAACTAATTTTGTACAAAATCATAATTAATTGTAGTAAACTCACATTTAGATATTTCTACTAAACTACAGTAACTATTAACTGTTTTGAATTGTCATTCAACATTAGTTTTACTTATCCAACTATTGTGTTTATTATCAAATCCAAGCCATTTAACAAGTACCATATCACCCTTCCTTTTTAAAATTTTTTCAACAAGATATACATTAGGATACTTTACTCTTTGTAATTCATATTCATAAAATCCCCCTTTTATAATTTGTCCCGACTGGTCTTTAAGAATATAAGTAATAGGATTTGTTACTTGAATCGAATGTATATTAAAAATTTCATTAGACCAATTAGGAGTATAACCTTTCACAAAAGCCCCTCTATATTTGCTTATACGCACAAAATCACCCAATTTAAATTTTCCTTTTCCAACCATTTTAATATTACTGTAAACACTGTTAAGAAGTAATTTTTCATTCTTTTTACTAACATCAATAGGTTTCATATTAATAGTTCTGTGCTTTGTATTATTATACTTTTTTGTAAGTTTAGGTAATAGACTCAACCACTTATATGTACCCTGTAAACTAAACTCTTTCCACATCATTGATTTTATGGTACGATTAACTCGCTCAACAACAGATGCCTTTTTAGTACTATAGCTTGAATAATGATTAATATTATATTTACTCATTAAATTTTGAAAATTTTGATTATAAAATTCTTTTCCGAGATCAGTTTGTAAATTTTGAGGAATTCGATTACTACCAAGCAAAATACTTTTCATAGCATCTGAAATTTCAGAACCTGTTTTGTTTTTCACAGGTTTGGTCCACAAAAATTTGGAAAATACATCAATTACAACTAAAATGTATCGATATCCTTTATTTATTCTAGCATAAGGAATCATTTCAACTAAATCCGCTTGAAATAAGTCATCTATTTCTTTTGTAATAACACGCCTTCTGGGAAAATGCACTCGCGCTGGTCTATGTAATTCTTCCACAATTTCGCGTTTAATTTTGGACATAATTAACAGATGTTTCCAGTATAATTTCCATATATAATTCACTAGTTTTTAAGTTAACAGGGCTGGGATATATTGTCAATTTATCTCCTTTTACAACATCTTTATTAACTATTATTGAAATACGGGGATTCTCATTAATTCGATAGTTTAGTCGTTCGTTTAGAATATTTAAATTAATTTGAATTATTTTACCAGTACAAGGTAAATTGTAAAAAGACAAATTAGGGCTATTTATTATATTATAAATATCACCTTGTAGTTTTAATTTTAAATTAATAACAATGGTGGATTTTAAATTATTTTTCACTTTAACCAATTCCACTTTAAATTTATTTTCTAGTATATTTATTTTATTTATACAGCCAAATTCTAATTCCTTAATTTGTTTTGAAACAAGAGATAATAAATTATTAGAATATTTTTTAGTTTTATAATGCTCAATATGACGACCGAACTTGTCAAGAGTCATTATAGCACTGTCGCTATTTTATAACACCCGCTTCTTTTAATTCCTCAATTATTGATATAATTTCATTATTATGACCTGTATGACCGGCATCACGTGACGCAATTAAAAGACGCAGTCTATCAACCAATTCATTCACATTATCCCAGTATACATACTCCACTCGTTTTTTAGTTAATTTTTTTAAATAACTTCCACCTGACGTGGAACTTGGTTTTTTAGATATTGAACTTATATATCTTAAAGCTGGACTCCCTCCTGACGTAGAACTTGATTTTTTAGAAATTGAACTTATTTTTTTAGAAATTGGGGCAACTTTCTTCTGAGGGTCTAACATTGGGGCAATAATGGAAGTATACTTCTGAGATCTGTTCCCCGCAACTTGCTCACTGTCACTATAATTTCGACGGGCAGCGTTTGTTCTTTTTACAATATCAACATAATTTTTACGATCAGTCTCCGTATATCCTATCGGCTGTTTTTTAAATAACAGCTCATATAAACCTGGTGTTCCAATATACTTTAGATCTTGTATAACTATATCCTTACCCACAATTTTTAACTCAGAATCGCCTATAGAAAATTTATCAGTATTTACATCATGACGCACGCCATATTTGAAATCATATGAATCTTTGTTATCTGTTATCATTTCTTCAACATATTGTCGAGGTAATGGATCGTACTGATCTAAATACTCCCTAAATGAGGGCTCCTGAGTTAAATTCAAAATATCCTCTCTAGTTAATGATGGACGACTTTCAATCATGGATGACTGATTTTCAATAAATACGTCATCATCATCTCCACCCTCATCCATTGATTCTGCCACTACACTTGTTTCTAAAAATTTAGGACCCAATAAAGTTTCATTTTTGTTAGATATTTTCTCCTCCACCTCATCCTCCTCCTTTACTTCTTCTTTTGGTTCACTTTTAACTTCTTGTTTTATATTGGCCATTGGTAAATGAACTGCAATATCTTTTAAAGATTTAATTATTGGTTTATACTGCGATTCTAACTCAATTTTTCTATGTAATGCACCAAGCCTAAGGTTTTTAAGCTTCTGTTTAATAATATTCCGGGTATTAATTATATCCTTTGTTAATTTTTCATTCATTTTTAATAACAATAACAGGTAAAAACAGATCCAATAGCAGATAATCAGCTCACAACCAGATTAAAAACAGATCTAACAGCTGTATAAACAAATAAAAAACAGATCCAATAGCAGATAATCAGCTCACAACCAGTTAAAAACAAATCTAATAGCTGTATAAACAACCAGATAAAAAAACAGATCTAACAGCTGTATAAACAAGTAAAAAACAGATCCAATAGCAGATAATCAACTCACAACCAGTTAAAAACAAATCTAATAGCTGTATAAACAAGTCAAAAAACAGGTATGATTTAAATTTAATCTGACGTTGTTCTATTTACCCTGTTTTAGATGTTTACAAAACAACAACTAACTGTAATCTGAAGCTCTTGAGCTTGAGGCACTATTATTTATTATAATATACTGATCAAAGCCTTTACGGTAACGCCCTACATTTAAACCACTTTCTTTATTAATAACCAGAAAACCATACTTGTCTTGCCAGCAAAAAGAACAAATATTCTTAAACTTTTCATATGGTAAATCTGTATTCACGTGATCAGTATATACATGTTTTAAATTCATATCATCTTGTTTAAATAATATTAGCAGGTTAACATTATCCCGTATAAGATGTTTGGGAATTCTGGCATACGTCTGACATAAATAAAAACAATCTATAGCCTTATGGCGACCCATACAAAAGTATTCTCTAATTACATCCTGTTTATCGCACGCTACATCATCAAATATAAACACAGAGTTGCATTGCGCATTACACGGCTTCTCAATATCTACGTTTTCATTATATGCAAAGCAACCTATTCCTTCAATAGGTTTTAGCAACATTTCTAAATACTTATATTTGGGTTGGAATAATGATTTTGAGTATATATAGACATTCGAAAAACATAGACCATTTTCATGCTCCAAAAGTGCAATCATAACATTTGTTTTACCGCATCCAGAAGGACCTGCTATAATACATCTAACTATACCCGGTAACAACGAACTATGACGCGTTTTAATACTAGCATTCATAAAATCATAATTCTTAACCTCAAGATTATTACTTTGCTTTACGGTCTGCATTTTAATATAAATAAGTGTGCAGCGTTAATTTAGCTCTGTTCGTCACTGACTGCGGAAAAGGTAAAACGTGTGCTGCTTAAATAGTCATAATGAGGGTGCAAAACAAGAAATCTGACAAAAGTTTGTCTTTCCCCCATGTAGTTAATCGCACGCGAAAAGCAATAAAAACAAAAAATAACTCAGATATAAATAAGTCTGCAAAAATTGCTTTTCGTACGATTAAAAAAATAAAGCAAAAAATAAAAAAACCAAGAGTTGTATCTGTACCGAAAAATGGAGGATTCCTACCGTTAATTCCAATTTTTGCCGGCTTGAGTGCTCTAGGTGCACTTGGGGGTGGAGCAGCGGGTATTGCAAAAGCTGTTCACGACGCGCAAGCTGCCACAGAACAATTAAAAGAAGCTCAACGCCATAATAAAATAATTGAAGCCATCGCCATGGGTAAAGGTCTCTATTTAAAACCATATCGAAAAGGACTTGGACTCTATTTAAAAAAAAACTCCTCATAAAATTACCATCGCGGGCATTAAGTAATATTGATCTTCAAAAATATGCAAAAGAACTAAAAATTCCATTTTTTAGAGGGGTATTTATGAGAAATAATTTGCCTATAAAAGTAAATCGTAACGAATGCGCCATTGTTAATTTGGATAACAGTAACGGATTGGGGTCGCACTGGGTAGTTTATAAAAAACGTAATAATTTAGTTATATATTTTGACAGTTATGGAAACCTAGCGCCACCAAAGGAACTAGTTAGTTATTTTGGAAACAGGTGTTCAGTACACTACAATTACAGTAGATATCAACCTGATAATAGTGTAAAATGTGGTCATTTATGTTTAGCATTTTTATATGAAAAAATATAATTATCCCTCAGTATTAAATATTATCTAGCTAATGTTAAAAAAGAACATGTCATTTTAAGTAACAATGATGTGTATACATAAATGTTTTACAATAATATTCAAATTTATTTCATTCTTTTTTGTGTATTAATAATTTATTATCAGAAAAATGGTATTATGCTAATATTAAAAAAACATATAATTTTAAGTAACAATAATATGTATAATTTTTATGTGATAAAAATAATAACTATTGTACCATGTGTATTCCACTGGCATTCGTCAGTTACATGTTGTTATTGTAATGAATTTAATTTGTAATTGGAGTTTTTTTAATATGTTGTATTTAGTAATAAGTCTTATTTGTACTTTAATAACTGTATATTTTTAATGTTTCAATTAGTTTAGTAATTGAATCAAATTTGTAATCAACATTTTTGTTAATATATTACACTTAATAATAAAAGCTCTATTTATACTCTAATATTGTGTATTTCTTAATGTTTCCATTAATTTAATAATTATATAAATAAGGTATACAACCTGTATTACTTTAATGTAAAATAAGTGCGTATGCAACTAGTACTACACTAGTGTAAAGTGTAAAATTGTGTGTTTGTGCAACCTGTGTTACTTTAATGTGAAATAAATGTGTATGCAACCAGTACTATATAGTATCCTAAATAAAAATAGGTTATGTATAAATTAAATTAGATTGTATTAGACGTGTTTTAACTTGTTTGTTTTTTTTTAGGTACTTATACAACATATTCAAATAAAAAATGTATAAAAATATTACTCATTTATCTGTAACAGGAAATGTTATCTCTTTATGCATTAATAATAAATCAATTTTATAAAACTATAAATTTATTGTAAAAATAACTGCACCATCGTATTGTACGTACCCAAATTAGTGGAAATAGACATCCAACTCAACACCTTTTAAGAAATAATAAAGAAAAACGTAGCATGCAAAATAAATAAATCTTATCTCTCTAGCAGGAAATGCTATCTCTTCATGTAATAATAATTAATTAATTTTATAAAATTATAAATTTATTGTAAAAATAACACCACCATCGTATTCTACGACTCCGAATTAATGGGAAAAGACACCAAACTTAATACCCTTCAAAAAAAAAAAAAAATAATAAGAAAACATCTTATAGAGAATCTTAAGAACTAATAAAAACGTCTTGAAGAAATCTTAAGAAATGATAACAACGTCTTGAAAAAATCTTACAAACTGATAAGAACATCTTGAAGAAATCTTAAGAATTGATAACAACGTCTTAAAGAAATCTTAAGAACTGATAACAACGTCTTGGAAAAATCTTACAAACTGATAAGAACATCTTGAAGAAATCTTAAGAACTCTTGAGAACCATCTTCAAGATATTCTTAAAATCTCAAGGTTTGTGACGCCATCTCTTGTGACATCATCAATCCTTATCTGTGACATCATCACTCTTATCTGTGACGTCATCTCTTATCTGTGACGTCATCACTCTTATCTGTGACGTCTCTTATCTGTGACGTCATCAATCCTTATCTTTACAATCTCTTATCTGTGACATCATCACTCTTATCTGTGACGTCATCACTCTTATCTGTGACGTCATCACTCTTATCTGTGACGTCATCACTCTTATCTGTGACGTCTCTTATCTGTGACGTCATCAATCCTTATCTTTACAATCTCTTATCTCTGACGTCAATCTTAGATCGTTATCTGTTCCAGAACCGGCTTATCTCCCCTACTACTATAAGACTTGAGACCGGTTTAACTATGAATTCCTCAATGTAATATTCCTGGGAAGAGCTGAAAAAGTTTTAGTAACAATTGAACAACCGGAAGTAGTAGTTTATTAGAAAAATTCTTCTAAATACAATTTTTTTGGAAATTTTTGTTATTACAAATATTGAATAACATAAAATTCTTCATCTAATACACTTAAAAAAATTATTCTTGTATAGATTTAGAGATAAAGACACTATAATATATAAAATAATCGGATATAATACATCGCGGAGGCTAAACTACACTAAAGAAACCAGATAACAAATTCAAATGTTTATAACAGTTTGTAAATGACAGATGTCATTTAATCTTTCTTATTGTTTTATTAATTAAATATTTAAAATTATAGGTAAAGTGCATATATCCATCAGAAATACCGTCAATCTAGTTAATGAATTGGAAGAATCTCTGACATTTAGGAACTTCCTCATACAATGTAAAATATATATAATTGTATAGACAAGACATGTTAAATACAATAAAAAAAAATCTGTTGTGGCCAGCACAAGACCTTCCGTCAATTCGATGTATTTTATACAAATCCCATACCAAAAGGACCGTGGAACAGTTTCTATATAATGTCATGTAAAATCGAACACGAACACATACTATTTTTTACAAATTCCACACCAAAAGTTCATTTGAAAAGGTTCTATAAATCCAATAAAATTATGCCATAAACATACACTACGTAAAATGTACTTGACACATTTCTTTCTGCTTCAGCTTTCCCCTATTTTATTAGGGGTCGCTGTTTCTTCTCTTCCACTCATTACTGTCCAACGCATTTTCTTCACACAGTCCTTCCTTTCTCAAGTCTTCTGCGATACAGTCCTTCCATCTTCTCTTTAGCCTTTCACTGCATGTCACTTGCGAGGAACACCATGACATACTAATTTTTGATCCCATATTTTCCATATTTGGTTTTGCAATTACAACAGACATCTGTCAATTAGAATTTTTTTAATCAGCAGCTGACTAATTTTTGAAAATTAATTTCTTTAAAATGCTTTAACTCTACATCTATTGAATATGAAGGAAAATGTATAATCAAACCATATAGAGAAGAGTATTTTCTTTAATAAATATAATAACAAAATGTCAAAAAATAATATTTAACTTCGTTTTTTTAACAAAAACTGTTAAAAACTTCAAATAAGGGTACTTCCGGTGGATCAATTATAACTCTTCATAGGGATGTACAGAAGAGGAATACGAAAGAATTATAATTTTTAGAATTGTAGTATTGAAGTTATCGTCGGAGAAAAATTTGTCACACACGGACACACATACACACACACACGGACACACATACACACACACACGGACACACATACACACACCCACACACACACACACACACACACACACACACACACACACACACACACACACACACACACACACACACACACACACACACGGACACAAACACGGACACAAACACACATACATACAGACATCATCTTAAAAATAGTAAATTCGTATTGTAGGGACCCTAAAACGTGCTTATTCATTAAAAACTCACCACCGAATTTTTTGACCAAAAACAATACCTTCCTTACCTAAAGGTGACGGAAGGTAACAATATTTGGTTAAAGTTATGTAATTTTTACCTCCCGCTACCCTTAGTAAGGGAGGTATAGGGATCGTGCTAAAAATAACATATCGAGATTTTAGTAAATGACCACGTTTTAAGGTCCCTAGAATACAATTTTAACATTTTCACGATGATGTCTGTATGTGTGTATATGTGTGTGTGTGTGTGTGTGTGTGTGTGTGTGTGTGTGTGTGTGTGTGTGTGTGTGTGTGTGTGTGTGTGTAGGTGTACAAATTTTGTTTGTACTCTAACTCAAATACTATCATTCAGAAAACTCTGAAACCTTGTATTTCTACCCTATTCTAATAATATTCTAATTGGATAAACGGAAATGGTACTTTACTTGAAGGTCATAATGGTTTTTCTTCAAAAAATACCATTAAATGCCATTTTTTCGCATTTAACGTCAGGTATATATTAATACTTTTTCTATATATTTTACATATTAATTTAAAAATCATTTTTCTTTTTTTAATCCCGAGTACACCAGTTTTGTATTTTATTTAAATTTGACTAAAATTGTATACAATCTTCATTAGATTTAATTGATTGGAACAATTTCACATCATGTACAAACATAAATATGTTACAACTAGTTATAACATAACATCTGGAAGATCATTTATAAATAAAAGAAACATTAATGGCCCATTAATTGACTCTTGTGGAACTCCTGACTATGCTATAAATGAGTTAGAGTAAATTCCATTAAATGATAGGTACACGTTGAGGTCTACAAGCCAAATATGACAAACAAATTTAATAAGTTCTCATTAAATCCAAAATATTATAGCTTTTGAATTAAAATATAATGATCGATGCGATCAAACGCTTTGGAAAAATCAGTATAAACTACGTCTTCTTGATCGTGATTGTCTAAAATTACTGAAGGAACTCAAATTTGTAAGGGTTGGTCTTTTTCCATAGACCCATGTTGCAGCGGAGAAGTAAAACTTCGAATTTGTGGTAATATATTACTATATAATGCAATTTCGAAAATTTTTGCAAAGTTCCAAAGAAGAGCAACTGCTCTGTGTTGGAGATAATAATACAATTAAAAAGTATGCTTTGATAAGTTGTTTTTATATGTAACTTGTCATAGATAATAATAATTGAATTGATGTGTTGTCATTTTGTATTTTTATAAAAAGTTCTCATTAAATATTTATTTATTGCGTGGTCAGTTGTATGTTATTATTTATCAACCATTCTTAAAGGTTATGGGCCCAGGGCACACGAAGAATTAAATTATAATTTACATTGTGTTCTTTGTTCTGAGTGTTACAGTAAGCACGATGGGGGACAAATATACACAAATTGAGTTATTAGATGGCGTATCTAATTATAATAATTGGAAATTTGCCATGAGAATGTGTTTAATTCATGAAGATTTGTGGTCCTGTATAGAGACGCCGGTAGACGAACAAGGGAAAGAAGTTCAAATTGAAAATACCAAAATCCAAAAAGCCCTTGCAAAAATATGTTTACATGTAAAATCATCTTGTTACGCACATGTGAGAGGAGCTAATACTGCTAAAGAAGCTTGGCAGAATCTTCAAAAAGCTTATGAAGATAAAGGTCTCGTTCGAAGACTTAGTCTGTTAAGAATCCTTTTAATCTGAAGCTTGAACATTTTAAGACAATGGAAAATTATATAACAAAAATAATGACAGTAGCTCAACAAATTGCAGATATCAGTAAACCAATAGAAGACGAATTTCTAGCTGTCTTAATGTTAAATGGTTTACCAAATACGTATGATCCTATGGTAATGGCCTTGGAAAATTCTGGTACAACTTTAACCAGTGATTTGATTAAAAGCAAATTATTACAAGAAGATATTAAAAGTGAAATATTTTCTACTGAAGGATCTAAGCAGTGGCGTGCAGTCCATATGTGCAAGGTGTGCACTGCACACCCTGTGAATAATTTCAAAATTTATTGCATTTAAATGTAAATTATTTATTTGATTTGATCTTAATATATGATATACAAAATATAAAAATATTAATACAATTATGGGACAATAACGAACAGTAGCGTATTTGGTTGCCTATCAGCGAATGTATGAATTGCCGGGCAAGTGCAGGTCTCGGCACTGCACTCGGTGCGCATGTTTTTACACAGGGAGGGTATAGGAACAGTGTATTTGCGCAGACAAGGATAAAATATTAGAAATACGTATCGCCCCATCGCACTCTCCAGCGTGCAGCATATTTTGTGCACGTATCGCCGTAAAATTACTTTTGGTAGTATTCACAAGCATAAACAAGTTCAGGCAAACAATTAATTATTAATTTTAGGTATTTGGTGTATAATTTATATATTATTTATTTAACTTATATTTGTATTTATGAAAATTTATAGAATGGAAATTACAAATGAATTACTAATTGTGGATTTACTGAAGAAACCATTTTCTAGAAGGAACATCGTATACTATAAAAAAATAAGATAATTCTGAATTGTTAACCTAAGATTCTACCTTCTACCTACACAATACTTAAAAAAAAAAAAATCTGCACACCCAACACAGAAATGCACCGCACGCCACTGGATCTAAGGAAGTGGCACTAGCTACGAAAATGAAGAAAAGGTATGAACCTAAAAATTTTACTTTGAAATGTTTTAGATGTCATGAAATAGGTCATAAAGCTTCACAATGTACCAAGGTAAAAGAAAATCTGTATAAAGGTAGCAAAGATTACAAAAAGTCAAACGAAAAATCGAAGAATGGCACTAATAATTGGTGTATGCTCTCTGCATTGGCTACGAAAACTGATCCTATATATTGGTATATTGACTCAGCTTGCACAGATCACATGACAGGACATAAAGAATGTCTCGAGAATTATAAAACAGACATGATAAGACGTAACGTCACAATGGCTAATAACGAAAAACTGAAAAGTGAAGGTAAGGGTGACACATCAGTGATTATTAATCAAGAAAAAGTAAGAATTAAGAACGTTATTTTTGTACCTGGTTTAAAACTGAATCTATTGTCAGTTCATCAAATGGTACAAAGAGGTTTAGTAGTTGTTTTCTCATCGAGAGGGTGTATAATCTACGATAAAAACAAATGTACAATAAAAGACCAGATTAAAGCTCATGGAAGTTGTGCAGGTGGTCTGTACAAATTAAATATAAATGATGATTATACAGCATTTAAAGAAAATAACGAAACGTCTGTGAATGTATCTTACCAAGCTATGAATAGAAATGATCAAGATGATGAAGAAATTTGGCATCGTCGTTTAGCGCATCTAAATAGAAAATCAATGTGCCTTTTGAGGGATAAGATGCAGTGGCGGTGATATCTTTGCATGGTAGGGCACAAAAATTTAAAAAAGTAAAAAGAGTATAGTAAATTATTTAATCTTTAAGATACAGAAGCCATCTTCGTAATTAAATGAGTACTAGACGATTACAATTCAACAATAACATATTACCTCGGAAAATGCCGGACATACTCGGGCATCTTCGTTTAAATTGGGCTGTGCCCGGAACAGGCTTAATGCAGTCATATGCAGCTTCGCGCGCTTCGCTGCTATTGGTCAAAATTCGAGTAAAAATAGTGGGAGACCGGGGCAGAAACATTTGTGCCCTAGCTTCTAGCAGCATATCGGTACGTGCACACGTCAGTATATAGGCTATCTAGCTATCGGCGGTGTAGTAAGAATTGCATAATAATGAAAGTAAATAAATAATAATTAATGTATTTTTAAAATGTATATGTACTCGCTTATTTCTTTTTTTCTTGTCTTTTTATTTGGTAGGGCTGCGCCCTTGTGCCCTATAGCACGAGCCGCCACTGATAAGATGGCAACTGGTATTAATTTCAAAGGTCTTGGAAATCCCTGTATTCCATGTATTAATGGGAAACAAACAAGAACACCATTTAATAGAAATATGAAGGGTGAAAGAGCAAACGAAATATTAGAGTTAGTTCATTCTGATTTGTGTGGACCAATGAACGTAAGTTCAAATGGTGGTGCGCGTTATACCGGGAGTTTATTTTATCAGTAAACATAGGGTATATCATTGTCATAGTTACGGTATGAATGTTTGACAGCAATGCATTGAAGCGTTTATTTTATGAGTAAACATAGGCGTTTAACATGGGAACCAGTTTTTTGTAAATACAAAGGGCTAGCAATAAATCAAGCCATGCTATTGAACATGACAATAGTACATTACATCTTGTACATTATTTAATATTAATTACTTTAATAATATTGCAAAAATTGCAATAAATTACAAAAATTGTCAAATAAATAATTGTTTCAGTTTTTTATTATGCAATATGAAATGATTTCCAAATGTCTCCGTGGCGCAGTGGTCATAACACTAAAATTTGAAATTTTTGGTTGGGGTTCGATTCCCCATTGGGGTAATTTTTTTTTTTTTACATAAAAATTGTTGAACTTTTAAGAATCAGTTTATATTTCCATATTACAATCATTTAAAAATAATAATAACATTGTAATAAATAAAGAGAAAATAATTGATTACAATAATCAAAATATTGATGCAATACAATGCATTGTATTTCCTTTGATATTAATAAAAATAACTGAAATATAATAAATTTGTGCAAATATTATGTCTTTACTGTATTTATCAAATAAAATACAATGCATTGTTATTACATCAATATTTTGATTATTGTAATCAATTATTCTCAATCATTTTCTCTTTATTTATTACAATGTTATTATTATTTTCAAATGATTGTAATATGGAAATATAAACTGATTTTTAAAAGTTCAACAATTTTTATTTAAAAAAAAAAAAAAATTACCCCAATGGGGAATCGAACCCCAACCAAAAATTTCAGATGCTAGTGTTATGACCACTACGCCACTGAGACATTCAGGAATCTTTTCATATTGCGTAATAAAAAATTGAAACAATTATTTATTTGACAATTTTTGTAATTTATTGCAATTTTTGCAATATTATTAAAGTAATTAATATTAAATAATGTCCAAGATGTAATGTACTATTGTCATGTTCAATAGCATGGCTTGATTTATTGCTAGCCCTTTGTATTTACAAAAAACTGGTTCCCATGTTAAACGCCTATGTTTACTCATAAAATAAACGCTTCAATGCATTGCTGTCAATCATTCATACCGTAACTATGGCAATGATATACCCTATGTTTACTGATAAAATAAACTCCCGGTATGTTTACTCTAACGGACGATTATTCAAGGAAAACATTTGGATATTTCTTGAAGAATAAGAACGAAACATTTGAAAAATTTAAGGAATGGAGAGTTCTTGTGGAAAAAGATACAGGGAAAAATTTGAAAAGTATTCGAACTGACAACGGCACAGAATACGTAAATGGACAGTTTAGAGCCTACCTCAATATGCATGGCATTAAACATCAAACAAGTGCTCCTTATACACCGGAGCAAAATGGAGTCGCAGAAAGAGCAAATAGGACTATAATGGAGAGAACAAGATCCTTACTTGATGATAGTAAATTAAGTAAAGGATATTGGGCTGAAGCAGCAAATACTGTTATTTATTTGAAGAATCGCTCACCAACAAAAGCCGTAAGAAATAAGACTCCTGAAGAAGCATGGTCGGGAAATAAAGTAGATCTAAAACATCTGAGAGTTTTTGGATGTACTGCATTTGCTCATATTCCGAAGCAATTTAGAGGTAAGCTGGATTCAAAAAGTAAAAAACTAATCTTTATTGGTTACAGTACCGAATCAAAAGCTTATCGCCTGACAGATGTAAGGAATCCTAAAAGAATAATCACTTCTCGTGATGTCATATTCATCGAGAATCAAGTTGGCGTTGAAACCGAAGACAATGTTCCAGAAACAAGAAAAGCATTCTTCAAATTTGACTCTGAAGATGAATCAAAACAGATGGCTGAGGAGATGGTTGAGGAATCAGAACATACGGTTGAGGAATCAACGATTGAAATGAATGAAGTAGAAGAAGAAATAAATTCTGATGAAAATGCAAGAACAGATAAAATCCAAAAAGAACAGATTGAAGGAAGATATTTTTTAAGAAGTCAAATACCTAAAAATCCTGAAAATTATATGGTGTATAATACGATGTGTGATGAAAAAGAACCACAAACAGTCGCAGAAGCGATGTCAAGTGCGAACTCAAAAGAATGAATAGCTGCAATGAAAGAGGAGTATCTTTCGTTCAAAGCAAATGATGCTTGGACTTTAGAAGATCTTCCTGAAGGAAAAACAGCTGTAAAATGTAAATGGATATTCAAAATAAAGAAAGACGGCAATGGAAAAATAGATAGATATAAAGCTCGATTTGTAGCGAAGGGTTTCACACAAAAATATGGGATAGATTATAATGAAACATTTTCTCCAGTAGTTAGAAATTCTTCCATAAGATTATTACTTGTTTTACCAGTAAAATTAGATCTTGACATAGATCACATGGACGTTTCTACCGCTTTTCTAAATGGAGAACTGAAAGAAGAAGTGTATATGTTACAACCAGAAAACTTCGTTGTAAAAGGAAGAGAAAATAAAGTATGTCTTTTAAAACGAGCAGTTTATGGATTGAAGCAATCATCACGAGCATGGTATGATAAAATTAACAATGTTTTATTAAAAATGAATTTCTCAAGATCGGAATCAGAACCATGTGTATACTTTCGTTACAACAATGATAAAATGTGTATAATTGCATTATATATTGACGATTTCTTAATATTATGCAATGATGAAAAAGAAAAAGTTGCAATTAAGGGAGAGCTTATGTCAACATTTAAAATGAAAGATTTAGGAAAAGCACAACACATTTTAGGTATGAGATTGAGGAGGACGAAGGATTGTTTGTATTTAGATCAATCTACATACATAAAACGTATTTTAGAAAAATTCAATATGTTGAATTCCAAGGCAGTTGCTACGCCAGCAGATCCAGGTTTAATACTCGTAAATGAAGAGACAAATAATGAGAAAACAAATTTTAGTCAGCCGTATAGAGAATTGGTAGGTTGTATAATGTATCTCAGTATAACTAGTAGACCTGATATTGCACATATAGCAAGTGTATTGAGTCAGTTCAATTGTTATACTGAAAAACATTGGAATGCTTCAAAAAGAGTTTTGAGATATTTAAAAGGAACAATGAATTTGTGTCTTAAATATCAAAAAGACAATAAAAATTTAACTGGATTTACGGATGCAGACTGGGGAAATGACAAAATGGACAGAAGATCATACAGCGGATTTGTATTTACACTTTGTGGAGGCGCAGTGACATGGGAAAGCAAGAAACAGCGGACTGTAGCTTTATCCAGCACAGAAGCTGAATACATGGCTCTGAGCGAGGCAGCAAAAGAAGCAAAATTTCTCAAAAGTTTGATTTCAGAATTATTAATAAGTCAAGATTCCATTGTGCTGTTTAATGTCAGCGCAAGAATTATCCAAGAATCACGTGCTCAACAAAAGGTCAAAACATATTGACATTAGATTCCACTTTATTAGAGATGCTGTAGAAGATGGGATAGTCGATTTGCAGTATCTTTCGACAGAAGATATGCCAGCTGACGTGATGACCAAGAATCTTCATGGACCACGACACAAGAAGATGCTACAACTGTTAGGACTGACAAATACTTCCGAATTGCATTAAGGGAGAGTGTTGGAGATAATAATACAATTAAAAAGTATGCTTTGATAAGTTGTTTTTATATGTAACTTGTCATAGATAATAATAATTGAATTGATGTGTTATTTTGTATTTTTATAAAAAGTTCTCAATAAATATTTATTTATTGCGTGGTCAGTTGTATGTTATTATTTATCAACCATTCTTAAACTCTGTAATTTTGAATATTAGAATCATCTCCAGATTTCAAAACAGAACAAACCTTAGTTTCTTTCCATACCTCAATAAAAGTACTTGATTTTAAACAAAGATTAAAAAAAAAATTAATAGTGGGAAAACTAATATATTGGAGCAATCCTATATCAAGAAAGCTGAAATTTGATCTATACTAGATGGTAGTTTATTATTTAATGATTTTATAGCGAGCCTGATATCATCTTCTGTAAAATATAATGTTGTTACCGGTGGAAGGTTTTTATAAACTTCGTTGTTAATTAATGCATTAATTGTATTACTGCATGGATCTGAATACACGCTACCAAAAAATTCTTGGAATAATTCAAATATGTCCTTAAGCTCCATTCTGATAGAGCTTAGTGCAGTTGCAGTGTAGTATTTGTAGTGCACTTGTATTGTAGTGCGAAAGTGTCGTTCACATAGAAAATTGGTGCCGTTGTATTTGTAATACAGAGTAGACACGCCTACTGAATTTGTTTTTTAACCTACATTCAATATGTCAAATAACAATGTTTCTTGCGCTAATATAACTTATATAATAGCATGTACAGACATGTTCTTTGTACATACAAGAATGCCTTTAAGTTGTTTTGGCAAATTATTAGCAATGGTAGGACCAAAATATTTTTGGAAACGACATTACCGATTGCTCGATATTTACTAAATAAGCATTATACGCAGTTCTGATTTGATATTTAGTTAACGTTCTGAAACGTTTATATTCTGAAAAATATAAATGATTTTTTGTTTATTTATACAACAAATTAAACTTATTTTTCTGCTTGATATTTTCAATTATCTCTTTATTGAATCAAAGGAGATATTTCTGGTTTTTATTTTTACCTTTTGGAATAAAGTGAATATAAAAGTCCATAGAATTTGTTACACATTGAATTAAAATCAAAGCGCTATTTCAATTCATCCCAAGATGTATTTAATAAAGCTTCATACAATTCAGGAAAATTAGTTCTTCTAAAGTTGTATGGTAGGTTAACTTTCATTTTAGGGAATTTAGAAGATTCCATAACAACTATCTGTAAATTAATTTTTAATGATGGGTGGTGCAAATCATCAACAACAAATGGATGTGTATCTCGAGAGACAGTACATTTAACATTTGTGAAAACAAGATCTAATAGCTTGCAGTTAACATTTACAATATTATTACATTGCATTAAATCAAGCATAAGGTAATGGCACCAATGGTTGACACTTTAAGACCTCATTTTGTAGGTTTTATTTTCTTTGCGGAAATTAATAAGCATTTACATTGTCAAATTTATAAATATTAGTTAACAGTACTTACCTCTTCAGTTTGCATGCCTTAATTTAATTAAAGTGATCTAAGGTAATGAAAAATATTTTTTTGAAAATTTACATATTTTTACACCAATGCTTGACACTCCAAAAATAAGTTCACACCAATAGATGACACACTGTGGTACTAATAATTGACGCTAGTAATTTATTATTATTTATTAAGTTAGAGGTAAATGCAGCAAGTTTTACATTACATATGTAAAGAAAATATATAAAAATCAGAACTGAAATATACATTAGTGTAAAAAATAAATGTTTAAGTATTTAAATTTAACATATTTATAGAAATAACAAAATGTCTATTTCAATTTTCTATAAAATTCAATTTCTTTAACGCTATATACAGTCCACGTTTGTTAATAAGCTTGGGTTTATTAATTTTTTGTATTATTTCCGTTACTTCATACCACATACAGTCATATATATCAGGCCATTTCTAATTTAAAGCACTCATCTTCATACATTTTACAAATACTCTTTGGTTCTGTTCATCGACATTAACTACCATGCCTGGATAATATTCACTTTCATAAATTATTATCACGTAAACATTCTTATGGTAAAACGTATTAGTAGGCTTCATTTTAGTATCAAATTTTTCGTTTGACTCATTTTATTCCTCACTGTTAGAACTCATTTTACCCCAATCATCGCCTTCATCCTCAGACTCACTGGGTACATTGCTTGAGGAGTATGATGAGCAAATATTTTTCGCTTCATATTTTCTTTTTGTTCTTTCTTCTCGTCACGTTTCCTTTTCCTTTCTTGTTTTTCTAATTCTGCTTCCTCTTTCTTCAACTTCTTATCACTATAATATTTCTTCCATTGGTCAGAAGTGGCTGTAGATAGTATGTTTTCACCACATCGTTTTGAAGTAATGGTTTAAGAGGTTTGCGGCCAAAATAACATGTATTTTAAAGGTGATAGTACATCTTTAACAGGCGATGGAATATGTTTAATCTTTTCGTTTATTAGAATGGTTGCTGGTCCCATTCTGCAATGAACTGGGGACTTTCCACTGGTTTTGTAAATTAATGTTGTTCTTGGTATGTTATACAATCGTGAAGCCGTTTTTATAGGGGTACCCGATTTAAGTGCCTCCAGAGCATTTTCTAATGTTTCTTTGGAATACTGCAATATTTTTTTCTCTTTGCCCTTGGTCTTTTTCACTTCCATTCTAAAAATAATTATGAAAAAACGAAGATGTCAATCATTGGATACGTAAATTTATAACACAAAATTTGTTACACCAAATGATGACATGGGTGTCAACTATTGGATATGGTGAAGTCACAGCTGCGATACTTTTATTGCCTATATTTGAAGATAAATCAATATGAAATTAGACTCTATGAACAGAGTTAAGGAAAAGTGAGTCTGCACCAAAAGATGACACTGGATGTCATCCATTGGGTAAATATTTCAGAATTGTACTCCAATAATTGACACCTTTATCTAACTTCAAAATAATAATTATAATTAAATATCAACTAATAATTAGTGAAATGAGGAGATTAAACTATAATTTAGTTAACTAACCTAAAGCAAACATGATAAAACAGACAAGTATTTGAATACTTTTATTTGAATAAAACTTGCAAAAAAATCCTTAAACAAGATACTTACTCGGCAACAAGTTAGCACATGTATCTTCGTGTGATGCACAAACCATAATAAATTTTTTTATATTGTTATAAAGATATTCTTACCACTCGGAGTGGATGTTCGAAATAACTTATCAAAGTATTTTATCGTACATAATACGCCTTTATAAGTAAATATAGTTTCTTATTTTTTAATATAAAATATGAAAATGTCAACCATTGGATCAGTGTCCATAACTGATGCCTTTACCTTACCTGAAAATTTTATTAATGTATTTGTTAACTGATCTCTTTGGGTACTATCATGAAACGTAGGTATATTAAAATCTCCAGTTATAAGTACATGTTTTTTGAACATTAATAATTCCTCAAGAAAATCTAACATATATTCCAAGTCGTGAATGGTGGGCGTGTGATGAATATAAATTACAATTATATATAAAATAAATAAGTTAATTGAACATTGAGAACTTGAGACTATTGAGAGATGTCAAAATTGCGTCTATTAACAAACCAGAAAATATTGAATGAAGTAAGCTCGTGCTACTTATTGTATTGTACTCATACAGTACAAAACAATAAGTAACACGTACTTACTACAGTCAATATTTTCTGGTTTGTTAATAGACGCAATTTCGACATCTGTCAATAGTCTCAAGTTCACCTGCGCATACTATATCTAAACGTTAATGATCATTAATTTTTGTCACACACTAACTATTAGATACAAGTTCCCACTGGCCCATTACAGCACGTAGTAAGCCTACAAATGGCAGGAGTCATGGTTACGTGCTTGTCATATGAGATCCATTGCGTTTGTTAAAAAAAATCTGATGTGGCCAACACAAAGCCTCCCGCTATTTAATTTTTATTAATTTAAATACATACCTACCTACGTATTTATTAACGCTGCAAACTGTTCCATTGCAGAAAACTATTGCTTTATTTACTATTTTCTTTTTAAAATGTCACTATTATTAATTTGAAGTGATAAGTTTTCTGACAGTGACATTTACTGTCAGTTACATTCATTTGAAAAATGAACTGTGTAACAAAGGAATAGTTTTTATCTTAGGCTTCGCGACTAATAAAAAAATTATTTTTAAATTTATCTGTAAAATATATAGAAAAAGTATTAATGTATTCCAGTAGAAAATTCAATAATCTTTAATTTTCATAAGACATAAAATTCGAAAAAATGGCATTTAATGGTATTTTTTGAAGAAAACCCATTATGAGCTTCAAGTAAAGTACGATTTCCGTTTATCCGATTTACACCAAAATGTAATGGCTTCTATTCCTATTAGAATAGGGTAAAAATACAAGGTTTCAGAATTTTCTGAATGATAGTATTTGAGTTAGAGTGCAAACAAAATTCGTACACATACACACATACACACACACACACACACACACACACACACACACATACATACACAAATACAGACATCATCGTGAAAATGTTAAAAATGGATTCTAGGGACCTTAAAACGTGGTCATTTACTAAAATCTCGATATGAGATTTTTAGCACGATCCCTAATACCTCCCTTACCAAGGGTAGCGGGAGGTAAAAATAGTAAGTTTAAGGAAACTTTAAAAACTTCTCAAAGGAAGTTACAATAGTATATTATTCAATGAGCATGTAATGTATGCTATTACTCATGAGAATGAAGTTAGTTAATCATTCGAATGAGTAATAGTTATAACATGCGATTCAAATTCTATACTTTATCCACAACTGTTAAATAAGAACATATTAGTGACATATTTGTATTGAAAAATAAGTAGACAGAAAAAATCTAGTTATCGTTGTCGCAGCAACCTTTTGTTGGAACAAAATTATGAAGTGATTTGACATTTACCACAAAATTTTAAAACCGATTATTCAGCTACATTTTAAACTTGAGAAGAAAATAAAAATATGAAAAATACAAAACTAGTGTAACTTTGGCTTTTTTTGTGGAAAAAAGTGATTTTATTTGTACTCTTTGAAGGTAAGTGAGATTTAAATTTGACATAACGATTGAATAATATTATTCCATCGAACTGTCAATATTATTCAATTAGCAACAGTAATGAAGGTAATTAAATGATAAAAATCGGTTGAATTATGGGTATATTATTTGATTGAAAATGGCTGATAATGTCTGATAAATACTGTGTTGAGTGTTATTTTCGTGTCTGATGTTATTTTAAATGCATTATTTGTTGCAGCGTGAGTTAAAATTTTGTGAGAGTGATTTAAAATTTTTTAATTCACTTGTGAATAAAATGTCACTTATAGTTGTTCTTATGGAATTAATAATGACAGTTTAAAACGTCAAAATTAAATAAAAGCTTTTAGTGCAGCTAATATGTCATACGATTCAAATTTTCACAAATAATAGAGATATTTTAGTGACTGCAATATTTTTGACGTTTAGCTTGACAGTTCAGCTGTGTGAGCAGGCACCATTTTACTTACTATATACAGAGATAGAAAGGAATAGCTGTTAGAATGAAAAGGCTATTAACTGTAAATTATAAAATTAAACAAGTAAATAAAGTTTTAATTAATTTCTGTGTCTATATGCATCCATTTTAATTATGTGTTCACCTTAATCATCAACATCATCATCAGAATCTCGTCATCGTGTGTTAAAGAAAGAGTAAGTACCAACATAGTCTATTCTTTTATTGTTACAATAAGAAAGAAATGGCACAATATTTTATTACAATATAAAATTACATTTTTTCTTCAGAGGCTTTGGGATATTTTATGCTATTGGTATGAAGGTATAAAGTAACTGCAGGAATCCACGTCGAACACCCGAATCGGTAGAATTGCTTTTAATATGCAATACTGAAAAAAATACACATATAGTTAAAATACTAAAAAATACTATACTGTATATAACTAATTGTTTGTAGAACATTATGTCGTCATATGTAAAATTACGAAGTTTAAGAATTCATATCTCACTTATTACGAAAAATTTGTATACCTCGTTTTCATTTATACTCTTAACTTATTTTGAGGTAGTAAGGATTCTTGGATTTAAAAGCTTCGATCGATGAGGTAATTGTTTATATATTACAATGAAGACGATGTTTTGATTATGATTACGACCATTTTCAAGTCAACAATAATAGTAAATCTTGACATTTAATTTATAATACTTTCATCCTGTTCAGGCTGGGAGTCAAATAAGACTTCAGCAGCGAAGCGACTCGTTCTCCAAACATGGACTCATGCGTTCTACCTAGTATTTATATTTTTATAAACACACTACAAACTTAGGTATTTATAAATTTGTTGCAAAATCATTCATAAATAATCATTTATAGTAGATAAAAAATATTAGTCCCGAATACATCTACAATATCACAATATTATCACAATGGGGTATAATACCGATTTTTTAATCATAAGCCTCAATTAGTCATACTCTTCAGGCATATACCGACTAAAGAAGTAATTCCCATGTTGTGATCGGAAGATATGCTTTGGGGGGATTTGAGGGCCTGGAAGTCACGGTGATTACGGGCAGTGTTTCGTTGTGTTATATGTTACTTCTTGTTATTTTACTACAACCTAACCTTATTTTTTGCGTGTAGTTTGTGAGTATATCTCGGAGTATATCAAATTGTAGTAATGAAAAATACAAAGAAAGTACGGATATTTCGTTTCATGTGTAAGTAACTGGGATTTTGTTTACAGATAATATATTTAACAAAGTGTAACCTTTAGGTTTACTTATAATAATGACGTAAGAGAAAAGAGACTGAAATTTATTGGCAATAAATATGTTTCAAAAGCAGCAACTAGTCATTACTTTGTAAAAAGGTGGAACAAGTATTAAGATAATACGCAAGACGCAATACACGACTTCCATTCCCCTTCTGATATCTTCCGATCACAATAAACACCGTAACCGTAAGGCTGCCTTTAGTCAGTATATGCTCGAAGGTCATACTTCTCAAATATGGTATGTTCAGAAAAAACCTAATGGGAGCAGGCGGTGGTGACATAGGGTAACTATAGCGCTACCCTAGCTAAGAACTTTCTGGAATTATGTAATAAAATTTGTGCACTTTAGCATGCGTGCACTAGCCCAGAATACTCATAATTGGAAAATCCGGTATTAAAAGTGACAGATATTTACTTAAAACTATCTTGTATATGGATTCTTCTTTTAAATAATACGTTCTTGTTATGTTCTTATAGTTTACCAAAGGATGAAAGAAGAAGAGAATAATAAAATTTAAATCCAAATATAAAACAAGTATTTGTTTGTGCAAATCATTTTGAGAAAAATGGATTATACAACTGATAAAAATTATAATAATTAAAGTTGTTTCATCTGGATTTGACTTTATAATTGTAATGTCAGTGATGTCATTCAAAATTATCGGCGTCAACCGTTCATAGCTAGGATGCTGCCATCTACGTTGAGCTTTACCCGCTTGCTCCAATTCGGAGTAGGATATGAACACAAATTCAATTCAAAAGTCAAGTTATCAAAATTGATCGTGAAATGTAATTTTAAGGAAAAAAGATAATAAAGAATATACAAAATATTGCCATTCACTGTTTTGAACAGTGATGAATTTATACACAATTTTCCACTGTAACTATACCTTTTCAACTTCAAATTGATACTAAACAATTTAAAATTACACTAAACAATTTCAAATTGAGAATATACAATTTCAAATTTAGACTAAACAGTTTCAAATTGAGAATAAATAATAAAACAGAAATGTTAGACCCAATAAATATTTTATTGTAAAAAATAGTTCCCAAAGTTTTTTCCTTTACTTAAGAATAAATGAATTCATCTCAAATATCTAAATTAGAACTATCTATTATATATTATAATAATTAAGATTTGTTAATAAATATTTATTTGAATATCTTAAATTATTTTACAATAATTTATGCATTAAAAAGTATGATCAATTTCATTTAATGCATCAGGAATAAATCTTTGAATGTGAGCGATATCGCGCACAACTATTAACTTTAATATTCTCCCGTATAATATTTTCCAGCCCTTGCAAACGAAAGTCTGTTTGGGTAATATTTGCTCGGTCTCCACCAATTAAAATATTGGGCATTTAAATTCTCTAATTGAAATTAAATTATTCTCAGTTTGAAATTGTTTAGTCTCAATTTGAAATTGTTTATTCTCAATTTGAAATTGTTTAGTCTCAATTTGAAATTGTTTGTTCTCAATTTGAAATTGTTTAGTCTCAATTTGAAATTGTTTAGTCTCATTTTAAAGTTGTTTAGTCTCAATTTGTAGTTGAGAAGGTATAGTTACATTTGCAACGTTCGTGAATGTTTATCACGGTTTGGTACAGCAGCCTGGACCGGTCTTCAGGTACAAAAATAATAATAATAAATATACCTTCTGTGCTGCAGGTGTTACCCCGAGAGCGCTGCCGTGCTTTGGGGCATCGCTCTAATCCTTTGCCCCACAGAAACTCCACGGCTTTGGGCCAAGTCATGCCCTTCACGCTACCTGGTGTCGCACACGTCGATATGTAAATATCACCAGGAGTCCACATTTTACGGTGTACCACAATATTGTACGATCAAACGAACTTACCTTAAGTGAAGTTCGATCGTAATTATATGAAGCGTCCAGTCCGAATATATTGATCACTATGTAGTCCGCCCCTGGCTACTTACGTTCCGTGTGCCATATTCAAAGAATTCTGAAAGAAAAAGACGCTTGCGCTTGCGCAGCGTTCCCCCCACTGCTCACTGGTTTGCTTGTCGCTGTCGCCGAGCGGTACTCCATTCTTTAAAGGATTTGTTCATTAAGGTTCCGCAACCAAATAGGGTGCTTTAAGCTTAAGGGTGGGAGGGTTGAGATATATTCGGACTGGACGCTTCATATAATTACGATCGAACTTCACTTAAGGTAAGTTCGTTTGATCGTACAATTATATTCGCGTCCAGTCCGAATATATTGATCACTATGTAGTTGTTCAAAGCAACTGAGTTGCGGATTAATGAACTCAAAGTAAGAAGAAGAAAACAAAATTATCAGAACATTAAGATATATTGAAAGAAGCTAATGCTTAAAGTAAATGTCATACAGAGTCAAATGAAAGAAAAACAAAATTATTAGTCCTGTACATTATTATGCTGCCGTGCTGAGAGCCAGCACCGCTCGTGCAAAATCAGTCTTATCAGAGAGGGGACGATTGTAGAATTTTGCGAACGTTTCTGTACGTTCTGACCAACCCGCTGTTCTACATATAGTATCCAGGTTAACTCCCTGTCTCAAAGCTGCAGAAGTTGAGGAATGGCGAGTAGAATGGGGTTTGAACTTAGAGGTATCGATTCCCGCTGAGGCAAGCATCTGCTTTACCCATCTACTTAGCGTTTGCTTGTTTGCGGTTGCATGCGGTTTTTTGATAGCAACAAAAATCGAGTCTTGATCCGATGTTCTAAATGGTTTCGTCTTCTCGATATACTTCTTTAGGGTCGTTGCGACGCAGAGTGACGGTTTTTCCCTGAAAAAGGGTATGTGTAACGTGGGTTGTTCTCTATTAACCCCTGATGTCTTGATTTGGTCCGTTATGTTGATTTGAATACTCTGGTCGTTTTCCTTAATATTCGAAAGTTTAATTAAGGATATGGTCTGAAGTCTACCTCCTGTGATCAGGGCTAGAAGTGTGCCTAGTTTTTGCGACAGTTGCTGAAGAGTCAGCTCCATAGGTAGGGCTTCTATGAACGAAAGCAACACTACAGGGTCCCACGTATTGGCATATCTCGGTTGGGCTGGTCTTAAGCGAGATATGCCTTTCATGAACCTCTTTATTATCGGGTCAGATCCGAGATCTCTAGGTAAAATGAGGCTGAGGGCCGACCTATGGGAATTTAGAGCTCCGTACTTGTAGTTATGGTCTACTGCGATCTTCTGCAAAAAGAAGAGCACTTCTTTGTTGGACGCGTGATATAAAGGAATCTTTTCTTTTGTACAAAAGTCCCACCAGAGACGGTAAGTCGTGTTATATTGTTTAGCCGTGGACTCCGCAATTGATGAGATCATAGTTTCTATGGCTATTTCCGGAACATCTCTAATCACGAACGAGTCCCAGATAATTTTGCGGCCACCAGGGTAAGTTGGTGAGCCAAAGGGTGGGTTTTGCTGAAAGGAGAAGACAATAAATCAGGAGAAGGGTCCAAGTAAACTATTTGTCCGGTTATTAGTTTGGAGAAAAGTGGATACCAAGGCTGTGAAGGCCAGAATGGTACCACTACAATCCCTTCGGCCTTGTCCTGGATGATTTTTTGAAGGCTTCTTAGAATTAAGTTAAATGGGAGAAAAGCGTAAAAAAGAAATTCTTTCCAGTTCAAGGTAAACGCATCAACAGCGAAGCTCCCAGAATCCCTACGCCAAGATGCATATATGTTACATTTGTGGTTGGAGTGAGACGCGAACAGGTCGACTTCTGGTTTGCCGAGGATATTTACTACGCGATCGAATGCGTCTTGGGCTAGAGACCATTCTGTTTCGGCACTAGATTGACGTGACTCTTTATCTGCTTCGTAGTTATCTTTAGAACTTACGTAGGATGCGAAAATCCAAATATTTCTGCGTTCACACCACTGCCAAATCGATCTCGTAAGCCGATTAAGCTCGGGGTGGTGAATGCTGCCCATCCGGTTAATAAAGGATATAGCGGTAGTATTATCACATCTAATGAGGATGTCGCAATTGAAAAAGTTGTTTGCAAAACATTTTAATCCGTAGAAAATAGCTTGCAATTCTAAAAAAATTATATGGGAAATTTTATGCGGGTCACACCAAAAACCGTGAGTTCTTTCTCTGCCGCAGCAAGCTCCCCAGCCTGTCAACAAGGCATCAGTAAAAATTTCAGCTTTGTATGACCTTTCTAATGTCATTAAAAGAATTGGAAATATTATTTTCCCACCATGTGAGATCTTGATGTAAGTGGGTTGGAATTGTCATGGAAGCATCGAAATTCAAGTTATTTAAGGATAAAGCTAAGAACTTTGCTCGTTCTAAAGTTTTTGTATATAACCAACCGTATTTGACAGCCGGGCAGGCTGAAACTAAGAAGCCGATGAATCTAGCAAAATCTCGAATTTTACAAGAGGTTTTTTCCCGAAAATGGACTGCCCACTTTTTTATACTTTCCTTTTTATCCGCTGATAAAAAGATTTTCATGTTATATGTGTCAAAAATAAAACCCAAAAATTTTTGAACCTTGCTAGGTTTCAAACAACTCTTTTTCCTGTTCACGGTGAAGCCCAAGGATTCTAAAAGGGTAATTAGTGTATTAGTATTTTCTAAACAGTGTATAGGGGATTCCCCGAGGACGAGAAAGTCGTCCAAGTAGTTGACACATAGAATGCCTTTTCCACGCAATTGAGAAACTATTGGTTTCATTAATTTAGTAAAACAAAATGGCGCTGACGAGAGGCCAAACGGTACACACGTGAATTCGTAGAGGCAGTTATTAAATCTGAATCTCAGATATTTCCGGGATTCCAAATGGATCGGAACCGAAAAGTATGCATCTTTTAAATCCACTGTTGACAAAAAATACTCGGTACTAATTAACCTTAGAGCCGTTCGATAATCTTCCATTTTAAAGTGTGGCGCAATTACAAACTGATTTAGATATTTGAGGTTGAGGATAAATCTTTTCCCTGCCGTCAGATTTATCAGCTAGGAAGATTGGGGATACAGACTGATCCGCACACGGCTTGCACTTGGCAATGGCTCCTAAAGCGGAGAGCTCTTTAATGGCCAGGTCCATTGAGGCTAATTCGTTAACTGAAAATTGACGTAAAAACGTATCCGTAGTACGAGGAGGTATATCCCGAAATTGGATTCTGTATCCTTCGATCCAGGACAGAACTGCAGGGTTAGAGGTCACTGATCTCCAAGTATTCTTAAAAAAATCGCAGACGCCCTGCGAAAGGCGTAAATTTACTTACCGTTAGCGTCTCCTGTGGGTTGTTGACTTCCGAGAGTACGAGGATCGCCCTCCGAGTGGCCTCGCCTCCCTCTGTTGGTGGGCCGGGCGCTTCCTGTTTAACTGGTTATTCGTTGTAAAGTGTGGTTTATTACCTCCTCCCCTCCCCGTTTTTTGAACGCCTGGAGGGGCCCTGGGCCGAGGTCGAGGGAAAGAAGGCTGTGTAGGTCGAAGGTCCTTTCCTACCCTCTCCAAGGCTTTCATACTTAGAATCTTTTCCCCTAAGTCAGGACCGAATAAAAATTCTCCTGGCGGGACCGATTCCACCAAACTTTTAACTTGTTTATTCATGAGGGGAAAAATCAGCTGTCGCCTTCTATGCGACATGTTGTTAAAAAGCCGCCCCGCATCCGCCACGCCTGCTAAGATCACTTCTTTGGCTTGTTTCGGAAAGTCGATCTCCTCATCGAGGAGAGTGTTCAAGGAGCAACCTAGCGCTGCCAACGCCTTTCCTAGGAGCGACTGGTGTTGTGAATATGTGGCGTCTCTTACCGAGTATAGGGAGTTCATGCTAGCTTCGATCTCCGGGTTCACCCTCGGAGGAAGAAGAGACCTGCAGTTTTCCGGCAAATCGTATTTGCGGACAAGGTTGTCGAGGTCCTCTTTTGACAGTCCGGAGGTCAAAGTGAATGACCAAATAGCCTCAACAGCTGGGTGAAGGTAAAACTCGGATTTATTCTGTTGAGTTGGGTCGGGTCCTAGAATCTTTCTGATGTTATCAGAAAGGCCAGGGTCATTCGATCGAAACGCATCGGACATCCTATCCGGGTCCGATCCAGTCGACACCGCGCCACGCTTGGAGCGGTCCTCTGAATTGCCCGCCTCTAGCGCGGGACTCGCCTCACGGCTCGTGCAGGCTCGGCTATAGAGTGAAATCGCAGCACTCGGGCTGCGACTTTCACGTTCGTGCCGGCTAAAAGAAGGGGGCAAACTGTCCTGATCCAGCCCTGTTGGCGCCGCATTACGCCGAATGCGGTCATTCAACTTAGAGGCGTCTGCTGTAGTGCGCAGCTCCCGGCCGCTACCGCTTCGACAGCGCCGTGAAGTCGCCGCACTCGGGCTTCGCCTATCACGAACACCCCGCCCCGGCGAAGCATAAGCCGCCGTCTCAAGCGGGGAGCAGCTTCCACGGAGACGGGAACGAGAACGCCAACTAGGGGAATATCTGCGGGAATCCGTCTCACTCGGAGAGCGGCATTCCCGGTGACGAGACCGAGACCGATGACTATGAACCGGTCTGTATCTTCGAGCCAATTCTCTCTCCTTTTCCCTGTCTCTTTCCTTTTTAAATTTATCCAGCTTTTTTCTAAGGTCCTTGTTTTCCTTGTATAAGGATCGCCTAGAAGAAGAATAGCTTCGAGAACGATTAGTATCCTTACCTTTGGATTTTCCCATGTCTCGCGGCGCACTCGACGACAAGCGACCGCACGGAAACGTGTGCCAAGAACGAATGGAGTACCGCTCGGCGACAGCGACAAGCAAACCAGTGAGCAGTGGGGGGAACGCTGCGCAAGCGCAAGCGTCTTTTTCTTTCAGAATTCTTTGAATATGGCACACGGAACGTAAGTAGCCAGGGGCGGACTACATAGTGATCAATATATTCGGACTGGACGCGAATATAATTCATCATTTCACATATGGTTTCATCACAATGCACGGGGTTCTCATTAAAGTACAATTCTTTTAAACTGCTCAAATCATCTATAAACCTTTCGTTAATTTTAGTGAGACGATTATTACTCAAGCTTATAAATTTTAATTGAGGAACATTTACAAAACAGTTGTCCGCAATGGAAGAGATCTGATTCCCATCAAACCAAACTTGCTCCAAAAGCTTTAAATTTGCAAATAAATTGCTTCGTAATGTTTTTATTTTGTTGTTTGAAAAACTTACTGTTTGTAAGTTTAATTTATTGGAGAATAAAGAGTTGGGCAAATCTGACAGTTGGTGCCTTCTCAACCATATATGTGTTAAATTTTTATATGGATTGAATTCAGTCCCTGCAAGTGATCTTATATCTCCTCCTAAAATAAAAATAAGAAATATATTAAAATACACGATAATAATAGTATATTACATCCGAGGTGGGAGATGTTTCATTACAGCAGAGGGCTTATGGCTTATGTATATATTACCAAAAGGCGAAGCCTCGAGGTGAGATAAAGAGCGAGGCTATGTATGATGAAACTCCCACCGAAGTTATGAATACTATTTTTCGCGCTACTTGTATTGTAAGTATGTATTGCAACCATAGTTACTACGTATGTAAGTTACTTTTTATATTTGTTTATAATTTTTCCTTGACGACGGAACTTTACTTACATTCCTAGGAAAAGAATCACAGGTAACTTGAATTGAAAATTGTACTAAAAAAAAAGAATAATGTTGATGACAGATATCAACCAGGCTATATTTTTGAATATTTAAGCATAATCTTTTAGTAGCGCAAAAAATATAATAAGTAACACGGAATGTACACACATCTTAACATCCTCGCAAGTTATTAGGACCTCGGCGTACCCCTCGGTCTAGTACAACTTCCTCGGATATAAAGATGCACTTAACATTCCTTGTTACTTAAATAACTATTATTGACAATCATCCTCATTTTAAATCAATAATTTTCAAAATAAATCAATGAGTCATAACCTTTAATTTTATTAATATTTTTGACAGCTCTCATAAAATTTGTTGCCTACTTAATTATAAGGACCTATAGTGACTGTGTGTGGCCAATAGGGGGATCAATTTTGATTGGTCGGCGCGAATTTAGCTAAATATGGCGGATATTATGCCGACAAAGTGACATTTTCAGATTTGTTACGTGAATTATACGTGAATTGAAGGTAATTATATTATATTTATATTTTAGATAGTGCAAATACTTAAATTACTCGTGTATTTGTATATTTATAACTCAAAGTAATATATACATATTTTTTAACATCATATCTTCTTTAGGTTAACTGTCAAAATTACTAAAAATGTCTAATATTAAGGTATATATTTTAGATGCCTGGTTGCATGGCGGTTGGTTGTGCAAACAGTTCTTTGGAAGAATTTAAAATGAAAATAAATATTTCGTTTCCAATTAATATGCTTTTTCATTAATTGTTTATCGAATTTTGTTTAGTTATGACATCATATGAATTCAAATTTCCCGCGCATTTTGTCTAAACATGGCGGCGTTTGGCCACACTATGTAGGTATATACCATAGACAAGGAAAGATATATACTAGACCGAGTTTACAATGTTAGGAGTTTGTGCCAAATAGAATCGATGGGCGCCATAACGAGACGGTAATAGAAAGGCGGGAAATTTAAAAATAGGAAAAATATGTTTTCTGAAACTAACAAAATACAGACATTATGTATACCGTAAAGACTGAAAACAATCAAATTCAATAATAAAATATATTTGTACATAAAACAAATAGCGAAACAAGCTTGTAAACAAATACTAACCAAAGAAATAAAATTGAAAAACTCTCACTAACTGAAATGACAGATTGCTGGGCTGCCAACATAAATAAATAAAATTCACTACAACTGAAGAAAATATTTATTATAATTATTGTAAAAATAATGTAAATTAAATATTATTCGTACTTTTTATTGGGCGACTGAGCTTTATTATTTTGAAATGAAGAAATGATGTAAAATACGTAATTTAAGTTACTGCATAGTTACTTTTTTTCATTATGTTGTAGAATTTACACTAGAATTAGCGTCTCGATATTTATTCAATTCGGCACAAAGCTGGACATTGCCGCCATGATGGAAGCTCGGTCTAGTATATAACTTTCTTTGTCCATGGTATATACACATACCAACGACGAAATATAACTAGACAAAACATTCACTATCCCTCTTCATTGAATGTTTTGATTTCGGCTGGCCAGAAAGAGACAGAGATATGTTTTATCTAGTTCGTGAATTTCTCACTAGAGGCCACTTGAATATATCAGTGTAATTTGACATTTGCGGTTTTGTTTTTGAGTGAAACGTTGGTTTTTATTTAATACCAAAGCTTATAAATAATTAAATAAAACATATTGGATATTTTTATAAATTAATTTTACGCTTAAATTCATTTGGCAACACGGACAAGATGCACTAACTGTAATCTTGGCAACCTTGTTGTGGTGGGCCATACAAGCAAATGCCAAAGCCCGTGTCTCATATGCAAAATGGATGCGTTTTTATAAGTATTTTACAGATTTACAGATCTGTAAAACTTACAGATTTAACCTATAATCGAAATACCGTTAGTATTTTTTAACGTGAAACATTGGGTGTGTCATATCCATGGTGACGACATTTGATTGACAGCAATGTATTTGAGTGTCCCATTTAAAATGAAACATAGGCAACGAATTTGAAAGTATTATATTTAAATATAGTAAGAAATTTAGCCGAATCAGAAAATCACTCGAGAACACTAAACATATTTTGGGCACAAGGAGCACACAATATTTTTTCTACAACTAAATTTAATTTTCAGAAAACCGGTATAATTATTTAAACAAAATTAGCCTCTAATGACATCTTGTCAGTGTGACATTTGATTGACAGCAATGTATTTGCCTGTCTCATTTAAAATAAAACATAGGGAATGAATTTGACAGAAGTATTATATTTAAATTTTGTAAGAAATTTAGCCGTCAGAAAATCACTAAAGCACAAGGTGCACACAATATTTTTTCTATAACTAAATTTTATTTAGAAAGGTAAACTTATTTAAACAAAATTAACCTCTATTGATATCTTGTCAAATGTCAAATTCGTTCCCTGTTTCATTTTAAATGGGACAGGCAAATACATTGCTGTCAATCAAATGTCAAGTCGTATCCATGGCTATGACAAACCCAATGTTTCACGTTAAAAATACTCACGGTATATGTATAACTTGATGTATATTCTAAAAAACTTTCTATTCTAAAATGTCAACGATATCGCTCCTCTAGTGAGAAATGATCGAACCAAAGACTACCAATCTACTAACGTAGATCGAACTAGATAAAACATATCTCTATCTCTGTCTGGCCAGCCGAAATCAAAACAAATGAAACTATGTTTTTTCTAGTTATATTTAGTCCTTGATATAGTCACTATATAGGGACCTATGACAATGTTGCTAGGCAACCAGGGCATCGAACCCGCCAAAAACTGGGTTCGGTTTAGGTTCAGGTTAATTTGTTTTTTGAAAGATGGGTTCGGGTGCGGTTCTGGTTCAAGCATTAATAAAATTTGCGGTTTTGTTCGCGGTTCAGGTTCGAAATAATGTAAAATGAGAGCCGGAATTTACGCACAACGCAACAAGAAACGAACACAATTTTCACGAAAAATCAGCCCAGACAACAACGCAAACGCCTAAGACGTCGATTATCGGCTGTATTTACTTTTTGTACTAAAAATTAACCTGAACCGGAGTTGAACCCCGAACCTGAATTTTAATACTCGGTTCGGTTTCGCCTCAGGTTCAATTAAAAATATATCTGAGGTTCGGTTCTCGGTTTAGGTTCCCTAAAATGTTACAGTTTGGTTCCGGTTTTGGTTCGGTTCAGGTTTGGGTTCGATGCCCTGTAGGCAACCCCTACATAAACATTTACAACCAAAGATATGGAAGTGAAATCAGTTATTTCCAACCCAAGAGATTGTCATTAAAGTTAGGAATAACGTATTTCCCAACCTCTAAAAGGTTAGGAATCGGTATAATAATAATAATAATAATAATAATAATAATAATAATAATTTTTTTTACGACCATTGTCATAAGTATGACATATTAACGTAGTATCCTAACACTGAAAGTTGAACTTATGACATTAGTGTTACGATCATATCGTAATAGTTGACACGGTTGCTAGGTTACTATGTCATTATTTTCTGGCTATATGTATACATTATTCATTATTCATTTGTCAGCTGTCCGTACGTTTGAACCTAAATTTCAGTTTTGTAAAAAAAGTAAAATTTATTTAAGCTCGTCTAAAAAATAATGTTCATAACTTGTATGAAATACAAATATCTTAGCTCGTGTGTATTTGAAGAAGAATTTTGACATAATTTTGGTTAAAATTCTTTTGTTTTTATAAAAAAGATCACATGTTTGTGTACGTTGTAATTGTGAGTGTTTAGCATTGATATAAGAAGTTATAAAACATATAGAAAATAAATTTGCGTTAATGACACAGGTATATGGGAAGAATTAAATATGTATATATTTCATATAAAAATTCGATATAAGTGGAATCCCCTATTCTACTCTTATTCCTCTTAGTTTGAGTAAATGCCCAGAAAGTTTTAGGATCCGTTATAAATGATTCTAAGTTGTTCTGAGATATTCCTTATATGATATATTTAACTAATTCTTAATCATTGACCTTTATTGGAAATTGGAAATAATCAGCTATAATATCCCTAGGACATTGATAATTACGAAATAATTTTATGACAGTTACCGAAAGCGCGTTGCTAGGTAACAGCCCGACGCCGAAGGCGGAGGTGGTGTTACCTAAAAGCAAGGTGCTTGAGGAAGTGTGATAAAATTATAAGTATTTATCAATGATCGAGGGGTATTCGGTAAGAAATTTTTTTGCAGTTTTAACATTAAATTTGCCTAAAATTTGTATTTGACAGAATTTTTGTATCTAACATAGCCCAGTAGATGTCATTAATAGCTATGAACGTGAATGTGGCTATGAATATGTTCAGTGTGAAGTGAGCAATGAAAATGAGACCTCTTTGAGTGAGACCAAAGAGAAGAAGATAAGACATACAAAAGTCCATAAATATTCTCCACATTTAGTTTTTTATTTAATACATTATTTTTTGATGTGTTTTCTTCTATAATTTTGTTGATTAAATCATCATTTTCATTGACAGCGTGAAAATGACATTTTTAAATTAAAACAATTTATCTTTAATTAAATGTCAAAAACTGTTTGTTACTTAGCAACTTAGTGACATAAGTGATAATTGTCTTAGGATAATTATCAGTGTAAGTTTGTTTTGATTGGTTACATTCGCACACGTGGTCAGCAATATAGGGATTCAATTGGATAATTTTTTAACCAAAAAATTTTCATATGAATTTTTATATTTTTTATTCAATTTTGACGTTTTAAACCGTCATTATTAACTCCATAGCAACAACTACAAGTAACATTTTATTCACAAGTGAATTAAAAAAAATTAAATCTCTCACAAAATTTTAACTCACTCTGCAACAAAAAATACATTTAAAAATAACATCAAGAACGAAAATAACACTTATCATATTATTTATCAGACATTATCAGCCCTTTTCATTATTTTTTACGACATAAATGACAGACAAAAAAGATTTTTAAATAGATGATTTGACCAGGCGGCTGACAGTCCAATGGTTTTTTAATTGCAAAGTTATAGTTCTTACCCAACGCCACCAGTCCGCAGGATAGCGCTAATATCGTAACCGAATGAGTGTTCGGTATTGCTCGGACCAGCTCGTTTAAGTTTGAAAGTTTACTGTTTACTACCAGTTAAATGTCAAAATCCGTTGAAATCATAGCTTCACAAACCGTTTTGTTATGAATTTTCATAATTCAAACAGATTTAATTGACTACCAAATTTGAATTGTGTGTTCTGTGTTACTTGTAGTGGAATTTGATCTACGATGACAAGATCTGTAAGTATTAATAATTTTATCTTCAGTTGTTAACCTCTTATATTGCAGTTGTTTTCCAACAATGATTATTCTATTGAAAATTAGAATAAGTTATCATTTGTTTAAAATAGTATATTCAACCATAAAAAGAAGTTTATAATGCCCGGTTTCATGAATGTTGATTAGAATCTTTTAATCTATGAGTATATATTATGAATCGCCTTGTCAAATACGATATTTTGTTTTATGACAAGATAATTAGCTCAATCGGAATGTTAAAATGTGGGTACTTTCTTACTTTAATTAGTAAAACTCTGGTTAAATTTTGACGTCAATTAATTCACATGGAAGTATACTTACATATAACAATTAAATATGAATTTTAAATTAACAAATGGATTAATTTCGTGAAATGTATAACGTATAAGTACTTTATTAAGTGATTTAAGTTACCAAGGTAATTATTTAATATTAATTTAACATGTTTTCATAAAACCGGGTAAATTTTAAAAATTGCAACTGAATTATTTAATTTTTAATGAACCATATACATTTTGTTTTTTTGTACACTGGCTAATTGTAATTTTACTTTTTATCCTGAGACAGCAATGTGTTATTGTTATATTAAAAGAAAATAATATTTTTTCCAGAAACCATAGTGGAAAGCTTTCGACGTGAGTGGATTGAAATTGGTTACTAAGGATGAATCGTCATGATCTGGAATTCACTTACCAACAAATATTGATTCAATAACAAATAATATTATAGATTCATTTTTTTTAATTTGTAAATAAATATTTTATGGATAAAATATTTTGTTTTTTATTTATTATTTTCAGATTTTCATATACAAAAGTACTCAATTATTCTGTGACACAGAAGTTTAATTTTATCTATCGATATTTTTTTCCTACAATAAATGTTCTTGGTATTTGAAAACAATTTAAAAATGTCACTTTTCAAAATTGTTATCGATATATAAAAATTAAACACTGTGTTACAGAATACGGCAGATTATCATATTTGAATTGAATCCTAGCTCCTAGCTCCCGTCTCCCGCCGTTTTCCCGTTTTTAGTACTTACCCAACTACAAAAGGTGGCGGTACAAACTGTGTTTTTAAAATTAGTACGTAGTTGACAAGTCTGATAGTGTAGATGGTCTGTGGATTTGACATCTATCAGCGACGATTGTCAGTGCTCAACCTACTATAGGTACGTTCGGCAAATGGGTTCTGTTCACTCTTTTCACTCTGTACACTCCTAGCACCGTTCGGTAATTACATGGAGTGGGAAGCGTCTTAAAATGGAGCGTTCGGCAAATGCAGAATGGAGTCAAGTGGAGTGAAAAGTGTTAGGTGTTAACTCCTTAAGTCCAACCTCGATATGCAAGCATACATGGAGTTTTTTTGTTTTATTTGACATCTGTCACATCATTTTGTATTTTTATGTTGAAATATTTTATTATACACAATTATTTTTTATTGATAATATTGTTTTGTAATATAACAAGGCACAGGATGTCGTAACGGTAAGAATTCTGTACCATATCTAATATATACTTTCTTCAGAATCATTAAAGAATAATACCAAACTGAATAACTTCTGTATAGTTCATTATTAATTTTTTTTAGCAGTGCAATATATCAGATTGTCAAAAAAGGAGGTTATTATATTCGTGCACCAAAATTTTAAGTCTACTCGTTCGGTTAATCACAAATAAAGGAGTGTACCTTGTTCCCTCGATCTACTCCAACTCCAGCTCTACTCCCACTCCACTCCAACACCGCTCCGTAAATACTCCAACTCCGTATGATTTGCCGAACGCACCTTATAACATCATTTTCTTATTTTGTCAAAATTAAATATTATAATGGTTTTTATTATTATTTCGTCAAAATTGAATAAAATATTGTACAAAGCACGCAAGCTAAGAATGTTTATTCACTAGAAGAAATTAACTCACTCGCCCTTACGGGCTCGTGAGCTAAACTTTCTTCTCATGAATAAACATTACCTTAGTTCACTCGGTGTGTAAATATCTATTATATTTAGCACTAAATTTATGATTGTTTCAAGTCCTGTATAATTTCTGATGTAAACAATGGGGGATAAGATTTGCATTTAGTAGTTCGTAAAGGTACATGCTTATCAAAAATTTTATAAAGGGTAGTATAAAATGTGTTACACATATCATTAAAATTGAAGCATGACTTTAATTCATCCGAACTAACATTACAAAGTTAATGCATGCAAATTCGCTGTCCTAAAGTTGTACTTTTATTATACCTATTTAATATTATAATGATTGTTATTGATATCACATGTGTGTGTACGTTGTAATTGCGCAATTACAACGTACACAAACATGTGATTGTCAAAATTACTTTTTAGTTTTCTTTATTTTTGTAAATTTTAACAAAAATTATGTCAAAATTCTTCTGTTTTCTATAAAATCAATAACTTTAAAACGTCTTCACCAAAACTGTCCTGATGATGTGTAAAAACCAAATACACGAAAGCTTGACAGATTTTAAAAGAATCAACTTTAATTAAAGCCTAAAATCCACTGATATACCCTCAATTGTAAGGGGATTATGTATGTTAAGTAATATTATTATTATTATTAATTTTGACAATCATTTAGTAGGTTGTGCATGACAATTGTCGTTGATAGACGTCAAGGTCAAGTCGTTTATTTATAAATTATAAATAAGCTTTATTTTCTTGTTATTTGTGTCGTGAAAAATAATGAAAATGGCTAATATTTTTTTATAATGACGAATGTGGTGAAAGTATTATTTTCGGTCCTAATGTTATTTTAAGTGCATTATTTGTTGCAGAGTTAAATTCTGCGTGAGTGACCATTTCTTTTAATTCACTAGCAAATAAACAGTGACTTATAGTTGTTGCTATGGAGTTAATAATGACAGTTTAAAACATCAGAATTAAGAGTAAAAATCTAATATGTCCAGCCCACTGGGTATTTCACCACGCAGTATAAATAAAGCAATCATTATGTTCAAATATTTTTACATCCACTCATAAATTTTTATTTTACATTTAACAAATATATCATACACAAAATAATTTTCACAAATATTGACAAAACTATTAGAAAACTTAACAAAAATCAAAATAGTACTCGCATCTTTACATAAAGTCTTTTCAGAGCCGTACCATGGAAGCGAATGAAGCAAATCAATAGAACATCTAATATTTATATATGATGGAAAATATATTATTTTTACCAACCTTAGTTTCATTAGAATCAAATATATTACTACTTTATTCTCCTTAACACGGTTTCATTATTAATTTTATTGTAATGGCTTCCTGACAGTGACATTTGTTTAAATATGTCCAAATTGCTATAAAATTTATATTTAAAGTTATTTAGTAAATACTGTTATCGTAGAATTGAAGATTGTACCATTATATTCAATTTTTATTAGTAGAAGTTGGTAAAAAATTATACTCAATGAATGTTTTACCATAAAAACTGTAAAAAGCTTGTTTAAATGATACTTCCGGATACGCGGTATACACTAAAAACTAATGAGCTCTTCCCACATATAGAATGGATATACAAAATTTCAAGATTATTTGATTGATAATATTTGAGTAATCGTGTCCACATGATCCAGACACACATACACACACACACACACGCACACACACACACATATATATATATATATATATATATATATATATATATATATATATATATATATATATATAAATATATACCGACAGACATCATTGTAAAAATGTTAAAATCTGATTCTGGGGACATCAAAACGTGATTATTCACTAAAATCTCCATAATGCGATTTTTAGCTCAATTCCTATACCTCCCTTAGCGGGAGGTAAAAATTATAGTCTTATATCACGAAAAGGAAAGTTTGAGCAAACGAGCAGTAGACGAGTTCGTCAAATCCTATGAGAGAAAAAAGACACTTTTTACTCAAGTTGCTTAAAAAAAATGCTTTACCTTTGCGATAAAAATGTGAAAAAAAAACTACATAAAATTTCATTATTTCACCAGTTTGCGTTAAAACAGTACACTTTTTTATTGTGTTAAAAAAGACACTACTTTTTAAACTCATTTTAATGAAACAAAGTGTGTTTTTTTATTAGACGTAACAAAAAATTGGTCAGAATATCCCTCTATTATAAGTATGGTATGTATGTATGTATGTATGTATGTATGGTATTTAAAATAGTAAAACAAAGAACAATACCTCCCTTTACCTACAGGTGATGGGAGTTAAAAAGCTGTGGATGAAATTATTTAAAATGACTTACCATTGATATAAATACTCTGTATATCTGTAGGAAAATCAGATGGCACTGATGCCACACTATATTCATCAAAACATTCTGCGGTTTTCAAATTCATAAATAAAGGATCAGTAATAAATGTTGGAGTCAACATGCAGTTGCAAGGCGCACAGTTTGGATTCCATTCGGCGGTTGCACTCAAGATCAACAAGGAAATAAAGATCAGCATGGTCTCAAACAGACAATAAAATTATGAATAAAAATATTTACTCTGTTACTCATCTATTTACACAAGTTAATAAAATGCTTTTTTGTGTGGTTTCCTCGTAATTTTTATTTCCTTTGATAACTATTATCAGAGGCGATAAACAGACAAACTTCGCATTTCATTAAAAAATACATTCAACCAAATTCTATAACCGAATTATAAATATTTAAATTATTTTCGACTTTCAAATATATTTATTAGTCTAATTGTTAATTTACAAAACAAATACTAAAAAAATCTGATGTGGTCAGCACATTACCTCCCGTCAATTCTAAGTACTTTGTACAAATTCTATACCAAAAGTTCCTTGGAAAAGATTCTATAAATCCAATAAAATTATAACACGAACATACACTATGTAAATTGCACTTGACATTGACATCTGCCAATTGGAATTATTTGATTATATCAGCTGTTTCCATGATCGTAGCAAAGCTATCAGATTTATGAAAGTTAATCTCTTTATAATTCTTTAACTCTGTACTCTATATCTATTGAATATGAAGGAAAATGTATAATCAAACCGTATAGAGAATAAGATATTTTTTCATATTGATAATCAAATAAAATGTCAGAAAATAATATTTAACTGCGTTTTTTCAAGAAAAACTGTTATGAACTTCAAATAAAGGAATTTCCAGTTGACCAATTATAACCAAAATCTAATCAGCTCCTCATGTAGGGATGTAAATAAGAGGAATACGAAAGAATTAGAATGAGCTAGTTTCACATTTTTATCTTTATTTATTTGTCTGGATGATATTTTCCTTGTCTTCATAATGAAATACTAAAATTATATATTATTTATATATGTTGGTCTACTTGTAATGAAAAACATTCATTTACCTTTTATATTTACCAATTATTACCAAAATCTAATCACCTAATTGTAGTATTGGATTTATCGTCGGAGAAATTTTTGTCACACACGAACAAGCACTAAAAACTTACCACAGATTTTTTTAACCAAAGAAATACCTTCCTTATATAAAGGTGACGGAAGGTAAAAAAAAGAAATAGGAACTTAAAAAATTAGTTAAATTTACTTAACAAAGAAACAGCTGAAAATGTAAGATGATTAAATCTAATACATATATAGTATAAGGTGGGTAATGTTTCATTGCAGCTAAAGGCTTTTATATATATACAGGGTGTTCCACGACTCGACCGACAAACTTATACCATTATTCTGGGGGTCATTACGATCAAAAAATGTTATTTGAACTACAAGTGAATTCCTATTTATTTCAGAGATATCGAATAAAATACAAAAAAAAAGATAATTGAGTTAGCCTTGACGAATTTGTTTGACAAAATACAGTTTAATGTCATGTTAACTATCGTAGTTATTGCTGAATCATTTTTGTGCTATCTTATTAATTAAGCCATTATGCCGCATTTTACTAATGCAGAATATGCCGATATGGTTTTCGTGTATGGTTTTTGCAATGGAAGTGGACGTGCTGCAGCTGAAGAGTACCTCAGGCGATACCCAGCTCGCATTGTTCCTGACCACACAACGTTTTCAAACGTTTTTCGTTGCTTGAGAGAGACAGGATTTTTCCCACGTCGTCGTGTAGAAAGAGATGGAGATGAGCACGCTGAAGTAGTTTTAAATGCAGTTGAACGAAGTCCTTCTACCAGTATTCGTAGAATATCTCATACAACGGGAATTCCTCAAACTCGTCGTGGCATGTGGTTCCAGCAAGATGGGGCACCACCACATTTTGGAAGACAAGTGACGGCGTTTCTTAATGAAAATTTTGCGGGAAGATGGATAGGACGAGGTGGTCCTGTACATTGGCCAGATGGTCACCTGACTTGTCGCCTTTAGATTTTTTCTGTGGGGTTGCCTCAAATCTTGTGTGTATAATAATAGTAAACCAAATACACGCGAAGAGTTGACTGACCGTATAGTTGAAGATACTAATTCTCTAAAAAATGAATTGGCAGTAATTAACTGGCGACATTCTATGACTCGAATCAGTGGCGGCACTAGGCTCTGAAATCTAGGGGGGGCAGTAGGGACCAGGAAGAAAATTAGGGGGGCATATATTTTTTATCATTTTAATAATAAATAACAATGTTGTCAATATTAAATTTATTTGGTACCAAACAAATATAAATATAATATAGAGTAGAATCTCTTATAGCATGCTCTCCTACAACACTCCAACTAAATTTACGACTCACATCAGTCTATTACAACACGTCAAAAATCTCACATATAACACGTGAAATAACACAAAATCGGCGCTTCTTACTGTAACGTGCTATAATACAGTCGAGCGTCTCCTACTGCACGAATCTTTTACAACACGAAACGAGTTAGCGCGTGCTGTAGGAGATTCTACTGTATGAATAATAAACAAAAACAAGCATATTCTTTAAAAATAAAACAAAAAATGTTCTCTAATATAATTAAAAGAAAATATGATAAATACAAAACACAGCAGTGATTTAGTTATACTAATTTAATCCTTCGGTTTTTATTTAAACTTGCAAATTTGTCTACAACTTCATTAAGGTCTATTAATTTTGATATGTCTTTTTCTACACTTAATATACTAATGTTGTTTAATCTTTCATTTGTCATTCTTGTTCTTAAATAACTTTTAATTCTTTTCAAAGAGGAAAATGATCTTTCACAAGAAGCTGTTGATACAGGCATTAAAATACAAATTTTTACCAAATTATAAATGCATTCAAATGCTTGCTTATATTGTTTAACGAATGGCAGAAACTCCATGAGTGATTTAATATTTTTATTTTCCTCCCTACACAAAAGTTTCTTAACTAGCGTTATTTCTGAGTCTAAACAATCACAACTTATGTTATAATGTTCTGCTAATTTAGTTAAATGAATTTTATTGAGGAATAAATCATCTGTGCGGTCAAAAGCTTGTAATGATTTTAAAATAGTATCATTTTTTGTAAATCTTTCTTTTAATTCAATTATAATTTTATCTAGTATAGGGATGTATAACTTAAGTTTGACAACATCTTTCTCATTGTTTACTTCTATGTCTACAGAATCATCTATTTCACAATCTACTATAAACTCTTGTAACCTTTTTGGAATAGATTTCATTCTTTTTGGTTTGTCAAAAAAAATCGGTTTTATCTAAACCAAGAGACAAAAAAATATTATTTGCAGATTTCCATATAGAATTCCATTCATTATCATTGTTTCGTAAGTTTTGAAATTTATTAATTGTTTCTTGAACTAAATTTAAACCTTTTACATAATTCATATAAGGGGATTGGATATAATTAGATACAGTTGTAACTAGTTTTAAAATTTTTATAAAAATAAGCAGTAAAACAATAAATTCTTTATCAATTTGTAAAAGTAAACCTTTTGCTTCACATCTTCTATCCTTTTTTACATCAGTTTTAGAAATAAGATTGTTTAATGTTACAAAAATAGATTCAATTGTTTCTAAAACAGTCTCGCATGCTCTGAACTGAACAGTCCATCGCGTATCACATATCCTTTTTAATTCTCGAGCCTGTTTTGTAGGATAAATTTGTTTTTGCGTATTTAAAAATAGAGGATGAATTGTAGAGTTTGACATAAATGTATATAATTTTTCAAGATTAGAAAAAAAATAGCCGACTTTTTCAAATGTTTGCAACAATCAACAACAACCAAATTTAATTTATGATATATACTGCTTGCGGAACAATACTTTTAATATGATTTTGCACGCCACCTAAATGACCACTCATTACAGCAGCACCATCGTATCCTTGTGCTATACAATTGCTTAATGAAATATTATTTTCATCTAATATTGTTTTTATATAATTTGCAAAACTAGCAGCATCTAGCATACCGTTTGCACTTTTAAACCCCAAAAACCTCTCCTGAGTTGCATTTTGATGCAAGTACCGGACTATAACAGTTATTTGTTCATCTTTACTCAAGTCTTTTGTTTCGTCAGACATTATTGCAAAAAAATTTGATTCCTTTACATCGTCTGAAATTTATTTATTTAGCATTCTTTGAACTATCCTGTAACTTTTTTTGTACAATGGTGTCATGTTTACTTATCAATAACATTAATTCTCTTAAATTACCTTTATTTAAACTTAAAACACTTTCATCATGACCACGTTGAGCAATATCTTGCGTACATGTAAATAATAAACACTCACATAAAGTTTTGATGTAGTGTCTGTTTTCTTTAATTTCATTTTGGTATTGATCATTCACCATTTGTTCAATATTTGTTTTCTGTTTCTTTAATTTCATATAATTTATATATTTTATAACACACATTTTATGTTGTTCAGATTTATCATGTTTTAAGTTTTACTAGTCCTTTACTTGAATCAAGTGCATTCTTCCAGTTGCGAAACCCTTCATTCACAAAAATGTTTGCTTGATTTACACCATGGAAAAATCGGCAGTATAAACAAAAAACACTGTCTTTTAAAACACTATACTCCAACCATGTAAATTTTTTAAACCACGTTGATTTAAAGCTTCTCATTCTTTCACCTTGTTTAACTTTTGGATACTGCGATAGTATCGGCTGACGTGGTCCTTCTTCAGGAGTCTGTGACAAGTCGCTAGGTCCAGAAACAGTAAGAATTGTTTGTTCTGGTTCAGGTCTCACTGTTGGGGTATGTACGCCAGTTTCATTATCTTCACTTATATCATCCTCACTAGTTTTATTTTCACAAGAACTAGACTCACTATCACTTTCTTCAGTAGCACTTAAGTTACAAGATGTCACCATTTCATTCGTTTTTAATATATTTTCTAAATTACTGCTTGTACTGCCGATACTGGTCGAAGGCAGGAAAGTATCAGTTTTTAATTTTTTTTTTTATCTGATTCTGATAAAAAATAATTTTTAATATTATTTGTGCGCTTCATATTTATTTTTACTTTACTCTTTGACCACAAAATAACGAATGAGCATTGAGATTTTCATCACTCGTATAAATACCAAAATTTGTAAAACATGTTTGAACTTGCTAAACTATGCACGAGGACGAGTAAGTAAAGTATAGAACAATCTTAACAAGTAATTACAAGTTCATTGCGTCGCTATCGGACTCGCACAATTAATTTGACAAGTTTGGACAAGTTCGGCAGCGCGTTTATTATAACACCAATGATAATCATGGTTAAATGCAGATAGATATTTTTAGAAATACATGTGCATTGATGCAAAAAAAATTATGCTGTATAACAATGTTTTTTTGTGTTTCTTTCAGTGTTTCTGTCTTTTTTAAATGTTAAGATGTTAAAAGCAATATTACTAGCAAAATTTTTTAGATTGACACTAAAAGTCGGGGGGGCCAACCAGGGGGCTACTGAAAATTTTAGGGGGGCAAGTGCCCCCCTGGACCCCCCGCTAGCGCCGCCACTGACTCGAATGATAGCTGTATGTTTAGAAAATGGCGGTTCTCATTTTGAACAGTTGCTGTAATTTTATATTAATTAGCTATCCATTGATGAATAAATTTTCTGTCATTTTTTTTTTTAATTTCTTCGATATCTCCGAAAAAAAGAGGAATTCATCCATTTTTTGATCGTAATGACCCCTGGAATACATGGTATAAGTTTGTCGGTCGAGTCGCGGAACATCCTGTATCAGGACTAGTGTAAAAAAAATTAATAGCATATTCCTGACATCATTTTGAGTAAAAATATCATATGAAGGTATGTCCGGAAACTTCTCGTTACAGAGTTACAGATCTTTAAAAGTGCACCTCGTCAAGCACATTTTTATTAACAACTCTGATACTAGTTGCACTAAAATTTTGAAACTTGATACGAGGATACTACTTATTGAGATGCATATTTAAACTTTCTTTTGTTTCTGCTTATTCTGCATCTCAACCAGAGGCGTCTCATATGGGGAAATCATGAAGGTTTTTTATCGTTATGTTTTGATCTATTATTAATATTACATACAATACAAAAATACACAAACAAGTACTCTCGATAAAATTTGATAAACGCAGTAGTTTTTGAGATATTTTAATTTTTAGAAAAAATCAATTATGCAAAAAAATTAAGAAACAATGAAATTCACACAAATTCATTCTTTGATGTCCACGTCGATGTTCTCTGGATTACGACAACCATTACTTTTACAATATCTATAAATAAACACCGTATCTACATTTTCACCAACACTAACATTTTACACTTTTTTTAATTTGCAAAAGAATTACTAATATTGAAAATAAGGTAAATAAACAATAGTTGTAAACAGATTTTGTGTCGCTTTTCTATTTTGTTCTATTTTCTATGGTAAATTGATTGAGATACAGAAACAAAAGAAAGTTTAAATATGCATCTCAATAAGTAGTATCGTCGTATCAAGTTTTAAAATTTTAGTGTAACTAGTATCAGAGTTATTAATAAAATTATGTCAGATGAGGTGCACGTTTAAAGGCCTGTAACTCTGTAACGAAAAGTTTTCGGATATACCTTCATATGACATTTTTTGCTCAAAATTATTTTAGATATATGCTATTAATTTTTTTTACACTAGTCCTGATACACCCTGTATACAGGCTGGTTGATTTTTCATTGTCCAGCTTATATTTTCTGAAATATTTAAGATACAAGAAAAAGTTATGTAGAAAAGTTATTTGATACAACCTGGTCCATAATTTAGCACAAACAATTTTTTTCCAATGCCTACCAATTTTCCAAAAAAATATTTAACTTTGATTTTTTAAATAGAACACGCTATATATTTTTACGGAATAAAATTCTAAATAAATTTCTCTTTACATTGATGTATAACAAGTAAGGGTTTACCTTTAAATTATGTCTAATAAAGCAAATAGAAATACGATAAAAGTAGGCTGTAATATTCTATTGTTTATACCAGTAACATCTGTCACAGATTTAATAATACTGATTCTACTTCTATCATATTTCTATTTGCTTTATAGGACATAATTTAAAGGTAAATCCTTACTTGTTACACATTATTGTAAAGAAAAATTTATTAAGAATCTTATTCTGTCAAAATATACAGGTGTTCCATTTAAAAAATTAAAGTTAAACATTTTTCCAAAAAATTGGTACGCCTTGGAAAAAAATTGTTTATGCTAAATTATAGATCAGGTTGTATTAAACAACTTTTGTATTTCACTTTTTTTTGTATCTTTAATATTTCAAAAGATATATGCTGGACAATGAAAAATCAACCACCCTGTATATACATATACATATACAGAGTGGCGCGCTCAAGACGATCCACCCTTAATAACTTTGAAACGAATTGTGATAGACATACCCGGTTTACGCTAAATGTTTTAACATATAGGGGGCCACATTTTATTAATATTTTTGTTGTTTTTTTTAATTCATTAATCTCACCCCCACCACTCACAACTTTTAAATCTTAAATGGCAATATACCGCTTGTCAATCAAATGAAAGCTCTTGAAAAATGCTATACAGGCATGCCAATAAATTGATATTTGAATAAACCGTTTTAAAGTTAGAAGCAATTAAAAATTAGTTGTTTGACATTTGGATAGACTGCTAGATTAAATTTATTTTAAAAAATTCACTGTGAAGTCACTCAGGTTTTATTATTTTCTGTGTGAACCGGAACACATCACAAATTACGCAGAGAGAGAAAAGTTTACTATTAAATGTGTCTTTCTGAAAAAAAAAATAATTTCACGTTATCGGCGTGGCCATTAAAAAATTACAGTCTAATTAATGTTGGAACACCTAAGTTTCATACACTAGTGGTACATTAATAATAGCAAGTATCATCTTAAAAGATGACTTATAACCATATAAACTGTCATACCAAATTTCATTCACATCAAATAAAGCGTCTTGTTATTATATGCAAAAATAATTTTTTTTTTCGAAAAACTTTGAAGCAGAATACTTACTAAATGGTACACTTTCCGGTAGAAGTAAATTTGGTTAAATCGTCTTATTTTGGCCTCAGGAATCTGTGGTAAAGCCATATCTCCCGTTTTGAAGTTAAAATTAATATTTTATATTTTAGTTAGCAAAAAATATGTATAGTTTATAAGTGTACACGGATGCCATGTGGTGTCCACATCATTTTTATTTTTTTTTGTTAACTTGTAGTTAAGACCTTAACTATAATCTGTGCACTGGGCATTAGTGAATTAGGCTGAATAATAAGCTACCTAATAAATACTATTAATTACAAAAAGAAACAAGATAGTATTTATAAAAAAACAAAATAATATAACAATAAAAAAATTGCTGATTATTTGTTGTTTATTTTTTCTTCTTTCTCGGTTTCTTCTCTTCCTTTGGTTCTGCTGCCGCTGGCGCTGGCTCTTCTGCTGGTTTTTCCTCCTTGCCCTTGCCTTTTTTCTTGCCCTTATCTTTTTTCGATTCCTTGGCCTTCTTTTTCTCTTCGGCGGCCGCGGCCTCTGCTGCAGCCTTGGCGGCCGCTTGTTCAGGATTTGGAGTGCCTCGCATTTGCATTGCGAGAAAGATCGATGGGAGCGCCACCATAACCTGAATAAACAACACAATTTTATATCACATCGTTACAAGCATCCGTCAACATACAACAGTGAAGTCAAACTAGGATGCGGCCTGCGTCACGAAACTAGATTACATGTCAATAAGTTGGTACATCGAAAATTAAAAATGTTTCATTTAACAGAATCTGAACGCATAGATATTTTAATTATGGTCGGTTATGGGGATCGCAAACGAACATAAGTAGAAGTATGTGAATCTGTGTGCGTCTCAGAAAAGATTAGGAGAATTTCAAATAAATTCAATATTCAAACCAGATTCCAGACAACTACTACATTACGGAACATACTTACAAATACAAAACTAACATCAAAAACTGAGACCGGTGTGTACCAAGTCAACTGCGAATGTGGCCAAGCCTATGTGGGAGAAACAAGAGACCACTAGAACAGCGCATTAAAGGACACCGATGGCACACTGAGAGGGGAGAGACGTCCAAGTCAGGAATAGCAGAACACGCCTGGGAGAAACACCATAGAATACAGTGGAATCAAGCCAAAGTAATAACTTTGAATATATAATACCCTTATAAGAATGGCAACGTAAAGCACTAAGTTGAAACCTATATCTATCCTTTTCTACCAAAAATTTAAGGCTGCGAGCTAACAGCCTCTGGAGTCAAATATTGTAACTACGTCGAAAAATGAGTGCATCGTTGCCAAACACAATTAAATTTGTCTCGCGGTCTGGCGTACGATAAGCAAGAAACCAATCGCAGTTAGTTCACTGTTCGAAATATAAGGGAGTACAATGTCACGATACAAATATATTCTGTTATAAAAATTCTCTTTTCGTCTTATTATTTTAAATATTGATACATTATAATACTACATAATATTTAATTTATATAGTAATAAAATTATTTTACACTGCAATGAAATTACTACCTAAACATTTTACTATTTCTCTATATTTTAAATAATATATATTTTTATTTTATTATTTTTCACGTAATATAACCTTTACGATGAAATGCATTGTATGTCTTCAAAATATCGTATAATGTATAAAGAATCAAACCTATTTATATCATAATTATTCGTAGTTTATTTTGATTATTAAAAATATTACTTTGTTAAATCCGTCCATTTATGCCAGCTAATAGGAATAAAAATACGAAATTTTATGTAGAAAAAGTCAGAAAATGTTTCTAAAGTGCAGCAACGTAAAAAGTTTGTTAATGTTTATAGTTTTTGAAATAAAAATTCACAAAATATAACTAATTTTGTGATTTTTCATGCCCACATTTTACAGACTTCTAGTTTAAAATTAACTAGGTTATTGCTTCACCATCCAGCATTACAAGAAGTATGAAATTATTAAAAACAATGTTTATAAATACTGAAAAATACCAAAAAAAAATTCACAGATATTGTTATTACTATATTAAGAACTATTAATCAATTTTACATTTTTTACAAACATATCAAACAATTTAAAACCAAATTACGTTTCGAAATTCTGAAAAACATAAAAAAGGATAATCCCGCATGGATAACTAATGGTGATCATTGCTCTGAACACAAATTTTTTATTATAAACTTAATAATTAAATCTAAAACAAATAAAATGTTACTAACGGAATCTAGAACTTTAAAATATGCAAAAACTGTAATAATTGTACTAAATAATGTTTTTCATTTTCTTTTTCTAAGTACTATGCAAGTATAATAAAAAAACAGAGTATGATACAAGTGTATAAGTAGTCTTGAAAGTAGGGCTGTCAAAATCTGCTGAAATTGCTAACCGGTTAACCGTCGGTTTACAGACCGGTTAACCGAAAAACCGAATAACCGGTTTTAAGTCAATAACCGGCCGATTTTTAACCGGTCAGAAAAACCGGTTTTTAGCCGGTCAAAAAACCGGTTTTTAACCGGTCAAAAAACCGGTTTTTAACCGGTCGGAAAACATGTTTTTAACCGGTCAGAAAACCGGTTTATAACCTTTAATTTGGTGCATGTTCAAAAGTTTCCTCAAAACGTATCGAGTTTTAAGGGCGCCGTTAACTTTTAGGAAACATCGTACTTCTTTTTTGGGAAATTTCGGTAAACTTTGCAAAGTATCCCTGTGTGCACTAAAATCTTGACAATTTATTGTTTAGCAATGGTATATGATATACGTATATATGGTATGCGAGCAATATCTTCGATTATTATTCATGTTTCACCAACTCCGTGTTGATTCGGAAGGTTGTTGAAATGCTGTATTTAAAATTGTTTTCGATGTTATTCATATAGATCATCGCGTCTAATACAACTTTAAAAAATTTTTGTCATAAATTTTAATTATTACTGTATATTCAACGATTGCTGAAGATGGGCTTTCCCTAAGCCCGAAGCGTCCGTAATAATAGTATATTACATCCGAGGTGGGAAATGTTTCATTACATCCGAGGGCTTATGTATATTACCGAGAGGCGAAGCCTCGAGGTGAGATAAAGCGCGAGGCTGTAATGAAACTCCTACCGAGGTTATGTATCTTATTTTATTCACAATCATCCTCATTTTAAATCAATAATTTTCAAAATAAATCAATGAGTTTTAACCTTTAATTTTATTAATATTTTTTGACAGCTCTCTTAAAATTTGTTTTAACTTACTTTATTATAAGGATCTATGACAATGTTACTAGGCAACCTCTACATAAACGTTTCCAACCCAAGAGGTAAAATCTGTTATTTCCAACCTAAGAGAATGTCATTAAAGTTAAGAATGACGTATTTCCCAACCTCCAAAAGGTTAGGAATCGGTATATTACTATAATGATTGCGAATAAAGAATTTTACAATACACGTGGACCATTTATGCCTTTTGTTTTCATCTATAAACCATTCAACGCTTGGTCCTTTCACCCCTTTCTTCATTATTAATATCACGAGCTTATATTTAATGAGAGAATATAATTAATTTTTATTAAAATTAACTGTCAATGTTGTAAAAATGCCATAGCAGTTAGTAACGAATAGAAATAAGGTGATATTCTTTGTTTTTTATCATCGCTGTGATAGACATGTAACTATGGAAATTCTGAATGTTGATTGGCGGAAAACATATTACATGACTAATGAATTATTTTCTATTTCAATGTAATTTACTTTTATTTCAAAAATATTATTGAAAGAAATAATAACAAATTAAGGTTGGTAACATTGACAGTTTCAATAAGCATTTGAAATTTATTTATTTTGATATATGGCATTTTGTCAAGAGCTATTTAGACGTTAGGTTATAGTTAATTTTTTTAAAAAAAAAGAGTGCTATGAACCGGTTAGAAACCGATTAAAAACCGGCTATAAACCGGCTACTAACCGGTTAAAAACCGGCTATTGACCGGTTAAAAACCGGCTATTGACTGGTTAAAAAACCGGCTATAAGCCGGTTAAAAACCGGCTATAAGCCGGTTAAAAACCGGTTAAAACCGGCTATAAACCGGCTAAAACCGGTTAACCGGCTAGCCGAATATTTCATTATTGAAAAACCGGTTTCCGGTTAACCGATTAACCGGTTAACCGGTTAACCGAATACTTTTGACAGCCCTACTTGAAAGCGCTTAGAAATTAAAGTTACGGCGTGAAGCAGAGTGTCCTTAAACTTGTAATGTGTGCTTTAAAGGCTAGTTTATACACTTGTACCATAATCAATGATATTAATTTACCGTAATTTAAATTTTTTGTAAGTTACCGTCGTAATTTACCGTTTTTATTACCATTTTTAATTCTTCGGTAATTTATTGTTGAGATAAATTATGGTAGTAATTTACCACTTAAAATTTTTAATATAACATGTATTTTCTGGTAATAAATAAGTAGGCCTTGAAGTTCCAATTTGTTTATTAATATTACATAATCGTTCGGACGTTTCGGGCCCAATTCGACACTCTTTAAAAACTTTTTGATAACGTATGGTCAATTAGACCTTCAATTATGGTTCAACAAATGTATAATGTAATAATGTAGAATTACACTAAAATAATAGAATAAGTTTACACCTTAAACTTGTTATCATTTATGTATATATATGATTATTATTAATAGCTGATGATGGGCGAATTGGGCCCGAAACGTTCGAACGATTATGTAATATTAATAAACAAATTGGAACTTCAAGGCCTACTTATTTATTATCAGAAACATTAACAAGGTTCCCAACTCAAATTTCATCGTTTTTGAAAATATGTATTTTATTAAACTAATGTACATATGTAAAATAACTACTTTTATTTTACATATTACAAAATACAATAATAGAAATGTTTTTGTTTGGAAGACCCGAAATATAAAAAAAAGATTTAATTTTTCATTTCATAGATGAGGAGAAATCGTAAATATCTAAAATATTATACGCGTGTGAAATATCTTTATTAAAAGTATAGGCCGATATTTATTTAGAAAAGTTATTTAGAATAGCATTTTTGGTTCAATTACAAATTACTAAGATGATCGTTATTTTTTATTTTGTTATTTTGATAATTTACGACTAATATCACTGATCATAATATACTATATTATATTTTAGGTGAGTTACTATTGTCTAAATTTTTCATTTATAAATATTCATATTTTATTTTTCTTCTCTGTTATTTTTTTCAATATAGAATATTTTCTGCTAACTTTGGATAATATCTTTACCTCTCGCTAAGAGAGGTATTGGATTCATGTTAAAATTCTCATATCCAGAGTTCAGTGAATAAGCACGATTTAAGGTCCCTAGAATCCGATTTTAACATTTTTAAAATTATGTCTGTGTGTGTGTGGATGTGTGTATGTGTGTATGTCTGGATGTTGTAGACACGATTCCTCAAAAATAATAAGACTTAAAAATTTGTTTAACTATGGATTCCACAATCTGACATTCCTGGGAAGAGCTGAAAAGGTTTTGGTAACAATTGAACAACCGGAAGTAGTAATTTCTGAAAAAAATCTTCTAAATATAATTTTCTGGAAATTTTTGTTATTAAATATTGAAGAACATAAAATTCTCCATCTAATACACTTAAAATTTTTATTATATCTTGTATAGATTTAGAGATAAAGACACTATAATATACAGGGTGTCTCAGGACGAGTTTACGCTATCTATATTTTAAATACTATTTAATATAATTTAACGAAATTTGGTATCTAGGGGTTATCCAACATGCCCGTTTTAAATAAAATATTTTCAAAGCAGTAGCACTTCCGGTTTGACCGGAAATTGACCTCAACTTTCTTATTTTAAATGGAATACGCTATATTTTATTTTATCATTGAATGCAGCGGAAAATTTTACATATGAAGCAATAAAAACATTTTACTCATGATCAACTACTTCCGGCGTTATTCAACTTTTTTTGATTTTTTGTCTGAAATCCGGTACATTTTCAAAACTCTGTATATCGGGAACGAGATCGAATTTTTATAATCTGAAAAAAGCCTTATAAAGGAGACTTTAAGCTACATTATCCATAGAAGAATCCTCGATTATTTATAAAAATGTGACGGGTACGTTACTCCAAAATTACAGTTGACAAACACCGGAAGTGCTACTGCTTTGAAAATATTTTATTTAAAACGGGCATGTTGGATAACCCCTAGATACCAAATTTCGTTAAATTATATTAAATAGTATTTAAAATATAGATAGCGTAAACTCGTCCTGAGACACCCTGTATAGAGTAATTTAATCGCAGAGGCCAAGGCACTAAGGAAACCAATTGACAAATTCCAATGTTTATAACATAGTTTTTAAATGACACATGTCAGTGTCAAAAATCAACAGTTTTAGTGACATTCTGACAGCTTTTTCTGGGAAGTTGTTGAAATAATATAATCCAACTTGACTATGAAATTAAAAATGTTCATATATTTTGTAACTATAGATACAGTTGAATAAAATAATACAAGTTGAAAACTAAGCTGTCATTTAGCTGAATATATTTTTAATATAACTTCAATATCTTATCAGGTTATGGGCACCAGATTGCATTTAAAACTATAATTAATTTACTGCTCTTATCAGGAAATATGGAAAAGCTCCAAATTGAAAAATTGCAGGACCAAGGCAATTGGAGTGACTGGAAAATTGACGTTTCATTGCTACTACGTCACAATGGTGTCTATGATGAAGTCATTGGTAAATCTGTTAATCCAGAAGCACCAAGTGAAGATGCAACAGCTGCACAAAAATTAGAATATGACATGATGCTAAATTCATTTATAAAAAATGATACAACGGCAATGTTACTGTTACGATTGTCAATGAACAGTCATAATAAACAATTAACTAGTACATGTCAAACTTCTAGGGAAATATGGATAAAACTTATGTCCATTTATGAGCAAAGTTCAAGTCAGCGATTAGATAGACTTTTAGAAGACTTGTTTACACATTCAAAGTATACCGAAAAAGATATTGCCACTCATATAAGTAAATTGCAGAAACTATTTGCTGATGTTAATGATGAATTAAAGAAACAAGACTTTGCAGCACTACCTGACATCATTCTTATGAGCCGCATACTCTCTACACTTCCAGCTGAATTTTTTGAATTCAAATCAGTATGGGAATCAATTCCATTGAAAGACAGAACAATTTCTTTATTAATTGAACGCTTAAGGATGATAGAAATGCGTATAGATAAACGAGATGACGTCACTACTGCATTTTTGACAACAGGAGCGAAAAATGGAAAGGATTCTAAATTCGAAAAAGGAAGAAATGTTATTGACTCAAAGAAAAGAATATTGCGTTGCTATAATTGTGGTAAAGTAGGTCATAAGGCTTCCAGATGTAAAGAGAAGAAGCGTGAGATGAACAAAGGAATGACAGTAGGTACGTCAGAGGGACTGTGTGTAAGCACACTTACTGTTGCTAAAGTGTATCCTTACACCTGGTATGTAGACTCTGGTGCTACTTTTCACATGACAGGGCAGAAAGAAATATTAAGTAATCTGAAAGAAGTAGAAGAAAATGTCAAAGTAAGAACAGCGTCAGGAGAAATTTTGACAGTAAAAGGGATAGGTGATGTATACATCAATATATTATTAAAAGGAAAATATGTAAAGACGAGAATTTCAAATGTACGGTATGTCCCTGGCTTAGCAACCAATTTGTTATCTTGTATACAAATGACAACTACGAAAAATCTTGTAATTACGTTCAAGAAAAACATTTGTGACATTAAGACAAGAAATGATGAACTTGTAGCACGGGCCATTTTAACAGAAGGACTCTACAGTTTACAAAGTGCCGAAGGAAAAGCGATGAATATTACTGCTTCGAATAATACTGAAGATCTTTGGCATCGTAGACTTGCTCACCTTGGTAGAGGTAACATGTCAAAGTTAAAGAATATGGTTACCGGCATGCAGTATACAGACAGCATTACTAGAAACGTTTGTTCTTCGTGTGCAGAAGGTAAGCAACATCGTCAGTCTTTTCCTAAAAAATCTGTACACAGAGCAACTAAACCGCTTGAATTAATTCATTCCGATATCTGTGGTCCTCTAGAAGTATCATCTTTATCAGGAAAACGATATATTTTAACATTTACTGACGATTATAGTCGAAAAACATTCTTATTTTTCCTGAAATACAAATCAGAAGTTTTTGAAAAATTTGTTGAATTTAGAAATCAAGTAGAAAAAGAACAAGAACTTAAGATAAAGACACTTCGAACAGATAACGGAACGGAATACAATAATTTTAAACTTGAAACTTTCTTGAAAGATAATGGTATTAAGCATCAAAAAACTGTAGATTATACACCAGAACAGAATGGTGTGGCTGAAAGGGTCAATCGAACTTTAATTGAAAAAGCTCGATGTATGTTACAAAATTCAAAAGTTTCCAAACAATTATGGGCAGAAGCTGTAAACACGGCTTGTTATTTAAAAAACAGAAGTCCTACTGTAGCAGTTAAGAATAAAACTCCTGAGGAGGTTTGGACTAACTCAAAACCAAAATTTATATTTTGTTGTAAAACTCTTCATTTATTGTAAAGTCATAATCAAGTTGGCTTAAGGGGTCGTGTTGAAATAATATAATCCAACTTGACTATGAAATTAAAAATGTTCATATATTTTGTAACTATAGATACAGTTGAATAAAATAATACAAGTTGAAAACTAAGCTGTCATTTAGCTGAATATATTTTTAATATAACTTCAATATCTTATCAGAAGTACATTTCATCTTTCTTATTGTTTTATTAATTAAATATTTGAAATTATAGGTAAAATGCATATATCCATTAGAAATACCACCAATCTGGGTAATGAATTGGAAGAATCTCTGACATTTAGAAACTTCCTCATACAATGAAAAATAGATATAATTAGAATTATATGTGTGCAGAAGACATGTTAAATACAATAAAAAAACAGTATTTGGGTAAAGTTCTGTATTTTTTTGTTATAAAACGACGGTTTGAAAGGGAAGTGCAATACAATACTTATATAGCCTCATATGGAAATGGCGAGAGGTCTTGTGCTGACCACAACAGATTTTTACTAAAGTTTTATAGAACAAATAAGTAAGAGCGTACATAAACGAGCTTTAATTAATTGTAGTGTATAATTTTTCTATTACATTCTGTTGTATTTTATAAGTATCACAAGGCTTAATAAATAAAATAACGTTATTCTTAAGTAATGTGATTATTTTTGAAATATTAAGTTATGCAACACTTCAATTGTGATTAAATTGCAACATCGCCTAGTATCCATCTAGCGATTTAAATATGCAACATGTTGAAATTGATTTCCAGTTTAGGAGAGAGATGGCGCTCTCATTCTCAAATTTTAAAGTCAATACTTAGTTGCCATTCTTAAGGTAATAAACAGAGAAAGTCACATATTTCAAGGAAGCAGCCATCATCATGAAAAACCAAGAAAAGATTTTCAGTCATCCCAGCGTAGAAATCAAACCAGTTTGGAAACAACTTATTATCAAAGAAGACTCACTAAAGATTACGACAAAAAAGCAGCCGACCTATCACGAACCAGTTACAACACCACCAACCAAGCAGCGATACGATACGCCCGAAGAACTATTCACGCATGACCCCCGCATAGTATAAATTCTTCCTCATATACAAATGTAAATTAGTATCAGTTCACCTGATGACGGAAGCAGATCTTAGCATCCGAAACGTTGTGTAAAATAATTTTGTGTTTTCAATAAAGATAATCTCAGTCCAGAAATCGAGTCTTATTCACAAAATATAACATTCAGAAAAATTACATCCGTACAAACCGATTTTATTGCAAGAATTATCCGAAGATAACTATGGTCGACGTGTTGAATTTTGTGATGTTATGATGGAGCGAATCAACAACAATCCAAATTTTCTCAATAATATTATTGAGCGAGGCTACATTTACTTTGAATGGAAATGTAAATAGGCATAATTGTCGATATTGGGCCGCTACAAATCCCCATTGCATGAACCAAAATCATACCCAAACACCACAAAAATTAAACATATGGATGGAAGTTTGTGCAGATCACATAATTCGACCTTTCTTTATTCGTAGTACTCTAACTGGTGAGCGTTATTTGCAATTGTTGCAACAGCAAATTATCCCAGCTTGCCAAGCAAATCTTGACGATCTTTGGTTTGAACAAGACGGGGCACCGCCCCACTATCATGTAGATGTACATCGATATTTAGATGGTATTTCCGGCCCGCTGGATAAGCGGAAGATGGTCTGTGCAGTGACCTCCCCGATCTCCGGATCTAACACCTTGTGATTTCTTCTTATGGGGATATTTAAAATCAAAAGTGTATAGCACAAACCCACCTCAGAATCTGGATGAATTAGAGCAACTGATACAAGAAGAAGCTGCAGCAATTTCTCCCAGAATGCTCAGAAATTCTTTTTAAGCTTTTCGTGATAGGTAAGGCCACTGCCTTGTAGTTAATGGCGAACATTTTGAACACTTATTGTGATGAAAACCATTTTATTGCTAATTTCGTTTTGTCTTCAATTCAAGGTTTAATAAGAAACGTACACGTTCATTTGTTTTATTTTGATGTAGGATATCTAGATTAATGTTATTGATGTAGGTAATTAACTTAATAAAGAGTTTTTAAATTTTTTTGAAAAAAATTCTTGTATAAGGATACTAACATGTTACGTCATCGAAAAGAGAAAAAAATCTATCAAATGAACCTAATGAAAGGGTACATTGCTATTTAAAAAATTCAATTGTTTTTAATTACTCATTTGTTTTCTGAAATAAAAACAACTGAATGCTGCCTTATTATGGGAAATAAAATGATAAACAACTTTTATATATAAAAAAAATTATACAGTCGTTATTTATCGAGATATACAGGGTGTTATGTAAGTAAGTGATCAACGCTTAACCCATGGTAGAACTGACCCCAAAGATAGTAAATCTGGCAATAATTTTTGTTTAACATACTTTCTACAAGAACTAGAGGCCTTTAAAACTGACCAATCACGTCATAGTTCAAAACTTTATAAAAAAGTAAAAATCATTGTGTTCTTTGGAAAAAAATGTGATACCTGTCACAAATGGCATAAAATCATTGACGTCTATTTGGAAATAACTCTCTCTACCGTCTTACAACAGCACGACTATTTTGTAATGTCTCGCTATAAACCATATTCATGTCTGCATACTCTTGGTTGGTGAAGGTAAATGGTATTTTGAGAATATCAAAAAAATAGAATATAAATTGTACGTCTATGCAAAAAAAAAACATTTAACGTCAGATTGACAATCAATATTTTTTCCCGAGAACACATTGATTTTTACTTTTCTATAAAGTTTTGAACTATGACGTGATTGGTCAGTTTTAAAGGCCTCTAGTTCTTGTAGAAAGTATGTTAAACAAAAATTATTGCCAGATTTACTATCTTTGGGGTCAGTTCTACCATGGGTTAAGCGTTGATCACTTACTTACATAACACCCTGTATACTATATTCGATACATAGTGGGCACGCTGTATATAAAATATGAAACTAAGGTTTGTTCGCGGTAGCAATCCCGGACTAGTTTGAGCATCACACGCATGCGCAGTTTCGTTTTAATCGTTCGCGGTACAATTCTGACTGATAACTCAATGTTCGCTACTAATCAGACCAGTCCGGAAATTGAAGCAAGTACTATAAATCAGGGACTAATTGCGAGTATTCAGTGCATACTTTTCTGTGTTTAATTACATTTATTTTAACAATTTCACAAACTTTAAATTAATAAATATTTGAAAGTAAGTATATAATATTGCCTCCATTTCAGTTTAAAACTATATAATATTTTCATTCAGGTACATAACATGCATAACCTCAAAAGTCAAAACGAGCGTTCGCGGTAGACAAAATCCCAAATCAATCTCGGATCACGCATGCGTATTTCACGATTTATGAATTAGTACGGAACAAGTACGAAATAAGTTTGGGATCCGTCAGGGATTGTTACCGCAAACAAACCTTATGATTGAAGCCAAGGCCAAAAGTGGGGAGTCCCTTGGGAGACGGGCTGGATGACTTGTAACTGCAATGGGGTATTCCGGTGATATGGAATTAATGCAAAATAATAACTTTTTTCTATAGTTTCCATCTTCATATAATAGAAAAATATAATAAAACATGTTTAATAAAAAGTTTTAATTCATAATTTAATGTTACAAAATTGGAATTTTTACAGCTCTAGAAACGTCCTTGAAATTTGTGACGTCAAGTTGATAATCTGTTGCTCAATTCAAAGTAAATATTTTCGTTTAAAAACACAGATGGTGCCAGTAGTTAACACGCGCGGGTATATTTCTTGTTTGACATTTCGTCCACTTTATAATTATTACTCCTATTTTTACCATAAACAAACACAGAACAAACACCGAAATACACGCTGCTACTAAAATCATATGTAAACAAGCAAATGGCTGTCATGAACATGTGGATTTAGGCGCTGAAGTTCGTTGTAGATGTCACCATCGAGTTGACGTAGTAAGCGCGCCATGATAAGAAAATTTGAATTGCGCTGAAATTTTTAAAAATTCATATCTCATGTGATGCATACATTTTCTTACTCAAAGTTAGATATTCAGAGTCCTACTGGTCTGTACTAATGTAAAAATAGTATATTATGTGGCAAGTGTGTGAAGCTGAAATTTTCACATGAGGGTGGAGTTTGTGACACGAGCCGAAGGCGAGTGTTAGAAACCAACCGAATGTAAAATAGGCTTCACACACGTGTTATATACTATACTTTTTCTACGACCTTGCAATATTTTTGTTTTTCACATTGTCATTCTTTTAACGTAAAGCCTCTGTATTATCGACTTGTGTAACCATGGTTACCAACGTTACGGGGATTTAACAGCTTTGTTTTATTAAAATGCAATCCAGTTTGTAATATTTAAAATAATGAACGGTGCGTGAAGTGCTATTTCACGCACAGTGTGAAAAAAAAACAAACTTCACACATAAAAATTGATACGTGAAGTACTCACTTCACGCATGGGAGTAGAAAAAATATTTTTAAAAAATGTCGGAATACCCCATTGCAGCGAGCCAGCGATAGTGTAAGGTCTGTGCAGCGAGGTTTGTTACCTTGAGGACAGTATGTCTAGTGTGTAGATGATAAACTATTTTTTCTTGCCATGAACACAGGTAAATTTATTATGAAATAGGTAAAGATTTGCATTTAAGGTTTATTCTGAATCTTTCATATAGGTAATGGATATCAGACTTTTTTGCAACGAAATCAGTTGTCAGTAAAGAAAAAACTGATGTTTCACCCATACGAAAAAAAAGCAAAAGAGTCTGGAGGTGCTGGAACTTCTCAGGAACTTTCTAGCGATCCACTTGATTTGGATTTATATTTACACAAGTCAACAATACCCGCCAATATAAAGTATGAACTTCTAAAACGTCACTACGTACCAAGTGCCCAGTGTAATTTTAAAAATGATGTTGCTTCCACTTCCTGTCGGTGTTTTAAAATTTCGTGGCTAAGTGACTATGAATGGCTGGTATAGTCTGCAAAATTAAAGGGTGCCTTATATAAATTTTGTGCGCTTTATAAACCTGTTGTTTAGAGATGCGTGTTATACCCGAGACAGACGACAAAAATTAATGATCATTAACGGATAAATATAGTAGGTGCGCGTGAACTTGAGACTATTAACAGATGTCAAAATTGAGTCTATTAACAAACCAGAAAATATTGACTGTAGTAAGTACGTGGTACTTATGTACACCATGGGCTACGTTCTGCTTGTAGAGAGCGGCTAATAGCCAACATAACTGGCGACCGAACTGGACATAAAGTCCCTCACGGACAAAAACAGAAATATTTGGAAGAAAAGAAGACACATTGAAAGAGTGAACTAGTGCAGGATTAACCATGAGGCACATGAGGCGCACGCTTCAGGGCCCGGCTAAAGCACCATTTTGTCGAGTTGTATTTTATTTACTTTATTTCTGTTGTAATTGCTTTTCTGTTTAATTTATGAAATAAATTATACTTTTGGGGGTCTTATGTTTTATTATAGGGGCCCGAAAATTGTTAGCGCTTCAGGCTCGAAAATACCTTAATTTCTGTAGCCATACGTAAATAAATAAATAACGTGAAACATTGGGTTTGTCATATCCATAGTTACGAGTCGACATTTGATTGACAGCAATGTATTTGCCTGTCCCATTTAAAATGAAACATATGGAACGAATTTGACATAAGTATTATATATTAGTAATTTACGTAACAAGACCTGAAAGTGATACTTTACTGGGTGAGCAAGCATATTCCAGAGCGAGCCGTAGGCAAGCTTTGGAAGCTTGTGAGCCCAGTATAGACACTTTCAGGTCATGTTGGGTACAATATTTTTTTGCGATCCTGGAAAAAGAATAAAAAAGTATTATTTTATTTTGTACTGCGAGTAAATAAGAAATAAATAAACAACTGATCTCCATGGAAACATTTAGCTTTACCGGTCTCGGGATCGGTAAAGTACTTTCCGATCCCTTATAGACAACTTTCCGAGCTAGCTCAGCGAAGAAGGACTTTCCGGTCTAAATAGTGATCAGAAAGGGCTCATTTTCTAGGCGATCACGAAAAAAAAATATTGTAAGAAATTTAGCGGAGTCAGAAAACCACTCGAGAGCAATAAACATATTTCGGGCACATGGTGCACACAATATTTTTTATACAACTAAATTTAACTTTTAGAAAATAGGTATGATTATTTAAGCAAAATAAATTTTTAATGACATCTTGACAATATAACAGATAGCCGTCGAATTTTCCTATACGTTACGACTTGACAATTGATTGACAGCAATGTATTCGCCTGTTATTTAAAATGAAACATCGGGAATGAATTTGACGAGTCAGAAAATTACTTGGGAACAAAGTGTACACAATATTTTTTCTACAACTAAATTTAATTTAAAAAGTAGGTATTAGTATATTACATCTGAGGTGGGAGATGTTTCATTACAGCCGCGGGCTTATGTATATTACCGAGAGGCGAAGCCTATGAAACTCCCACCGAGGTTATGTATACTATTTTATTCGCTATCATCCTCATTTTAAATCAATAACTTTCAAAATAAATCAATGAATTATAACCTTTAAATTTATTAATATTTTGACAGCTGTCTTAAAATTTGTTTAGCCTACTTAACTATGGGGATCTACGGCAATGTTGCTAGGCAACCCCTACATAAACATTTCCATCCCAAGAGATGGAAGTGAAATCTGTTATTTCCAACCCAAGAGATTGTCATTAAAGTTAGGAATGACGTATTTTCCAACCTCCATAAGGTTAGGAATCTGTATATTACTATAATGATTGTGAATAAAATTATTTAAACAAAATTAACCTCTACTGACGTCTTGTCAAAAATCAAATTCGTTCCCTATGTTTCATTTTAAGTAAGACAAGAAATCAAAGTCAAGTCGTAACCATGGATACTACAAATCCAATGTTTCACGTTAAAAAATACTCACGGTATACTATAGGGAAAATGAAATGGCAGAAGACTTACGTCATCGACGTGAAAAAAACCTTATAACGTGAAATATGCCTTGTAGAAATTATTTATTTTTAAATACAGAAGAAAGAAAAATACTAGTATTAAGAAACGTAAATATTAATGAAATTTACAAGTTCTAATTCAATCTCTATTCCTTTTACGGAATGAAATAATTGTAGTTTATTTTTATAGCATACGTTGGCATGACAAGATTTACATTAAATTTTATATCGATCCTGTCACTATTGTCACTTGGTTGTCAGTTTTCTCTACTTTATGTATTTGTGACTTGTGGTACAGTATTATGTGTCTGTTTTAATAAGTAATATACTATAATACATCCATAATAACGCCCAAAGCTTTAATAAAGCAATTTCAGAAATTAACCATGAATATTGTGAACTATTTGAACGGGAATTGTTCAACGATGGGCCATTAATTCTGTTGAATATTTCTTTTGTTATCAATCTTTAATAAAATTATGTATTTTCAGAGAGCAAAAGATGCCCTGCAAATAAGCAAATCTTGAAAAGAAGGTATGGGGCCCGTGTCAGAATGACAACTAGTAATTATGTACATAACTTAAAAATGTCATAAATTTTAATTCAAAATTTCAAGATTTTCTAAGATCATCTGGTTTTATTTTCATAAATTTTGGAAAAATTCCACTACTTTTGCACTTTTTTTATGAAAATACCTGGTTTCTTTGTCACCAGGAGTGTGGACTTTACTTGGCAAGTTAAATAAATCACATGGAATTGGAAACTCAGTAAATTTGGACTGAAAAATAATGACATTTGACATATATGAACATGATTACTAGCTGTCATTCTATCACGGGTCCCCCATATCTGCTTGTCTGTTAGATATGGAAAAATAATTATAGATGTCACACTATGTCCTGTATGAAATGTAATCTAGTAGTTGTGTAATAAAAAAAAAAAAAACAGAATGTATAATTTTGACAGATAAAATAAAATAATTGTCTGCTAAATGTGTTGTAAAAATTTGTCATTAATATTTAACAAAACTGACAATTACTAACAGGTTATGGGGCCCAGGTAGTTCCCACTGAAACACTTATTAAAAATAGTACAGTGAAGAGACTGAAAACAGTTAAATCATCATGTCGGGAATGAGCAGTATAATGGTGCCGACTTTAGAAGCAAACAATTTTAATAATTGGCATTGGCATTTTCGTATAATGACGATACTAAAAAGGGAACAGTGTACGGAAGCACTAGAAAATTCACCACCAGCGACTGCAACAAGTGAAGTTAAGAATAATTTCATAAAAGTATATGCAAAAGCACAGTCAATAATTGTACAAGAGGTATCAGATAAACATCTAGACATAATAAAAGATTGCAAAACTGCAAAAGAACAAATATCTTCTTTAAAAGACGTATTTGTAAGGATAAGCTCGTTCACAAAACTTTCATTATGGAGAAAATTACTTAATTTGAAGTCAGGTACAAATGAAAAATTGGAAGACCATTTTCAGAAATTTGATACCATAATAAGAGAATTAAAGGAACTTGGTTCGAACATAGATGAAAGCGACAAAGTATGTCACTTATTACTATCTTTACCATCAAAATTTGACATAGTAATTACAGCAATAGAGACAGTACCTGAGGTGAAAATGGATTTTGTGAAAGCAAGACTCTTGGACGAAGAGATAAAAATAAACACCCGTCAAGAAAATAAGAGTGACGATAACAATGAAGTAATCTTCAAGGCTATGAGTAAAGGCTGTTACACTTGCGTTCGTATAGAGGACGAGGTTGACATTATCGTGGAAACAGTAATTACAGAGAAGCAAGCAAGAATTCAAATGATAAATCATATGGTAACACAAAACAACAAGCTAATATAACGACAGAACCGATAGTTCTGTACGCAGGATATCCAACATCAAGAAATGTATTTGAGAAAAAGGTGTTATTCGTATTAGATTCAGGAGCAAGTAGCCATTTTTTACAAGAATATCTTGAACAATACATGTATGATGTCAAAACATTGTCAAAAAATGTGGTTATTCACATCGCAAATGGTGAAATTTTGAAATCAAATAAGATAGGTACATTAAAAGCCAAATGTCAAGGGCATATGTTGTCGATAGAAGCACTTATAGTCCCAAAAATGAAACATAATCTCATTTCTGCAACAAAAATGACGTCAAATGGACATAAAATTACTGTAGAAAAAGACAAAACTACAATTAGTGGAAACAATTTTGAGTTAACATGCAAAAACAAAGATGGGCTCTACATCTTATATGTAGACAGTGTGAAAAGTCCAAATGAAAACTGTAATCTCGCAATTAACGAAGATATCTGGCATAGAAGACTTAGTCATGCTGGAAAAGATAACTTAGTACAACTAGGATTAAAATAATCAGATAAAATATGTTCAACTTGTGTTGAAGGAAAAGCCACACGTTCTCAATTTGCAAACAATGAACGACGCTCAAACAAAATAGATGAATTAATACATAGCGACATTTGTGGACCGATAACTCCATATACAATAAATGAAGAAAGATACTTTCAAGTAATCCTTGATGATCATTAAAATTTTTAGTGGCAAGAATTCTAAAGAACAAGAATGAAGCGGAAAACAATTTAATAGACTATGTGCACGAACTGGAGACACAGCACAACACAAAAGTCAAACGATTTAGATTAGATAATAGAGGAGAATTTTCATCAAAAAAATTTAAAGATTTTTGTAAATAAAAGGGTATTTGATTAGAATACACGATGGCATATAGTCCGCAAATGAACGGAAAATCTTAAAGAATTAATCGAACGCTATTAAATATGGTAAGAACGAAAATAATAGATTCTGGCATTCCAAAAGAGTTGTGGGGAGAAGCCCTAAAATGTTCAGCTTACGAATTAAATAGAACCCCTACATCAGCTTTACCTAGAGGTGAAACACCATCAAAAATACTGCATGGAAGAAACGACATTAGTAAACTAAAAATTTTTGGTTGTCGTGCATGGTTTACTTTATTGCCAAAAGGAAACAAAATTGACCAGAAAGCAAGAAAAGCAGTTATGATCGGATACTGTGGTGGAGGTTATAGGCTGTGGATACCAACAGAAGAAAAAGTGATCAAATCCAGGGACGTACGTTTCGATGAACTTGTTATGGAATACAAATTCAAGACAGAGTATGAAAATATTTACATTCCAACAGATGATACCAATGAGTTGAAGAAGCTGGAAGAAAATAATTTAAACACGACAGAAGATGAAGAAAATGAAGATGAAAGTGAACAGAATTCCGGTGAACATGAAGAAATCGAACCTGTGATAACTACAACTACATCAGGAAGGAAAATATCAAAACCTAAAATTTTAGAGGACTACGAATTATATACAGCATATTGTTTACTATCAGCATCTGACGAAGAACCAAAAACATTTGAAGAAGCGTGTAAAACTAGTGAATGGCAACAGGCAATAATAATAATAATAATAATAATATTTACTTTATTGAGTAAAAAAATCTCAAAGGCGAGGTTCAGCCAAGGCTGTTCTTCCACCTAACCAGCATATTACAAAGAAAAACATAAGTAAACAAACAAAAATATGAAAAATATATATCAATAAACAGATGCACATATACATAAGTACTAAAATAGTACCTACCTATACATATTAAATAGAAAAATACAAAAAAATAAATACAAATGTTTGCATATACATTACCTATTAATTACAGATACAAGTTTTGTACATGTTTTTTAAATGTACTGTATGACAGATTTCCAATCATGTGGAATATTATTGTACAGTGTTGGAGCTAAGTATGAAAACGAGCTTTTAAATTTAGTTTTTTTGAATGATGGTACTGTGTACAAGTCCTTGCCACGTAAATTATAGTTATCATTTTTGAAAACTAGTTTATCGTACAGATATTTAGGACACCCTGTAATTTTTATTTTGTGTGTAAGACAAATTAAAAGTATCTTCAGTCGATTATTAATAAAATTCAGACCAGCTAAAGCGCGATATTGAGAGATGTGATCATATTTTCGCACACTATACACATATCTCAAGCAGATGATTTGAAAAAGATCAATTTTGTGTTTATCGCCTTGAGTTAAGTTCGGTATGTAGACAGAAGCACAGTATTCTAACAGTGGAAAAATTAATAACTGGACTAGTCGAAGTTTTACATCAGAGGATAATAAATAACGGTATTGGCATTGATTAAATAGTATATATAGATTGGCAATGCTATAGTCAAACCGCGTAACTCATTTTTATTCTGTGAGAAAGAGAGCCATCTATGTGGCGGTTGTCTACTACACACTATGCATGTGTATACTTCGCTACAAGATAGCAGCATGATAGTTCTTGTCCGCGGGCGGAGCCTCAGGCGTGACCAATTAATTTTACAATTAGAATTTGTTAAATTTATTTCGTCATTACTTCAGAGAAATTTAATTTAATTATACATTTATTTTTAATACATACACATTACATATTCCATAACGTTTTTAATATTTCTAATAAAAATTTATTTATCATTGAATCGAGAAACAATTTAATATGAATTTACAGGGGTTGTACCCATATATGCATTTGAGGGTTTGGATCACACTGCTTCACCAAATTAAAATTCACTTCACTTTTAACATAAATATGTGATAAATAGCTATTCTTTTTAAATAAAGTGCTTACCAAGCGTCATTGACACAGGTTGAATTAGAATGGAACCTAGGTGGTTAAAATCGCACCCGATCACTTGACACACATAATAGTTATTTATGTATTAAGAGCGTAAGGAGGCTTTTATGGCCTGCGGTGGGATTTTGAGCCCGAGGCGTAAGCCGAAGGATAAAAACACGTCAAAGGCCATAAAAGCAAGTTACGCTCGTGGTACATACAAAACTTTATGCACGGATGAAAATTTTCAAATTATGAGTGTTAGAAAAATTGTATCGAAAAGAATTTGTCCTCGTACATCGAGTATCTAGTGTTGCTATAAAAGCGGAGAACAACAATTTATTGTTTGTTTATTAGTTATATCATTTTTTTGAGTTTTATTTTGTGTATCTCCGTGCTTTCCATATAAATTTAACAAAATTAATTTTCAATTTTCATTAAAGAATATAAAAATTTTCAATTTGTAATAAAAAATTTTCATGTTGCCTGTTTAAATTGTTTACATTGTAGGTTATAATTTGGTTTTACGTTTCATTATAATGATGCCCGCGGTCTATAAAATGACGTTTATGTCAAAGAAATTCGTGCATAATTGTCAAATTATGATAGGTGCGTGCATAAAGTTATTAATGTTTAAATTTCGGGAAGTTTATTTTAATAATAATAATAATAATAAATGATTATAAATCTAAGGAATCTTTTCAATATCTTCTTTGACCACCAATATATAATTAAAAAAAAAAGTAACAATTAGGAAAAGATTATATTTATCTAAAAACTATTGACCTAAAGATTTAGTACACTTTTCAATAATTCAATAATTATTATTTGTTCTACAAATATTTATTTTTCTTTTACCAGATTTTCTTGTAATATCTGCAATTTCCATTTTAAAGTTTTTAAAAATTTTATTTTCCTGGTTATATTGTTTACATGTAAATGTTGCTTTGTAAATTCCCTAAAAAATTAATTCTGACACAATCTTTACCATCTCTTCATTCGGTCTGCAAAGATATTGTATATCATTCACTTTGTCGTAATCTTTTAGAACTAAATAAATTTCCTTTTCACCAAGGTCATTTTTCTTTAAAATTTTATTACAATTTTCGCAATTATATTATTCAAAACAACGGAAAACCAAATATCCAGTGAAATACACCACACACATTCCTCATATAAATTATTTGGCTATTGAATTTGAGATATTTTCATTATTTTCACTGTCTTCAACAGTTTCTGGTCGTATAATTTCACCATTATCGGTCATTTCACATAAATTTTCTTGATATTTCTGTATCAATAATTTCATCTTCATCTATTTTACAGTTGCCCCTTCCAACTGGTTTTAAAATTCTTGTTCTTAGTTCTTTGTCCAAATTATTTTGCAGTTGGATTTGGATTGTATCCGCCTCTACTTCTAATGATTAAAAAATGGTTTTCCAGACAATCTTGTTGCAATTTATTTTTTAATAAAAATAAATAGTTCTCTCCTTTATAAACAATGCAAATACAAAGTACATAGTATTTGATGGAATTGGATCCATGTCACTACCAATTTTATATTTTTTTTCCTATTTCGGTGTTCTTTAAGCTTATAAAAGCACTGTTAATACGTCATTAAGAAGATCTATAAGCGCATTGTTTGATACAATGTATGTATTAACGTAAACAATCAGACAAAATTCACAATACAAAATAAACAAACTGTCAAAATGTGAAATTTCAATTGTTAGCGGGAAGCGCTGCCAATATAACCGACAAAAATGTACCAAGTCATATTTTTGTTGTCGCATTGTTTTAAAATCACATTGTATAAAATTACCTCAATAGAAAAAAAGAATTATAAAAGATATATTTCATATGGCCTGGTCACGTACGAGTCCAAGTTTAGAAAAAACGAACCACGAGGCGAATTTGACAAAGGACGAGATTGCCTAATGATACTTTTTTTTTGATTTTATTTCTTTTTTACATGAAAACATAAAATTGTAAGAATTACAAAGTTTTACTTTATATGTATATGTACGTATCTGTAAATCCATTAAAACATATATACATAGTACAGTTGGAATTTGAAAATTTTCCAAAAAAGTAATTTGTCCAAAAATAAAATTAACGTATGCCATGAGATATTTTGATATGTATTTATTTGATAAAATACCTTAATTTATTTCATGTATATATAGTACATCATAAAAGGGTAAAAAATTGAGAATATCCATACACATTTCGATAAGTTAATTCTTAGTCAAAAATATTTTTTTCATAATTCACAAAATTCTTGAAGTTCATTTTTAGTGTCCGTAAAAATAATAATGAATTAATTTATTTGTTATTCAAAAACAGTTACGTGAATATTAAATATCTAATTATTTTTTATTAATAATTTCGTGTCTCCGACTCCAAGCGACTTCACACGAGTACATCCGAACATAATTACCGCCAGTCTTATCGAATGTTAGTACGGCCAAATAATAAAATTATTGAAGGTGGAAGCATAATACGTCGCTGTACAGTGTGCTACGTAAATGCCCATAAGGTTGCCAATCTATATACATTATTTAATCAATGGTATTGGTATAATAATTTGAGTTTAAATTTGGCAGATTTCAATTTATTAATTAAATGCTCACGAAAAAGCAATTTTTCATCTATAGAGATACCCAAACTCTGGACCACAGTACTACGTTGCAGCGTTGCACCATTAAGTACAACTTTTGGTGTCATATTTGTGCCATATACAAGTAATGATGATTTATTAGCATTAATTAAGAGGCCATTATTTTTAACCCAAGTAGAAAAATTTTCAAGGTCCACATTGACACGCGCCATGCTATTAGTTTCATTTTTATTTATTGTTGCTATAATCTGTGTATCATCTGCATATGAATGTGCAGTACAAAATTTTAAGGTGTTAGGTAAATCCGCAACATATAATAAATAAAATAAAGGGCCTAAAATAGAGCCTTGTGGGACTCCTCGATTTAAAGGGAAAGATGTGGATTGTACAGAATGAGAATTAGATGACATTTCAACTTGGAAGGATCTATTTATAAAATAACTAGAACACCACTGCAAAGCACTCCAGCCAAACTTGTAATATTTTAATTTTGCTAAAAGCAAATTATGATCTACCATGTCAAAGGCCTTCGAGAAATCTATTTGAATTAAAAGTGTCGCATTTGAATCATTAAAATTTTTAATCATATCATCAATGATATTCAATAAGCACGTGTTCGTACTGTGACCTTTTCTGAATCCAGATTGGGTAGAAGGTAAAATATTTTTATCATGTATATAATTCGATATTTGTTGGCAACAGATTTTCTCTAATACCTTTGACATGGAAGGTAAAATGCTAATAGGACGTAGATCGTCGAGTGATGTCACAGTATTTTTCTTGGGTATTGGTTTTACAATGGCTGTTTTCCAAGTATCGGGAACGATTCCTTCTATAATGCTAGTATTAATAATATGAGTAACGTGATCAATGATTTTGGGCAGTATTATTTGCAACATTTTGAGAGAAATACCGTCCTTTCCGACTGCATTTGATTTAAGTGACTGAATTACTTTCTCTATATCAGATTTATCCACACAGTTGAAACAGAAATAATCAGGATTTTCGCTCTGTTGATAAAAATTACAATTATAGTAGTCCAAGGTTTTAGGATTTATATTAGTGGCATTGACTTTCTCAGTGATGTGTTTACCGTAATCATTCGGTTTTAAAAGATGGTCAGGTAACACGGCTTTATTCTCATTCTTAATTCCCACACGTTTTAAATTGTTCCATAGCTCCTTGGAGTTTTTTATATTTTGATTTATATTATATTCGAGAAAAGCTTGTTTTTCGGATCGCCGCTGTTGTTAAATTTCTTAATTCTTTATAAAATTTTAGTTTAACATCTGTTTTATATTTTTTGTAGTCCAACAATGCCTTATCTCTTTTTTTTGCATGATTTTTATTACTGGTGTAATCCAAGGAGTGTACTTTTTGTTAATTTTTATTGTTTTTACAGGGGCATGTTTGTCAAATAGGGAAACTATATTGGCATTGAGATAATGTAATTTATCGTTGATATCTTTTAGGGATATAATAAAATTCCAATCTATTTGGTCACAATCCTCGTAAAAACAATGCAAATTAAAATGATTAAAATCTCTGAATGTTACAATTTTTGGTGTGATACCACTTTTAGGAAACTGCAATGTGCAATATACACAGTCATGGTCGGAAATATTAGTGGTATCCAATACCCCCGAATCCACACAAATATTTCTATCTGATACAATAACCACATCTAATAGGGTTTTTGAAATTCGCCTAGTGGGCTGTGTTATAATTTGATGCATTCCGTTAGTAGCTACTATATCAGACAGAAATTTAGACTTATAATTATCAGTGAGCATGTCAACATTTATATCACCAGAACATATTACATAATCATATTGGGAGATGAATTCAGTAAGTATTGGCTCCAGTACTTCAAGATCTTTATAATACTTTTCATGTGGGTTATATATTACACCGAGACAAATAGAATATTTATTCAATAAACACTTTATCCAGAGATGTTCTAAATTATTTACAGTGTCCGCAAAAGTAGTATCTATCAGCGAGAATTTTATGCTGTCACGAATATAGAATGCGACTCCTCCGCCACGCTTATTATTTGGTCTTTGTAAGCTTGTAAACTTATATCCATAAATATTAAATAGTTGCATGGGGGAGTTATCGGAAATCCACGTTTCTGTGACTGCAATGACATCAAAATTATGTTCATATATTAAATCTATCACATCCAAAAAACATGAGTTTAAAGATCTAACATTTATCTGTGCAAAAGTAAAAAAAAAACGAAATAAATTCCCGTGAAAAACTAAAAACATGGACTCCGGTAAAATTACCAAAAGATCAAGTTGCCATTGACACTCGTTGGATTTTTAAAATAAAAGAAGATGGTAGAAGAAAAGCAAGACTGGTAGCTAAAGGTTTCCAAGTACCAAAAGATGGAGAGGAATTCATTTACGCTCCAGTATGTAGAATTCCAACAATAAGAATATTAATGTCAATTTCAGTACAGAAGGACTGGAAATTAAAATAAGTAGATGTACCAACAGCATTCCTGAATGGTTTACTGGATAATGATGTGTACATAAAAACTCCAGAAGGCCTCGACATAAAATCAAAATACTTGAAGTTGAACCGAGCACTATATGGCCTAAGAAATACACCAAAATGTTGGAATAATAAATTTAATGAGGTCATGACAAATTTACAGTTTAAACGATCGAAATATGATTACTGTTCATATGTTAAAGATAATGACTACTTAGTTTTATTTGTAGACGATGCACTAACAACTGGACCGGATGAACAAGTCAATAAACTAATTGAAAATCTTTATATTGAATTCAAAATGAAAAATATTAACGTATCATTATTTTTGGGAATGGAAATAACTAGAACTGAAAATTGACTTAAAATCAGTCAAACAAAAATGATCTCTCGTTTATTAAAAGAATTTGGAATGGATGAAAGTCGTTCCATAGCTACACCAATGGAACTTAATTTCCAAATAAACTCAGATGAACCAGAAGACCAGAAAATACCCTATCGTCGACTTATATGCAGCCTAATGTACATTTCCATTACAACTAGACCAGATATCGCATATAGTGTTGCATATTTAAGTAGATATTTGGAAAAACCAACTTTACAACTATGGAAAGCCGGAAAAAGGATCCTATGCTATTTAAATGAGACCAAAAATTATGGACTAATTTACAAAAAGGGAAATAGTGGTCTAGAAGGCATGAGTGATGCTGACTGGGGAGGTGATAGACAAACTAGAAAAAGTGTAAGTGTTTTGTGTGTTTTTATGCTAGAAATCCAATTGCCTGGTATTCCCGAAAACAAAACTGTGTAGCCCTATGTGTCAGCAGGATTAGCAGTACAAGAACTTGTTAATCTAAAAGGAATTTTATCTGAATTCGGTGAATGTGAACCAGCTATCTTGAATATTGACAATCTTGGTGCACTTAAATCTGAAAGTTTTTATTTCAAAATCTATAATTTATATTTATTGGTAACAATATACAGTGAAAAATAAAAAAATGAATATTATAAATTAAACTAAAACTACTTAATGTTAGAAGCACTCAAAATTGAAAACTAAAACCGATAACTGGTGTTAACGGTCTACCATTGAGTAACTTCTCCTTTTTGCTTAATGACGGCTTGTATTCTAGAAGACATGGTACCTACAAGCTTTTTACAGTCTTCTCTCTTTATTGCGTCCCAAATATTTTGTAATTTTTGACGTAAATCAGGTTTTGATTTAGCCGGATGTCGTCGAAGTTCCTTTTTCATTATTCTCCATAAAGACTCTATAGGTGAAAGATCGGGACTGTTGGAAGGCCAATCTATTGTGCTTATTTTGTTCTCCACAAACCAAGTTTTAATTATTTTTGCCGTATGACAAGAAGCACCATCTTGTTGGAAAATATAGTTACCCTCAGCAGAGCTTTGTTTTGGAATAGAAGGTAAGAGATGATTTTCTAATATGTCTTTATATTTTGGAGCATTAACAGTTCCGTCTATAAAATGAAGACTGCCCACTCCTTGAGCGGACATACATCCCCAAACCATTAATGAGCTGCAGTATTTTGCAGTCCTCTTTAAACAATCTTTATGGTATGCCTCCTGACCTGTTCGAATTACACGTTTGCGACTATCTCCAGGACATACCTCAAATCGTGATTCGTCGCTCTATATTATTGATTCCCACTGCTGCAACGTCCAATTCTGCCGCTCCCGAGTCTATTTTAAACGATTTTTTATTTGTCTTTGTGTTAATAAAGGTTTCTCTTTCGCCTGCGCAAATATCAAAATCTGTTAAAATTGTTGCGTTAAGTTACAATCATATCGTTTTACCTTGTAAAATTTGTAGCCCAGTTGTTTTATTGTTCTTATACAAGTACTGACTGATATGTTCTTTTCTATGGCTTTTGATAGAGTTAAAGTTATTTCTCCAGCAGAAGAACGTCTATTGCTTTTCACAATTCGATTTAAAATCCTAGAATCTCTCGTAGAAAGTTTCTTTGGCCGTCCAGATTTTTTTTCTACAGTAAGTGTGCCGGTCTTTTTATACTTTTGTAGTACATCTCTGTGGTTGTATTGTAATGTAATGAGAAAATATTGTTTTTGGATCGAAGTAGGAAAAACAAGTTGTTAAAAATATATACAAAAAATATGTCAAAAAAATTGTAATAAAAATATAAATCGTGTAATCAATTATATTGAATAAATTGAGTTTACTTGAATTCCATTCTGGAAACTTGTGGCTTTAAGTTAGTGCGAGTGAACGCGAGAAAATAAGTGTGCATGCAGGTACATTTTATGGTGACCCCGACGTGATCCTTCAAGCGCATTAGAACTCAAGTTTCCAGCCCTGAACCTTGAATTAGAATCTACAGAAAGGAAAAAGGACAATATTTCCCTTACTTGGCTACACCTGTCAATCATCCTAGTGGGGACCCTGAAGTGCAGCAATCACTTTAACTTTGCATATGAATATATCTGCTTAGTGTACAGCAGTATAACTAATAGTACACTTCCTACTGTAAGATTATTTCATTAATTTATTTGAAACAAATATTTTAGTTTTCTTTAATTCGATCGTTTTTTCTTTGAGCATTATGGCCGAAGAGACAACTTTGGTTTCCTCTGTAAGAGAAAAACGGATTCAGCAACCACCATCGAGATTAGCCTACCCTCAGCTTGGCAATCCTACAGAGAATGTAAAAATCGTCAAAAAACAGAATATTGAGATGCTGCAAAGGAATAGAAACGCTCCATGCGTCATGTCAGTACAATCTTCCACTTCTACGAGAATTATGCAAAACAAATTAGAAACTCAGAAGAAAATTTCAGCTTTAGAAAATGAAATTGAAGAAGCTTCCGAACACGTTGATGATTTGATAGTAGACCTAAATCATGCCAAAAAAGAACTAACCTACTATAAGGGCCAAGAAGCTGATGAAGAGTCCAAGAAAGCAATACGAAAAGCCGAAGTGAAGATTATCGATTTAGAAGCACAAGTTACCAAAAGTGAAAGAAAACTTAAAAGACTTAAAGTTAGTTTTGAACGCCGTAAAAAGCTAATTGAAGATGAAAGCGAAATAATTAAAAATATAATCATAGAAGAAGATTATAATGGTGAAAAATGTGAACAAGGTGACGAAGAAATTCCTACATTCGAAGAAGAAAATGAGAAACACGAACGGGTGAAGAACTGGATTGAAAATGGAGAACAAACAGCCCATGACGATATCTCCACTTCATTTTCTCATGTTCATAACAAAAATCAGCATGAGTCTGAACAACTCCCTGACATTTTTGAAAAATTCGCCGCTTCTTTAACCCGAGCCATGCAGAATCAGCAGCAAAATACTCTTGTAGTAATGAAGCCAACTGATAGCGACTTACCATACTTTGATGGAAGTGCAGAAGATTGGTTAATTTTTAAGAATGAATTTGAAAGAACCAGCAACACTTTAAACAACTCTCAAAAAATGGTACGACTCAGATCCCATCTAAAAGGCAAAGCTAAGTTTGCAGTAAATCATCTTTTGGCCAATCCTGAAAACGTAAATAAGATTATGAAAACTTTAGAACAAGCTTTCGGTAATCCTGAAAAGATTATTACAACATTGATAGAAAAAGCTAAATGTGTTAAAGTCCCGGATCTCAACAAACCAGAAACCATTGAGGCATTTGGAACTGCAGTAGATGCACTGGTTACTAACGTAATATCTTTTCAACTTGAAGAATATATGAACAACATACAATTGTTAAACGAATTAGTAAACAAATTGCTTAAAATTCTACAACGTGAATGGCACAAATTTGTAATGCAATCACAGAAAAAGAAAAATCTACAAATGTTCCAGTCATGGATACAAGATGAAGTTAACACTGCTTACCTGCAAATTAAACCTGAGCCGATTCAAGAGAGATACGTTGAAATTAAAAAGATGAAAAATCATGGTATACATACGGCAAAAGAAGAAAAAAGGAATTTTTGTCATAACTGTAACATCGAAAACCATATAATAACTTCATGTAGAAAGTTCTCGAAGTTACCAATATCAGAAAAGCGAAAGAAAGTGAGAGAGAAAGGATTATGTTATAAATGCCTTGAGAAAGGTCATCGTTCTGCAGATTGTCCCGAAAAACAAATATGTGGCCTAGATTCTTGTACTAACATCCACCATCGTCTGCTTCATCCTCCTTCAATGAATAGAGAAAACAGCAGGAAAGACAAGAAACCTCCTGAGCTTAACTCGGTTTCCACAGATGTACTTAATGCAGTTGCATCAGCTGGATATGGATTTATACCCATTATTCCGGTGAAAGTCACTGGTCCTGAAAAAACTGAAGCCGTTCTAGCTTTGCTGGATACTGGTGCTAGCTTCATAATGATAACATCTGACATTGCAAACCAAATTGGTCTGTTAGGGAATGTAAAACCACTGTCATTTAATGTTTTTGGAAATGACGTAAAAACTGTTAATGAATCCATGTTAGTTGATTTGACAATTGAAGGAGTTCTCCGAAATTCGAATAAATATTTTATTAAAAATGTACGTACTGTTAAGGATTTGGAAGTTTCTTCATCTAAGTTGGACTTTGACGAGATACGAGAAAAGTTCGTCTATCTAAATGGAGCACGTGTTAAATCCATTCCCGACGAACGACCTCAAATGATAATCGGTTTTGATAACCATCGGCTCTTCTGTCCACTACAAACAATTGAGGATCCTAATGAAAATGGACCATCTGCTCATCTTTGTCGATTGGGGTGGTATTTGTCTGGTGTCAAGGGAGGAGAATATTGTTACTACGCTTGCGAATCATGTCAGACTGAAACTGATCAGCATCTTCATACTCTGATGAAGAACTTTTTTTCAAATTGAAAACGGTAGTGATAAAATCTGAGTTACTCCATCTCGTTGTAGAGAAGATCAAAGAGCACCGGATTTATTAGAAAAAAATACTGTAAAAATAGAAGATAGATGGCAAACATGCCTGCTTTGGAAGGAAGATAATGCGATACTTACTTCCAGTAAGAATATGGCTTTGCGTCGACTTACCCTGATGGAAAAGAAGATGGATAAAAGTGAAGAATTTGCTTCACTCTGCTGCGAAAAGTTTCAAGATTACTTAAAAAAGGGATACCTCGTACCTGTAGAAGAAATGACACATAAGTTAGAACCGTCTCCTAAGAAATGGTATTTACCATGGTTCTTCGCCTACCATCCGACAAAGAAACCTCGGCTTGTGTTTGACGCAGCTGCCAAATCAGGAGGAAAATCATTAAATGACTTCCTATTGAAAGGTCCTGATATGTTAAATTCCCTAAACAACGTGTTGATGCGATTTCGATCCTATCCTATCGCACTTACTGCGGACATTAAAGAGATGTTCCACCAAGTGAACTTTTCTCCACCTTTTCAATTTAACACATCCATTAAAGAATATTACTAAAAATGAAAGATCATCAAAATCATGGGTAACAAACACTGTTAAGCAACTATCAGTTCAATGTAAAGAATATTATCAACTATTTAAAGATGGACTTATCAGTAAAAAGCAATATAATGCCATAAAGTTAAAATATAAGAGAATTATAAAAGATGAAAAACGAAAATATCATACTAAGCAAGTTCAATTTAATGCAAATAATACGCGTAGAGTATGGAAATTAATAAATAATAATTTAAATAATTTGCAACAAAATAATAATATCGAAAATTTGAAAAACGATACAAATAAAGATATTACATGCTCAAAAGCCATGGCAGATATGTTTAATGACTACTTTGTTAATATTCCGCATGAAATAAAAAAGAAATTACCTAGAAATTGTCATAAAAATGTTAACAATGATTGGTGTGATAAATCTATATTTTTAGAGCCAGTGAATGAAGCGGAACTAATTTCATTGATATTATCACTAAATAATACTTCTTCTTCAGGAAATGATGAGATTTCTGGAATTTTTTTGAAAAATATTTATGAATATATTATTCCACCACTTACACATTGTATAAATATATCAATGTCGCAAGGTATTTTCCCTTTTGCTCTTAAATATGTCAAAGTAGTTCCTTTACATAAAAAAGGAAATAAAGATATGGTCTCTAATTACAGGCCAATAAGTCTTGTATCAAACTTTCATAAAATTTTTGAAAAAGTATTGTATTCTAGAATAATTTCCTTTCTTGACAAGAACAAGGTAATTATCAATGAACAGCATGGTTTCCGGAAAAAATTTAGTACTACAACTGCACTAATAGATTTTTTAGATCATGTTTACACTAATCTCGATGAAGGTAATAATATCATTGGCATATTTATCGACTTATCAAAGGCTTTTGATTGTGTAAATCATGATCAACTAATAAATTCGATTACATCTTTTGGTCTTAGAGGTACTTGCTCAGAATGGATTAAGTCTTATTTAAGTGACCGCAAACAATTTGTTCATCTTAATAATAAAAAATCAGAATTACAGTCAATAACATGTGGAGTCCCTCAGGTTTCTATACTTGGCCCTATATTATTTTCCTTATATGTAAATAATATAAAAAATATTCTAAATAACACTACTTTTGTTGCCTATGCAGATGACATCTCACTACTCTTAACTTGTAATAAAAAATCACAAATTGAAATGTCTCAAATAATTAACAATTTATTGCAATGGTTCGCATCATTAGATCTTTCTTTAAATATAGATAAAACCGTTTTGGTTCAATTTTCGACAACTAAGAGATCAGAAAGTTTACTAATACGTTGCAATAGTAAGTCACTACCACAAGTTACTGAAACTAAATTATTAGGTTTATATGTACATGAAAATCTTAACTGGGAGCCCCACACTGATAAATTGTGTAACATGTTGTCTTCATTATGTTTCTTGATTAAACGTCTCAAGTCACTTACTGATGAAAATACTACAAAAATATTCTACTTTGCAAAATTTTACTCTTTATTATGTTATGGTATAATTTTTTGGGGCGCTGCTTCTTCCACCATCAGAGTATTTAGATTGCAAAAAATAGCAATAAGAAATATATTTTCCTTAAAGTATAGAGATTCTTGTAGAGATGTATTTAAAGAAAATCAAATGCTAACTTTACCTTGTATTTATCTCTACAATATATGCCTATTTATTAGAAAAAATCAATTCAGACTAACAGCTCACAAAAATATACATAACTATAATACTAGAGGAAAGGAAAAGTTTATACAACCTAGAAGTAGACTAACTTTAGTACATAATAATAATCCAAACCACATAGGCATCTCTATATATAATAAATTACCAAATTATATCACAAATGTCAAATCAGAAAATAAATTTAAAAAAGATTTAAAAATATTTTTAACACAAAAATGTTATTATAATTTAAATGAGTATTTCAATGACAATCAGTAAGATGAATTTATGTATGTAATTTTTATTTGTTTATATTTACTGTATTATATGTTTGTATGTATTGACGATCCAATACCGGCTGTATCTACTGGTCAATGGAAATAAATTTAAAAAAAAAAAAAAAAAAGAATCCTAAAGATTGGCCAGCACAAACCATTTTCTACCGAGGAATGGATAGGAAGATTCCTCCCAAAGAATACTATATGACTGTTCTATTTTTTGGAGCAGCTTCTTCTCCTTGCTCTGCCATCTACGTAAAAAATAGAAATGCTATAATGTATAAACAGCAGTATCCTGATGCAGTAAATGCAATCATCAATAACTTTTATATGGATGACTACCTTGGAGGAGCCAGTACTGTAGAAGTCGCAGTTAGACTTCACAAAGAAATAACGATGATTCATGCTAAAGGAGGATTCCAAATTTGTAAGTGGAACAGTAATAATGAAGCGGTCATGCAAGTTATACCTAATGAATTAAAAGCAGAGCGAGCGCAAGAGTTTTCAATCAAGAATGAAACAAATCTTGAAAAAACTCTTGGTATGTGGTGGGATCCTGTCCAAGATAATTTTCACTTCAGAGTAAATTTTGGGAAGATTCCTGAAGCTGTGAAAAATGGAAAGAGAAATCCAACAAAACGTGAAATCACTAGTTTTGTCATGACTTTATTTGATCCACTTGGTTTTTTATGCCCCATGAAAATTAAAGGTCTCATTATTATTCAAAGCATTTGGCGGTCTGGAATTGGCTGGGATGAGAAAATTTCTCATAAATTGAATGACCAGTGGAAAATTTGGTTGCAAGAGCTTGAAAATATTAAAAATATATCTATTAAAAGAAAGTTCATTAGTATTCCAAAGAACGAAGAACTTGAAATGCATGTCTTTGTAGATGCCAGCGAAGAAGCTTACGCTGCGGCAGTTTACTTTTTACACGAAAATGATGAAAATATTGAAATCTCCTTTGTTGCTGGAAAGTCCAGAGTCGCACCTTTAAAAGGACAAACCATTCCTAGAATGGAATTGTTAGCGGGATTAACAGGAGCAAAATTAGCAAAGAACATCAAGACATGTTTTACAGACTTGTACAAGTTAAAATCATGTACTTTCTGGTGTGATTCAAAGACTGTTCTCTGCTGGTTAAGATCAGAGTCAAAAAGATTCAAAATGTTTGTACAGACTCGAGTTGGAGAAATTCTGGAATTGACTGACACTTCGCAGTGGAGATGGATTCCCACTAAGCTGAATGTAGCAGATGATGCTACACGAATTAAATCACCCCAGTTTTCTTCATCTTCTAGATGGTTAAAAGGAGCAAATTTTCTTTGTTTTTCAAAAGAAGAATGGCCACAAGAAAGTACAAAGCTAGACGCAGACGTGAATACTGAGGATCTAGAAATTCGAAAAGAAATATTTACAGCTCAAGAAATTCAAGAGCAGTATTTCCCTGTTCCTGACATTAAAAGATTTTCTTCATGGACGAAGCTGATTCGTGCTACTGCTGCAGTTTATTATTTCCTGAGGCGACTGAAAAAAGAAAAACCGTATTATATTACTATTCAAGACATTAAAAATGCTGAAAACCTATGGATTTTGAAAGCTCAAACTGATTCATTTGGAAAAGAAATACATCTAATGAAAAATAGACAACAACTTCCAAAAAGTAGCCGTTTGTTACATCTTTCTCCATGCTTAAATGAAAATGGTATGATATTACTTAGAGGTCGAATTGATGCCGCTCCTGGCGAAAATAAAACTGTGAAACGTCCACCAATTTTAGACCCCACACACACATACACAAAACTTCTTATCAAATGGATACACGAATCTGGAAGTCATTATGGACAAGAACGAGCTATTGCAGAAGTACGTAAACGAGCTTGGGTCATTAATTGCAGAAAAGCCGTAAGATCCTGTTGGGCAAACTGCCAATATTGTAAATTGCAAAAATTTCAACCGAAAAATCCTGAAATGGGTCAGCTTCCAAGCTGCAGATTGGGTGAAAATCAAGTACCATTTTTCCACACTGGAGTTGATTACTTTGGACCCCTGCAAGTCAAAGTTAATCGAAGTATTGTGAAAAGATGGGGAGTTATTTTCACGTGCATGACCATGCGTGCCGTTCACTTAGATTTGGCCGATGGAATGGACACAGGAGAAATGCTCAACGTACTAACAAGATTTATCTCTATACGAGGACCTCCAGCACACATTTGGAGTGACAACGGTAAGAATTTTGTCAAAGCAAATAAGGAACTGAGACGAGGAATAAAAGAATGGAATCATGATGAGATTCGTCGTACCCTGTCCATAAAAGGAATTGAATGGCATTTCCAATCACCAGCAAGTCCTCACATGGGAGGAGCATATGAACGGATGGTTGGAATGGCTAAAAAGATTCTGATGTCTCTTTTGAAATGTCAAGCACCACGTGAAAGTCTCTTACAAACATTGTTATACCAGGCAATGGACATTATGAATAGTCGACCCCTCACTTATGCATCAAGAGATCCTGATGACGCTGAATGTCTTACACCAAATCACTTCTTGAGAATGGGAACTGAAACTCCTGTTCCTCTTCCAGGCATCTATAAAGACGGGGACAAATTTCGAGCTATGTGGAAGTATTGTCAACATCTCAGTAATGAATTTTGGAGACGATGGACGGATGAATGTTTGCCACTATTAGCTCCCAGGAAAATCTGGAGAAACAAGACTGAACCCATCAAGGTAGGAGATGTTGTTATATTGAAAGATGATCTGGTACCAAGAAGCGCATGGAAAAAAGGGATCATCGATCAAGTGTATCCTGGCAAAGACGGGCAAAAGTTCGGGTAGTAGATGTACGGGTTGCATTTGCAAAAAAACAAAAAGATGAAGAACCTACCATTAGGACTTACCGCCGACCAGTTGTGAAAATCATACCCATAGGAGAAAATGTCGTTTTGAAGACAAAACGGGGAGGAGAAAATGTGGTTGTATTGTAATGTAATGAGAAAATATTGTTTTTGGATTGAAGTAGGAAAAACAAGTTGTTAAAAATATATACAAAAAATATGTCAAAAAAATTGTAATAAAAATATAAATCGTGTAATCAATTATATTGAATAAATTGAGTTTACTTGAATTCCATTCTGGAAACTTGTGGCTTTAAGTTAGTGCGAGTGAACGCGAGAAAATAAGTGTGCATGCAGGCACAATCTCTAACTGTAGATCGCGAAATAATTAAATTTTTGGAGATTATATACGAAGATTGTCCAGTTTTAAATAACTCTACGATTTTCTTTCGTATTTCTTGCAACACAGGTCTTCCACGGGTCATTTTGTAAGTAATTACTTGTAATATCAAATCAATAATCTCGAATAACCATAAAGAACTGTCAGAAATAAACAAAAAATTACATTTGTTGATAAACGATATTCGTTTGTTCATGATTTCGTGCTTAAACCGATGAGTAGGCGAATTCTTTTGATACGTTGTCATTAATCGGCTCTGATAATATTTGAGATTTTGTAAATATACAGATAAAAATTATGCAATTAAAGAATTAGCACATAAGTAATACATCCCTAATTTAAAAAACCAGTGACCTAGCAAGCAAAAATAGCATATGTTCGTATTTAACAACTTTTTTCTTATCTAAAGAGAGGTAGGCGAATACTTTTGACGCAGGGCTCGTATGATTAAAATTTTTGAAAACTCTAAACGAAGTAAACATGTTTACATAAAATATCATATTATTAAAGATCTTTGTTCTAAGAAACAAATAACTATTAAATATGTCTCTTCTTCTGAAAATTGTGCCGATATGTTCACTAAAGCTCTAGGAGAAGAAAAATTCAAAAGGTTTAGGTTAATATTATTGAGCCAATGATATTTCATAACATTTGTATAATTTATATGTTTTCAATTTGAATGTATTTTGTTAGTTGTATAAGTTTGTTACCTTCAAATTGAGGGGGGGGGGGGGGGTGTTAGATATGGAAAAATAATTATAGATGCCACTACTATGTCCTGTATGAAATGTAATCTAGTAGTTGTGTAATAAAAAACAAACAGAATGTATAATTTTGACAGATAAAATAAAATAATTGTCTGCTAAATGTGTGGTAAAAATTTATCATTAATATTTAACAAAACCGACAATTACTAACATTACTAACATTGTCAAGAAAGACCAACACACCCAAGTAAACTTAGTAGTATATGACGTCATTACTTTAGGGATATTTTTTAATGACATAAGTCTTCTGACATTTCATTTCTACCATAGTAATGTATAGAAAACAAATGTCACGAATAAGTGTATACAGGATGTTATGTAAGTAAGCGTACAAAGCTTAACCGATAATAGATGCATGTTTATTCTCTGTTTTGTTTCTGTATCTTACCCAGAGGCGTCGCATCATATGGGAACGTCTTGAACGAGAGTTATTAATAAAAATGTGTCTGATGCACCTTCAAAGAGCTCCAACTCTATAACAATACGTTTCCGGGCATACCTTCATATAACATTTTTTATTCAAAATGACTCTCCCAATATATGTTTTAATTTTGGCATACCTGTTATGAGGTTTGTTCGAACCTACAGTTCTAATCAGTTCACGAACTAGTGAGCATGCGCATATCACTTAAAAGCGTTCGGACAGGCTAGAAATTTGAATTCAAATTCTCGTGGAACGGTTCTATCAGTTCGAACAAAGGAGCAAGTATTTCAAATTATAACCATGCGCAGTGAAGTTTTAAGATTCTATTTGATATTTTGAAGGCTGTATAGATAACATAGATTAATATAGGTACTAATTTTATTTATTTTTTTATTAATAATTATTTTACTTAAGGAACATTTTATAAGTATGTATTGTCTGATATTGTTAATGATAATTATTTTTATTAGAAAGTAATGCACACGAAAAGCTATAGGATTGTAAGACGTCCATCTGGATCATTAAAATATTGTCTTCCTCTCCCCGTTTTGCTTTGATCACCTGCACTGTATGTTCTTTGTAATTTCTTTCTAATACTTCTCACAATTAGCGACACTATAATATTTATTGCGTTTTATATCTTTTAAAATAAATATTTTCTTTATTTGTTTTGTATTTGTTTCTACTTTTAACTTTTGTTTACTTTATACATATACTCACTCGGATTTTATTGTCCATGCTTCATACTCTTTTTGAGGAGTATGTCCAATTATTATTAACTACACTGAAAATTTAAAATATAATGGGGAAGTTTAGCGATTTTTTAAAAAAAATTTATTCCATGGGAAATGACTTGAAAAATGATGTAACATGTTTTATTTTTTTCAAAAATGCCCAGATTTTCCGGAAAAGCCGATTTTAAGCTGTGATGACGTCGGTAGAGGGTTGGGCGCAACGTATGTCGTCTTATACACTGACGCAGGCGGTTGCGGTTACCAGTGAAGCGCTTTTACGCTTTGTTACGACCTACGTTCAAGTGGTTCGATTTCACCGTTCTGTCTGAGTTTGCGCATAACTGACTTGTGACTTACTTAAAGTTTACCCAAAAAATATTAATTATAAATAAATGGAGCAATAATTTTAATTTTTAATTTCAATTTCAGCAGTCATTTATGTTATATTTGTGAGAAAATAGTATGTTATGTAGAATTTTTACCTAAACTTCCCCATTACAATTATTTATAAATAAATAAATAAATAAATAAATACAAATATATCATCACGGCATATTACCCATTTCTGGGTGTGCCAGTCTGTTTTCACAAATATCGGTAATGATGATGATATACTTGTACCGTGCGGGCGCTTACAAGGCGTCACCTCACGGGCACTAATTGCAGGCGTGGAGAGTGCACCACAGGGGTCACTTTTGTGCCATTTAAAATTAGAAATATTGTATATTTTCTCCTTGACCGCACATTGCAAAACAATTTTCGGTTATTAAAACAAATGTACGTGGCAAATTTATAGAGTACCGTACCCAAAATTTAAACCATTATGAACGTTCGAACCTGTCCAAGAGAGAACAGTAACTGTTCTGAATTCACATTCTTAGATGTCATGCGCAGAACTCCTAATTCTGGAACAGTTCCGAATTGACAGTTCGAACAAACCTTTGAATCACTCCACCTATTCAGCTACAGTTACAAGATACGTACTTCGAGTATGGCAGCTATGATACAGAGCACGCACATCCAGTCGAGGAGGTCTTTGTAGTAACGAGTGACCTCCGTGACGCAACCAATCTGGTAGGTCGCTGTGTCATTTCTGCAATACTTCGGAAAATACTCGGGTACGCAGCACTGGCGCGGCAACACATTCCTTGTTATGTTGCTATAGTCTTCCGGCCCATTCACGCCGCAACATTCAAACTACAAGTATCAACAAATTAATGAAATGAGAGAGTTAATAGACCTTTTTAATTTAACAGCTATCTTTGCACATAGTAATATGGTCTACAATTAATACTTATGCCCGGTTTTAGTAAACCATCTTAATTCTATGATCATCTGTCATGAAACAAAATATCATATTTAACAAGGTAATTAAAATTTAATCACTGATTAAGATTTTGATCAACTAGAAAAAACCACCAGTATATATATATACAGGGTGCTTCTATACCTCTGCACGAAACTTCAATGACATATATAATTTGATATACTGATTATAGAACAAATAGAATTTTTTTTAAATTCGTAAAAATAAGTGCAGTGTATTCGTTGCGAACATTTTTAGTGCCACTGGTTTGATAGTACATTTAAAAATTTATAATTATGTTATTAATGAACAAAACTAATGAAATTAAAGGTATTACTAAATTTCAGGAACAAGTGAATGTTTTTATTGTTTTGGTAGGTCAAGGAAAAAATAAAATTGAGGATATCAATTTTTTAATTTCACATCAGAATAAACTGCAACAAGTCATTGTTACAAAAATTGTTCAAAATTATTTCCTCCTGCAGCCATACAAAATGCAGCATATTGTATCAAACACACACACGCCCGATGCAATGAATTTTGTTGTGCCGCTTCTTTATACACTAATAACATCCACAAATTCACTGTTGCTATAAATTTTTCTCAAATTTCTCCCACAACACCTTACCTTCTCAATACCTTAAATCAAACTAGGTACTCAAATAAAAAAAAATATATTTGTTTAAAAATCATTACGCAATAAGGTTTTAGACATAATACTTAATTAATAAATGATTATTTGTAGGCAGTGTTTACACTTCTATTTCATTAGTAACAAAATTATAAATAATTAAATATACTATTAAACCAGTGGCACTAAAAATCTTCGCTAGGAATGAACTATCCTAATTTTTGCGAATTTCCAAAAAATCTTTTTGTTCTATAATCAGTATATCAAATTATATGTCATTAAAGTTTGGTGCAGAGGTATAGAAACATCCTGTATATATATATATATATATATATATATATATATATATATATATATATATATATATATATATATTGATACCTGTTAAGGAGTCACTTCCGTGACGTTGATAGGGCGTCCTGACTTCCTTATTAATTAATGGATACATATTATTAAAAATTATATATATAGGCTTAGGGGAACTTCTAAATTAAGGTTTTCAAAAGAGGGGTAAGAAAATATTATATTAAAAATTTATATACAATTGCACATACTTAAAATACGAAGTTACTTCCATCACTGTAATTGTATACAAGATATTGAAGCGTAGGGCTGACTTCCGCAACGTTGCCAAATTTCATGTCGGCTAAACTAGCAAGCACATATCAGCAAAACGCCAAATAAAGTATATGATGAATAAAAGTCTCACTCTGTGTGAATGAAGTGCCACAATGTCGAATTTTGGACTATTATCTTTGTTTTAAAAAATCATAGTTTTGTTGTCTTGGCTGTAAGTCTGCGGAACCGTTCCAAACCATGCATGCCCAATTCTAAATTTTCTACAAAAAATTATGATTTGTGTGCTATTTAAGTGCCCTATTTGGTCTATTATATTGTTTAAAAAATATCAAAAAATACTAGATTGTTTGCAAGTCAGCAGATCCGCTCCAAACCACTTAACTTCAACTCTAAGTAATCTGGGATAATGTACGACATAAGGGCTTATTAAATGGGGATATACCGTATTTTCGGCTGTTACATTTATTATTCGTACATAAAACTTTACTTTATGGCCAGGAAAGAAGTTAACCGTAAAATTGTATTTATTGTATATATATATTAATAACAGATGGCACAGTTATTCCAACTTTTATATTTACAAATTTAAGTTGTTATGTTTACTAGTCTCTAATTAAATTAATTACTTTACAAAAAAAATCTGTGGCCAATACAAAACCTCCCGCTATTTAATTTTTATTAATTTAAATACATACCTACGTATTGACTAACGCTGCAAACTGTTCCAATGCAGAAAACTATTGCTTTATTTACTATTTTCTTTCTAAAATGTCACTATTATTAATTTGAAGTGATTAGTTTTTTGACAGTGACATTTACTGTCAGTTACATTCATTTAAAATATAAACGTGTAACAAAGGAATTGTGTTTATCTTAGGCTTCGCGACTAATAAAAAAAATTATTTTCAAATTTATCTCTAATATATGTAGAAAAAGTATTAATGTATTCCTGTAGAAAATTTAAATATCTTCAATAATCTTTACTTTTCATAAGACATAAAATGCGGAAGAATGGCATTTAATGGTATTTTTTGAAGAAAAACCATTATGAGCTTCAGGTAAAGTGCCATTTCCGGTTATCCGATTTACACCAAAATCTAATAGCTTCTTTTCATATTAGAATAGGATAGAAAGAGAGCGAAGACAAAATCCCTACACATACACATACATACATACATACACACACATACATACACACACACACACACATACAGACATCATCGTGAAAATGTTAAAATTGGATTCTAGGGACCTTAAAACGTGGTCATTTACTAAAATCTCGATATGTGATTTTTAGCACGATCCCTATACCTCCCTTACCAAGGGTAGCGGGAGGTAAAAATTAAGAATTTTTTGATACCAAACACGTTACATTTCTGTTTCATATAAAGCCAGAAAATAAATTTAAAAATTTGCACAATTAAGAAAAAAATATTAATAGCCGTGAAACTGACAGAAACAAAACAAAACAATTATTGTTGACTTGAGACGTTCATTAATAAACGTTTTATACACATTATTTGTTCAATTATTATTTTCGTTTTATTAAGAAGAAATCATGGATAATTTGACTCAAGAAGAAAAATTACAAATTATTAAATGGTTTTAATTGTTTCCTTGTATTTGCAGTTTTTCGCGTTTCTTATAACTTATTACTTATTACATGTAGATCATCTTTAATTTGTAAATACGTATTACAATAAATAATAATTGTTTCTTAAATAAATATCATAGTGTTTACTTTATTTGTGTTATTTTGTATTAGTTCATAAATTAATAACTTTAATCTTTAATTGTCCCCTATCATGTTAGTAAAAAATCTGATGTGGCCAACACAAAACCTCCCGCTATTTAATTTTTATTAATATAAATACATACCTACGGATTTACTAACGCTGCAAACTGTTCCATTGCATAAAACTATTGCTTTATTTACTATTTTCTTTTTAAAATGTCACTGTTATTAATTTGAAGTGATTAGTTTTTTGACAGTGACATTTACTGTCTACTGTCAGTTACATTCATTTGAAATATGAACTGTGTAACAAAGGAATTGTCTTTTTCTTAGGATCCGGGAATTATTTTTAAATTTATCTGTAAAATATATAGAAAAAGTATTAATTTATTCCTGTAGAAAATTCAATAATCTTTAATTTTCATAACGACAAAATGCGAAAAAAATGGCATTTAATGGTATTTTTTGAAGAAAAATCATTATGAACTTCAGGTAAAGTGCCATTTCCGGTTATCCGATTTACGCCAAAATCTAATGGCTTCTTTTCATATTAGAATAGGGTATAAATACAAGGTTTCAAAATTTTCTGAATGATAGTATTTGAGTTAGAGCGAAGACAAAATCCCAACACATACACACATACATACACACACACATACATACATACACACGCCATACACACATACAGACATCATCGTGAGAATGTTAAAATTGGATTCTAGGGACCTTAAAACGTGGTCATTTACTAAAATCTCGATATGTGATTTTTAACACGATCCCTATACCTCCCTTACCAAGAGTAGCGGGAAGTAAAAATGGCAATGTTATTTTTTCTTAATTGTACAATTTTTTAAATTTATTTTCTGTCTTTATATGAAACAAAAATGTACACACACACACACACACATCATCGTGAAAATGTTATAATCGGATTATAGGGACCTTAAAACGTGCTTATCCACTATAATCTGGATATGCGAATTTTAGCATGATTCCAATATCTCTCTTAGCGAGAGGTAAAAATGAATCTGAAAATGATAAAACTCGCTTACAAAAAAGTAAAATGTCACGTGTAAAATTCATTACTATTTATTGAAAATTATAACAAGATGGTAATTTTTTAACATACCCTTTTGAAACCGGGCATTAGGTGTAAAATGAAGCAACTTTGTCAAAAAATTTCACCAATCGCGAATACTGACATATGACAGAAAAAATAAATTGTCACCTGACATTTTATTGCTTATTGGTTGCAGAATGTTAAAAATTTGCTAAAAAATTAATAAATCATCTTAACAGAATTACCAGGATTGAAATGTAGAAACTTGTTAAAAATTATCACAAATAAATTTTAATATATAAGAAGATATTTAATTGTTATTTGTTATTAATACTTATTGGCTAAAATTTTTAAATAGGTGCTAAAAATAATCATTAATTCACAGAAATACTCCGTATGTGCTATAGATAACAGCGGTAATTATTTTTACATTTTATTGGAGAATTTTTCACTTATTAATTTGTGATACTTTTTTAATTGTATATTGTTAATAAAAATTTATTATATTAATAAAGAGTTTCCACTACTACAATAACATGCTGGAATACACTGTTGCCAAGTTTTGGAAGTGACTAAGTACCGTCAAATGCTATATACACTTCGGAAGTAACATCGCATTGTGCATACCTGACACTAATAACGAGTACAGCGCCAGCGGTAAACGCTTGAACTAAAGTGACAATTTTGAGGGTACGGGGGGTACTATTTGACTTCCATCAAACTTTTCGTATTTAGACTTGTTTCGTCTTGTAGTGTTAGAAAAAATTAAATTACATAGGGAAACGTTGTCACTTCCATTTTCGGAAGTCACAACGTTATATATGAAGTCACAGCGTTGAGCAAATTCCCGTATATGAAGTGACCACGTACCATGTATACATATATATATATATACCGAGAGTTTATTTTATCAGTAAACATAGGCGTTTAACATGGGAAGCAGTTTTTGGTAAATACAAAGTGTCCGGCCAAAAATCAAACCATGCTATTGAATATGATAATAGTACATTACATCTTGTACATTATTTAATATTAATTACTTTAATATTGATGCATAAATTGCAATAAATTACAAAAATTGTCAAATAAATAATTGTTTCACTTTTTTATTATGCAATATGAAAATATTTACAAATGTCTCCGTGGAGTAGGGGTTAGAACAGTAGCGTCTAAAATTTTTGGTTGGTGTTCAATTCCCCGTTTGGGTAATTATTTAATGTTTATTTACATAAAAATTGTTGAACTTTTAAAAATCAGTTTATATTTCATATTACAATCATTTAAAAATAATAAAAACAGTTATAAATAAAGAGAAAGTCATTGAGAATAATTGTTTACATTAATCAAAATACTGGGGTGTACTGTACTTACACTTGATTGAATTTCATTGAAGTGATCTCTGTATTCTGGCCGATATCTATACATTGAAAAAATGAAGTTCATGTCCCGTTCCCAGGTTAGCATGAATCTCTTCTTGGACTTCCATCCTATGAGAGCTATGATTACCTGGCTTACGGCCATTACTAGCCACAAGACCGAGTGCTGTAAACAATACACCAATTCTTTAATTTTTAACTTGACACGAACAGGAACGAAATATAGTCCATTCAATCCGAGAGTCACCGTATGTAGCAACTGCTTGACGCGTTCTGATTGATTGTTGTCACTTGTCACATGACTTTGTGGTTTCTACGAACCGTGTTTGTTTGCTAGAGGTGACTCAGTCCGACCTGGTAGCAAAATAAGGTGCCAGAGTACCAGCCTCACTCATTTGTTTTAACGCGGTGACTCTCGAATATGAATGGACCCTAGTGGCCGATTTCACCACCAATTCCTAAAATTTAAATAATACCTATATACCCAATGTGTACCACATAGGCATTACCTAGCAAAATTTCGTTTTCACCAACCGTTAAGCATTGCCTATCTTGATTTAGGAATTACTTATACTTGCCGTCAAATAATTATGGACTGGAGATTTCTACTCTGATGCCAAATTTTTTAAGTATCTACCTGTACAAATATCTGTAATCTGCCAATGTCATTTTATATTCTGACATTTTCGTTACTACTTACGTGCGCTTTTTATTCCCAATCCTATAAATTGCATTATATTTAGACTTTTGAAAAGAAAATGAGTGAAACTCATGTATTAAATAGTCCTGGTTCTTATAGAAAACGTTTAGGAAAATATGATTTAAAAGGGCAGGCAAAAACAATTATTGCGAATGTACACAATTTTTCAAAAAATTGGCGTTACATCCTGAAAAAATTTATAATTTATTAAATAACAAGAAAACTTTTGACTGCAGAAGCATGTTATGTTGGCAGATCTACAATTCACCTAATAATCAATTATTCTTACCTTTTATTTAGATTTTTCTGGTTATCGTATTTTAACGCAAACGAGACCTTAGCTTGATGTGTGGAAACTTTGGTCAAAATATAAATATAAATTTTCCTCAGAGACAATTTTTTATTTTATATTACGTATTACTGTCTTATCTAACTTATTTGTTATAACATTTTCTTCATTTACGATGTATTAAAAAATTTAATTAATTTTAAATGTATTATATGACATTTGCGTTCATTCTTGGTCATGTCAAGATACAAGCGGCAACACCGCTGGACAAGGGACAGAGTGCGGAAAGGGATAAAAGTTGAACATCAGTCCATAATCATTTGACGGCGAGTGTAGCTAGGAATCTGTTTTCCGATACCTAAATCGCTAAGCATTACCTAACGTTTAACAGCTGATACTTTAAAATGAAAATTGTACAAGTTTTTTTGAATATTTTGATAATTATAACGAAGAAATAAGAAAGATATGTACAAGAAAGAAAAGGAAGAACAAATTATTTTAAATCCTAAGATAAAAAATGCTTTGCCTTTTTTTAAACTTTAAGATGGGAACTTATAAAATAGGCATTCTGTATATACGAGGGTAGATTGAAAAGTTTCCGGAATGACATGAATGTAGCCATCCTGAGGTCAACACACTTGGTCCAACGTTTTTCTAACTTTTCAGTTCTCTCCCGAAAATGGTTTTTTTTTTGAGGTCCTCTCCTACTTCGATGGCTTCTTCGTTGGATTGAAATCTCTTTCCAGCGAGAAACGTTTTGAGTTTCGGGGAAAGATGGAAGTCTGAAGGAGCCATAGCGAGTACGGTGGATGGGGGACGATTTCAAACCTCACTTCGGTCAAATTTTGTTGTGCAATACGACTTGAATGAGCTGGCGCATTGTCATGGTAAAAAAAGATAATTTTCTTTGTCATTTCCGAGCGTTTTTTACCTTCCGTCACCTTTAGGTAAGGAAGGTATTGTCTTTGGTCAAAAAATTCGCTGGTGAGGGTCCCTACAATACGAATTTACTATTTTTAAGATGATGTCTGTATGTATGTGTGTGTGTGTGTGTCCGTGTGTGTGTGTGCGTGTGTGTGTATGTGTGTCCGTGTGTGACAAATTTTTCTCCGACGATAACTCCAATACTATAATTCTAAAAATTATAATTCTTTCGTATTCCTCTTCTGTACTTCCATATGAAGAGTTGATTAGATTTTGGTTATAATTGATCCACCGGAAGTACCCTTATTTGAAGTTTTTAACAGTTTTTCTTAAAAAAACGCAGTTAAATATTATTTTTTGACATTTTGTTATTATATTTATTAAAGAAAATACTCTTCTCTATAAGGTTTGATTATTCATTTTCCTTCATATTCAATTGATGAAGAGTTAAAGCATTATAAAGAAATTAATTTTCAAAAATTAGTCAGCTTCGCTATTTATCACGGAAACAGCTGACATAATTATTAAAAAAAAATTAATTGACAGATGTCAGTTGCAAGTGCAAAACCAAATATGGAAAAAAGTATAGGATCTAAAATTGGTATGTCATAGTGTTGCTCGCAAGTGACACGCAGAGAAAGGCCAAAGAGAAGATGGAAGGACATTACTTAGTGTAGTTTATGTGATAATTTTATTGGATTTATAGAACCTTTTCAAATGAACTTTTGGCATGGAATTTGTAAAAAATAGTATGTGTTCGTGTTCGATTTTACATGATATTATATAGAATCTGTTCCAAGGACCTTTTGGTATGGGATTTGTACAAAATACATGGAATTGACGGAAGGTCTTGTGCTGGCCACAACAGATTTTTTTTTTTTTTTTTTTGATTTGCTACTTTCAACTTGACTAAAAGCGTGGCGTAGTATTGTCCATTTACAGTTTTTCCTTCATCAAGATAACCAATGAGCAGAATGCCTTTGGCGTCCCAAAAGACTGACGCCATCACCTTTCCTGCCGATTAAACTGACTTCACTTTCTTCGGGGCCGACTCACTATGTCCAATCCACGTTTTCGACAGAATTTTGAAATTGAAATGCTTTTTAAAATCGACCGGATTTTTCTTAAACAACTAAGCGAATGCGGCACTCACCTGGCGCACAATTTTCTCATGTCTAGCTCATTATGTAAAATATGAACTACACTACACAAATTTTATAAATTTCTACTTCATGAATAGGAAAATAATGTTTTGTTGTATTTTCAACATCACAACCCGGCACACAACCTCTTGGCATTTTGCAGAAGCAAATAAACACAAAAGCAGAACAATATAAAATAACACAATAATGAAGAATAACACTTCACGAAAATACAATTTTAAATTTGATTTGTCAGTATGACTTGCCGCCAAGCCGCCACGTTTTTAAAATCACTAAACATCCGAACATTTACGAATTTTAACGAATTAATACGAACGAAGCACTACTAGCGCTAAGTGTCGTAATAAATAACTAACTGAAAGTCTCAAGGTCATACTATGTAGTTGACACGGGCAGTTTATGAAGTGTTAATCAAAACAATGACGTAAGATTGTTTTCGAAAAACCAAGGCCTTCTCAGTGATTCCGACAACTTTTCAATCCACCCTCTTAAATGCTTGTATCACACTAGCCGGTTTCGAAGCGGTTGGCGGGTGCGGTTGCGTGTGCGGGTGACGGTTTTTGCAATCACACTGTGCGGTGAGGTTGCCGCTCCCGCTCCGCTACACCGCCCACTGTTTATTCAGCTTGACATTTCTACCGAAAGCGGTGACAGGTGACAGTTCGAGACGGCGGTGAACTCGTGACTAAACTAATGATAAGTTAAGAGTTTTGCGAAGACAGAGGAGATGCAAATTAGCAGCTTTGCTCTTTTATCTCTAAATATTATGATAATTTTACTCTAAGTATTATGAAAACCTGCCTTTTCAGATTAGACCTTTTGTAGCACTCGACCGTAGTGTCCCATAATGTGGGTCGCATTTTTATTAAATCTGGGAGTAAAAATTCATTTTCTAAAGAAAACAAATTCTTGTCCTTTTTTGTAAGCAGTCATTCTCGCCGCAAGTCCACAAATCCAAAATGACAGAAAAATGCTGCTCCGGCATAGACGAAAACTATAGCACATGTCAAACCAAAGCAGTCACGTGACAGTATCGGGCTCTGTGATTGGCTGCGGGTGCGGTAGGCGGGTGAAAAAATAGCCCGTCGGCTATTCCTTCACCCGCAGTCGCAACCACTAGCCGCCGCACTTCTATTGGTCGAGGAGTCACCCACACACGCAACCGCACCCGCCAACCGCTTCAAAACCCGCTAGTGTGATACGGGCATTATATATTTCCGTTTCTAGTAAAAGTAATTATTGCAATTATTTTAAAGTTCAATTAATTATTAAGAAATATATATTCTTTATTAAAAGTAATTATTTATATCTTATCAAAATGTGTGGTCATAGAAAAAGTATAGTGTGCCACTCGTACTCGTGCAGAAACATCTATTGCCCACTTGTGTGATTCCAGCGCTCGACTTCGTCTCGTACTGAAACTCACAATTTGTGGGCAATAGGTGCTTTTCCGCAATTGTTGCACAATACCTATACTACTTTTTTTGTTGGTTTGGTCATATTTTCGAAAATAGTGGGCCGTATCAAAATTTTACCAGAATACAAAAACATGCTTGTTACATTTTTTACCTAGATTAAATTGCATATCAAATAGTTCTGTTAAAAAATAGTCAACCAGAATAACAATTAATGAAAAGAAATTTAAATTACTAAAGTACAATGAACAATATTAGGTATTTAATACTTAGGATAGTAGGTTTTACATTAGTAGTGGCATCGAAAGAAGTAAATTATCGATGTTTTTTAAATAGTTTTTGTCAACGCTTTCCTACAAATTCATCTTCCACTCTTACCCTGATAAAGAAGCGATAACGCGGTTTGAAAATTTGAATTCAGTATGAAATTTTCCATCATGTCAAATATTACATATGAATTTTTCGCGATTCGCGAGTTACTAACAACTTTAAACAGCCTGTTCATTTAACTGTCAGTTAAAGGAAAAACACATCATCGATGTTATAGTATAAGTTGTAAATTTACACATGTGTCAATTTTTCGATGCCACATTGTCCTTATAACCGACAGTTAAGTTAACCGGCAGTTTAACTAGAGATATAAATATCGGGCCTTAATCTTATATGAAGTATCTCTAACGGCCAATTTTACAATCTCCGGTTAGAATTTCTACTGCAAATTAAATGTACAATATTGATGCCCATATTCATAAACACTCGTAAAATTTTAAACGATTCGTTATAATTTTTAACCAGTAAGAACAGTCGACACTGAGAGAAAAATCGAAATTTAATTTATCAAGTTTGATTCTATTTGTCAAAAAATTTAACGAGCTGTTTTGAAACTTTACGAGTGTTTATGAATATGGGCACAAATCGTATTATTGACAGCAATGACCAATTTATCATTTGACAGTTCATTTAGTGTCAATTTTGTTTATTTAACTGACAGTTAAACTCGCCCAAAAATTTAAACATTTCGTCGACTGACTATTGGAATGCACCAAGTCCACTTTTTGAAAAAAAAAAAAATAGATATAGCCAAATTCGGTTTTTTAGTATTCTTTACCATAGCCAGTAGAAAGAACATCAAATACAGTACTTCTGTACTTTAAATAGACTTATAATTTTGTACCATGTCCCTTGAAATAATATACATTAAGAATTGTCAAAAGCCAATAATATTTCTTGATTGTCGCGTGCTTCTGGACGTAGTACAATAAAAATTATAATAAAAAGTGTAGACATGGTATAAAACATTTCTTTATTTGATTTTTTTGTAAATTTACTATGTTATTTTGAACCATGTCCAATTAGGTCCTTTTATATTTCGAAAATATTTAAAAATTATAATTTAACAAATTTCATACAAAATCAAGGGAAATGAAATTATAGAAACAAAAAAATTCAACTTGTGTATTAATTAACCATTCTTTATAATAAAATTTTAAACTTCTAGAGCAGTTTTTCTCGAAAGTAGGTAATATATGTGCACATAATATATGCCATAGTAGGCTGATAATTTGCAAATCGTTTTCGATCTCATTTTTTCATTTGAAATTTCGTTTTTATATTTATTTCCCTTAGGGCAGGTCTTATAAACAATAAATTAATCCTCAGTTAGTTACTACACAAGTAAATTAAATGGACCATTAAAAAAGAAATGGATATTATAAAACTAATCTCACTATCAAATAACTAATGGGAGATTTAATTAAATTTTAGTATTGTGTTTGTGGTTTTGTGAAAAGTTTCTATATTCACATTCGTTATAAACGTAAATCAGCTGACTAATTTGACAGTAAGTTTAGTTATCGTGGTTATCGTTTTTTCTTCCTGGTGATTGGATATTAACGTGCGTGCAATCTATGGCACCAATTACATTTGGAAAACCACTTACATGGAAAAAAATCGTTACAAATTTTATTATTTTTTGGGGTATCAGGCATTGCTATATGTATAACTATTTCTTAATAACACAATATGATGTGTAATACGATGGATTATTCTACCCCTGTGGCTTTTGTAACATTAAATTGGTCCCCTATAACAATTTGGAACGATACGGTTGCGTAAAATCGCAATGTTATTAGAAGCTATTCATTGCGGAAATTGACATATTTCTTAATGTTAGTGGTCTTATATTTTCTTCAATCTTTCTCAATATGTGTAACACACATTGTTTTGACAATCGAAATCTTTTTTTAAACTCAATGTCATCATATATTTCATATGGATTTGTCCTGTTTCGGAACAATCTTGTTAGCCTGCCTCGTGCAAATATAAATTCATCATCATTATCTGTTGATGAATCCCAGGACACTGATGATACAAACTCTATAGATGAGACACTCGACACAGACATTTCTTAAAAAAATATTTAAGAAGTAAATAGTTCCCTATTTCAAGTTGTTTTAAAATAAACATAACCAAAAAATTACAGTTTGATGTTTCTTTAATAACTGATTTAAATCTAATAGCATGAAATTCTGCAGTTAATTTAATAGGTCAATTACTTGTCACTAAACTTTTATAATACCCAAATCTTCAGTTAAATTAGTTTAGTAGCTAACTAAATTTTAACTGTTGATTAAATAGCTTTATAAGACCGGCCCTTAGTCCATTCATTAAGTAGATTTATCCTGCAAAAGGTCGAGTATTTTTATTTTTTGGATATATTATATATTTAGGGGTCCTAATAAAAAATGCAAGTTTTCCCCCTCGGGGGCCTTCGGAAAGCACCGCCAATTTGGGAAAAAAAGGCTCGAAAAATCGGTTTTTTTTTCTAAATATCTCTTCACCTATTCGCGTTACGACAAAAATAGTTATTCTTGAATTTGTTGACACTAAAATTTCCTACAACTTTCATCCAATACATTTTTTTTCTATAACCAATAGATAGCGAGCTACAGAGCTTCAAACAGAACTAATTTTTGAAAATTGCCCTAATGCTTCATTTAAATCATATTTTATAATATTTTTTTACATATTTCAATCGGCTCATTTCTCATTTTCTCATTCAAAATTTCGGCACGATTAAAGATAAACATTATTAAGTATTTAATATGTCAAAGTGGTTGATGACAAATTGAGAAATGAACCGATTTTCCAGATGTTTTAAATTTTAGAAGAATTTCATGTGAGTTTAATATGTTAGTAACTCGAAAATTGCTCGTCGGAAAAAATTGTGTAATACTTGATATGAAAGAGAATTTCATGCTGAATTCAAATTTTCAAACCGCGTTATCGTATCTTTAACAAGAACAGAGTGGTGGATGAAAAAATAAAAAAATGCAGGAAAACATTGACAATTATTATAAAAAAGACATCAATAAATAGTGAAATCTATTAGACTATGTATTAAATATGTAATATTGTTTGTTTTTTAAGTAATTTTAATACCTATCATAATTGTTTTAAGCAAATGGTTAAAAACATAAATATGCCGCCATTTTTCCTAATTGGCGGCAGGTTCCCGAGCTCCGATTTCCGGAAATTTTTTATATGTTATTTGGCGCATTTTCGGGATAAGATTCCGTTTAAAAGCTTTTCTTGTAATTACTTTGAGGTGAAATTATAAATTTCCGGGACTATAAAACGTCTTTAGAATGAAAATAAAACAATAAACAATGACTAATATGTATGTATAGTTAAATACTAATAATTAATGAATAATAATAAGTAATTTGGAAAAAATATGTAATTACTTTGAGGTGAAATTATAAATTTCCTGAACTATAAAACGTCTTTAGAATGAAAATAAAAGAATAAACAATGACTAATATGTATGTATAGTAGTTAAATACTAATAATTAATGAATAATAAGTAATTTGGAAAAAATATGTAAAAAAAATATAATCTAAATGAAGCATTACGGCAATTTAAAAAAATTAGTTCTGTTTGAAGCTCTGTAGCTCGCTATCTATTGGTTATAAAAAGAAATGTATTAGATAAAAGTTGTACGAAATTTTAGTGTCAACAAATTGAAAAATAACTATTTTTGCCGTAACGCAAATAGGTGAAGAGATATTTAGAAAAACCGCTTTTTGCGCCTTTTTTCCCAAGTTGGCGGTGCTTCCCGAAGGCCCCGAGGGGGAAAACTTGCATTTTTTATGAGGACCCCTAAATTTATAATATATCCAAAAATCAAAAATACGTGACCTTTTGTGGAATAAACCCTTATTTTTCTACCAAATAACTGGACTACTTATTTAAACCAAAACTATTTTCTTACGTGGAACGAACTATAGAATTAAAGAAAAAAGAGGTATAATTAGTATGAAGCATTACTATAAGCAGACACTTCCACAGGTAGAGATGCCACTGCAGAGCGACTCCAAGGGGTGCCATAATACACATAGCGTTCCCTACTCCAGCCATTGTCCACGGGATGAACGTTGGTTTTAGGCCCATTGGACTTACCACGTTGATCATCCTTGTTGCGGCGATGAACAGGAGTAACCCTGGAAACTTAAAACAAATACACATGTATGGTACGTTGATGGTGTGACAGGAGGGAGGCATGACATTTATGGAGCATAGCATTTAAGGCCTATTTATAATAAAGTAGCGCAAGCGGTAACGCAGTTGCAGTACACTGTAAAAAATTCCTCTGTAAAATTACTATAATTGTTATTGGCGTCCAAATTGCCTAAGTGAATTATAGTAAATTTACAGTTAAATGTAATTTTGTCTACCATTTTTAAAATTACATAAACATGAATTCCATAAAAATTTTGATACACACTTTAACTAAATTTACATATTAATAATATACATTATCTTTTTAAAACATAATTCAGTAAAAGTTCAAATTTTTCATTATATTTTAAATAAATTTCACATTTCAGATTATGTTTATGTTTTATTTACCCCGGGCCTAGAGCCTAATTTTCTACTCTGCCCAAGTCCAATCCCGCTAAGCCTACCTAAAATCATGTAAATTCTATAATAATAATAATAATAATAATGGTTTATTTTGTCAATCGATCTTACAAGAAGAAATTTGACACGTCAGTTTACAGTTTTACAATAAATACATACAAAATACATATTTTTAGTTATCATTCATGTATTCTTCCACACTGTAGTAACATTTATTTATGAGGTAACATTTTAAGTGATGTTTAAAGAGTTTATTGAACGTTATGTCTTTTAGGTTAGATGGTAATTTATTATACAGTTTAATACCAATAATTTTTGGATTTTTTAGGCTTAATGATAATTTATATTTGGGTATAATTAGATCATTTTTATTTCTTGTGTTATAATTATGTAAGTGTTCATGAGTTGTTAAATTTGGTAAGTTATTTCTTATAAACATTAAAACAGAAAACATGTACATACATGGCAATGTTAAAATTTTTTCTTGTTTAAAAGTATCTCTACATGATGTGTTATAGCCAAGCTTAAACATATTTCTGATGGCAATTTTTTGTAATTTGAACACTCTTAGGGCTGCTGGAGAGTACCCCCAAAAAATTATGCCATAATTTGCAACAGAATTAAACTTAGCAAAATAGAATATTTTAGTCGTTTTTATGCCAGCTATTTGTGCTAATCTTTTAATTGCATAACATAAAGGTGCTAATTTTTTACATTTACTGTTAATATCATCGGTCCAGGTTAAATTTTCATTTATTAATAACCCCAAGACTTGTACACTATCGACTTGAGGCAACGACTGATTGTGACATCTTATTAAAATACTCTGGTTCCTTTTAAGAGTAGTAAAATTTACGGCTACAGATTTTGAAACGTTTAAAACTAAATGTAAAGAAGAGAACCATTTCGATAATTCAGAGGTCAGGTGTGACAATGAAGCTGATTGTTCTTGAATGTTAGCACACGGTACCATTACTGAAACATCATCGGCGTAGGCAATGAAAGTATTGTTTTCTAGAACAGTTTTGATTTTGTTTATATATAAAATAAATAAAATGGGACCAAGAATGCTTCCCTGCGGTACACCAAATTTTATTATTTTATATTCAGACCTACAATTGTTATAAACAACAAGCTGTTTCCTATTAGTTAAGTAAGATTTTAGCCATTGCTCACACTTTCCACGAAAGCCGTACTGTGCCATGATTTTGATTAACTGGTCATGCATGACACAATCAAAAGCTTTTGATAAGTCTAAAAACATGCCAGTAATCATATTTCCAGCGTCTAAGTTTTTGTATAAATTATCTAATAATTTTTCCAAAGCAGTTATGGTATTACAATTTTTGCGAAAGCCGCATTGCTCTGAAATTAAAATCTCATTCGCCTCTAGAAAAGATAAAATTCTAATTAAGACAACTTTTTCATAAATTTTATGAAAAGTTGAGACTATACTTATTGGTCTGTAATTGACAACATCATTTTTTTCACCCTTCTTATATAAAGCTACTACTTTTATACATTTCAATGCGTCAGGGAAAATTCCGTCTGCTAGTGAACTGTTTATACAATGTGTTAAAGGAGTAACGAAGAGTTCATGACATTCTTTCAAGAGTTTTGTAGGGACTTCATCTAAACCAGGAGAAGATGAGCTGTTTCATGACTTAATAACAGAGCAAATTTCACTTTCAGTTGTAGGAAATAAAAAAATAGTTTTATTGTTACCGTTTGGAATAGGATTCTTGGTACTCCCATAATTAGTAGTTTCAATAGCTGTACCGCCAACAGTGCTTGCTATATTTGTAAAATAGTTGTTGAATAAATTGGCCACATCATCTGGTGAATTGGCAACTTCATTATCACACCTGACCTCCTGCAAATTATTGTCATTGTTATTAGTTTTAAGATTGATATTATCATTTATAACGTTCCATATATGTTTGCTGTTATTTATAGATTTTTCTATACTTTGAGCATTAAAATTTGTTTTAGACTGGAGCAATGAATTTCTATAACTACGTTTACATACATTGTAATATTGTTTAGTAATTAACCCATCTTTATACAAAATATATAAATCTTTTATATTTCTTGACTTTTGTATTACATCATTTGTTACCCATGATTTTCTTTTCTGAATAAATTTAATTTTAGGGAAACATAAGTTAAAATAATATAAGAAAGTATCCAAAAAATGATCATATTTTATGTTTGCATTTACAGCACTATAAGCATTTACCCAATTTTCATTTGAGAGACAGTGTTTAAACATACTAATATTATGAGAACTGAATATGCGTTTACTATCTGGAGTATCTTTAGTGCACTTGTGGTTTATTTTATAAGTAATATTTTGGGGAAAATGATCTGAAATTTTCATTTTGATAACATTTGCAGTATAAGTATTAACATTGGTAAAAATATTATCTATACATGATCTACTAGTACGTGTTACCCTTGTTGCTTCGTTTATTGAAGGATATAAGCTGTAAGTCGCCATCAAATCCAAAAACATTTTGGTTTCATTACCTTCATTGTGAATATTAATATTGTAGTCTCCTACAACGAATAAATTTATATGTTTATAGTGATCATAAATAGATGTTAAACAGCAATTAAGTTGTTTAAAAAAAGTGTGTAGATTACCACTTGTCGACCTATAAATACATAAAACAATGTTCATTACATTATTGTTGGTCACATATTTAATAGCACAGCATTCGAAATGAAGTTCTACATTAAATTTTTGGAGGTATTTAAGTTCTTCACATATAATGTTTGACCTGTTGAAAATTGCAACACCACCATGAGTATATTGTTCTCGAAAAAAACTTGTGGCACATGCATAATTGTTTATGTTGAGTAGACACTCTTCGTCCTTCTTCAGCCAGTGTTCGGTTAGACATAATACATCACATGGGTATTTACTGAGAAAAATTTCTAGTTCTTCGATTTTGTTCCTTATACATTGGATATTGAGATGGATAATAGAAAAAAATGAGAGATTATCATCTATTGATGACGGAAATGATAAATCAGTTACGTTGTTGGTAGACTCTTCTTTTTGAAATGAAAAAACCGGTTAAACCCAACCCCAGCAGGCCAGATGTCAGGATTCATAGCCTTTTGCAAATTGTTGGCGTGAATTTGAACTTTAAAAGAAGCGTACTGATCTGGATATTTGGCCTGGAGTTTTTCAACTTTAACTTCTGGAAACATTCCTACTAGGTAATTAGTAACATCCACTTCCTTTGTGTCAGGATGTAGTCTGTAAATATGAATATAACTTGATTTAGGGACAATTTTTAAAGACATGTTTTGAGTAACTTCTTTTTTACCAAAGAGTGGTTTATTTCTCTGATTTTTTGACTCACGGTCTCGAGTATATATATCCTTATTTTTTGTTGACATATCAATGTTTTCTGATACTGATATGGAATTATTTTCAGTTTTATTATTTTTAGCAACGTGGTTTTTGTTTATACCACCATTTTGTTCATCGTTCTTAATGTCGGAGTCATTATTTACGTTTGTATCGACTGTAATTTTATTTGGTGGCGTTGTTTCAGCCGGTAAGTCGGTAGTAGTGTTAACTTGATTGTTTATTTTTTTATTTTGTTTATTAGATTTTTGATTAGATGGCGTTTGATGGTTTATTTTATTTTGATTTATTAAGACTTTATTTAATACGTCTAACTGATCTTTTAAGATTTGTATAGTATTTTTTTGATTTAAAATAAGATTATCTTTTTGTTTCATAATTTCTTTTAAATAATATATATCATTAGTATATTTGTCACTAACACTTGTAAATGACGTGCCCTTGTCTTTATCACTTTCTCCCATATTCTCAGTCACGTTAGCACAACAATTTGTTGTATTGTCGGTATATATAGGTAATTTTAGGGTATTTACACAACTTGTATGTGAAATAGTATTACACAAAATACACTTTAGTCCACTATTTGCCGTTTTATGACATCTTTTACACAGATTTTTTTCAATTTTATTATCTTGCTTATTCATCACGTTATCACTTGCCGCCATCTTTAACTAATAACTAATAATATTAGTAATTAACTCTAAATTTATAATAAATAACATACAGTATTTTAAATTTACTGTAATAAATTTAGAATTTACTCCTATTTCATGTAAAAATATATACTAGAATAAAAACATTGAATTTTTACATAGTACTTATAAAATTTGACAAAATTGTTATACAAATATAAATATATCATTGTAAAAACACAAATATTTGTAGTAATTACCTCTAAACTTGTAATAAATACAAATAGTATTTTAAATTCACTATAATAAATTTAGAATTGGTCCATAGCTCCTGTAAAAATAGAAACTAAAATAAAAAGAATTGTGTTTTTACATAGTTCTTATAAAATTTGACAAAATTGTTATAGAAACATTAACATTTCACTGTAAAATTTCATATATTTATTGTAATATGAATATTACATAGTATTTCTAGTAATTTTTTTATATTTGTAAGGGTGAATTAGCAAATTCATAGAGTTATTTGCTATGTAAATGTAAGTCTACATAGTTTATGTAAAATTTGTTATTGCATACATATTATAGTAAAAAATTACTATAACTTTTCGACAAAATCGCTATTATTTTTTACAGTGTAAGGTAACGTAAAAGATAAATGTACGGTACAGCATATTCCGTTTTATAATGACACGCAACGCAGAGCCGCAGAAATAACGTAACGCAACGCCAAAGCTGACAAACTTTCATCTTTCTACCTTACTTTTGTACCTCTATAGCCAATCAGAATTCAGTGTTTCAGTTTTACTATAAAAATCTGTATTATCGACATGTTCGTGAACTGTCAAAATTACATAATAAATTCTACATCTTGTGGTTAGACTGGTTAGATTTTCAAAGCGATACGAAGAATAATTATGGATGATAGAAAATTAATCGAATTAATCGAGAATCACCGAGTCAGAAACAACATTGCCGCTGCTATATCGTCGTCACTGTCCATTTCTATTAAAATTATTTTATACACTTATTTATATGTCATGACTATAAATAAAAGCAAGTTGAATTTCAACAATATGTACAGAATTCTTTTGATTGGTTAGAAATGCTATCTGCGGCGTTATTATAAATCACAAATTTTGTGTTTGCGTTACTGATTACATTGCGTCGTTGCGTTGCGTTTTACGTTACTTCATTATAAATAGGCCTTTGGGAACTGAAGGATCAGTGGCGTAGCTGTAGTGGTAGTGCGCACTTTAGAATTCTATCATAGAAAACAGGCGAATGGGATTTTACTTTTACGAATTTTGATAGCATGCCCTTTAGAATTCTATATTCGCTTTTTTGTTTCAGAATTTTTTGCACTGCCATTTTTACACATTAAACTGTCACTTTTACGCATTAAACTGTCTTTTAAGCACTAGTGCTTAAAAGTAATTTTTTTTATTTATTTATTTCATTTAGCAACGAAAATGACAATCAAAAAGTTGTTGTTATAAAACGCTAGTATAAAAAAAATATCATTGTCTATCCAGTGGTGTAGGAAAATAGGTTTTTTATATCGGTAAATTTTCTAGAAATAACATACTCACATTTTTTTAAATGAAAGCCATATTTGATTTTTATTTAAAACAAAATTCCTTTCGGTTCGTATAAGGGCTATTGTGTTTTAAATATGTTTTAGCCTTTAAACCTAGACTTTAATATATTTTTCATCAAATTCTTATTTATTTGGAAGGATCTGTAATATACGGGATGTAACACCTTAACCGACCACCTCCATTATTTTCTTTATTATTACAAAACCAGTAGTTCTCAAGTTAAAATATAGTTTTTTTTTTTTTTTTAATGAGATGGTACATATTTTTAGACCCATTCGAGTGGGTGTTTTTTCCAAATTTAATCACTTTATATCTACATTTTTACCTCTCGCTAGAAGAGGTATTGGATTCATGCTAAAATTCGCATATCCAGATATCAGTGAATAAGCACGATTTAAGGCCCCTAGAATCCGATTATAACATTTTTTAAATGATGTATGTGTGTGTGTGTGTGTGTGTGTGTGGATGTGTGTATGTGTGTATGTGTGTATGTCTGGATGTTATAGACACGATTCTTCAAAAACCATAAGACTTAAGAATTGTTTAACTATGGATTCCTCAATCTGACATTCCTGGGAAGAGCTGAAAAGGTTTCGGCAACAATTGAACAACCAGAAGTAGTAGTTTCTGAGAAAAAATCTTCTAAATATAATTTTTTGGAAATTTTTGTTATTAAATATTGAAGAACATGAAATTGTCCATCTAATACACTTAAAAATTTTATTATATCTTGTATAGATTTAGAGATAAAGACACTATAATATATAGAGTAATTTAATCGCAGAAACCAAGGCACTAAGAAAACCAGTTGACAAATTCCAATGTTTATAACATAGTTTTTAAAAGACACATGTCAGTGTCAAATATCAACAGTTTTAGTGACATTCTGACAGCTTTTTCTGGGAAGTATTTTAATCTTTCTTATTGTTTTATTAATTAAATATTTGAAATTATAGGTAAAATGCATATATCCATCAGAAATACCGCCAATCTGATTAATGAATTGGAAGAATCTCTCACATTTAGAAACTTCCTCATACAATGAAAAATAGATATAATTAGAATTATATGTGTGCAGAAGACATGTTAAATACAATAAAAAATAGTATTTGGGTAAAGTTCTGTTTTTTTTTTTTTTTTTTTGTTATAAAACGACGGTTTGAAAGGGAAGTGCAATTCAATACTTATATAGCCTAATATGGAAATAACGAGAGGTCTTGTGCTGGCCACAACAGATTTTTTTCTATTGTGGCCAGCATAATATCTCCCGCCATTCCCATTTTATGTTTTGTTTAAAGCGTGGATTACACAACGAAGTTTTTCTTTTCAAGAGACTTGAAAAGTGTCTTTACAAGTAACCCTACAAGTCTATTTACACGATCAAGTTTTATGTCAATTAAATATCCAAGTGTCAAAATTTCAGTTATATACTCAAATCATTCAAGCAGCCAATGCACGTCATCACTTAGTGTAAAAACCTTAATGCATTAAAATCACTAATAGTGAAAAATTAAATAAAATTTCAATCATTTTTAACCGTCAAAAAGTGTATAGCCTTATATAATTATTATTAAGATGAATAATAGAGTTCATTACTTATCGCATATGACATGAATAATATATAAATAATGTACATCAACGTCATATTATTCGTTTAATTGTTGCTATAGTTGACAACATTGATAATTTGTATGTTCATATTGTCAAAGTTATTATTTGACAATTTGAAAAATATTTGCATCGTGTTTGAAACATTTTTGTGCGTTGAAAAGGCCTATTTATAATAAAGTTAAATGTTATACGCAACGCAACAACGCAACGTGACTGTTTAACGAAAACACAAAATCTGTGAATCTGCCAAAAGTAGCATTTCTAATCAATCAGAAGAATTTGGTATATTTCTTTGAAATTCGGCTCACTTTTATTTATTGCCTTTATATGGCACACATAAGTATAAATAAGGTTAGTATTATAAAATAATTTAAATAGAAATGGACAGTGACGAAAATATAGTATTTATTTCGAAGATGTGACAGTTCATGACCATGTCGATAATACAGATTGCAATCTATATAACTCTTTTCATAAAGATTCTAAACTAAAACCTCTGCAAACGTACCAGTACATGACGTCACACATCTAGTTATTTTTATTCAATTTTTATTAATGACAAGCATTGACTGCTTGAATGATTTGGGTATACCAACAAAATTGTATTCATAAATTTAAATCACCTGAAATTTCAGAGGTATGTGTAGTACATTATATCATATTTAAATAGATGTTTGTAAATAAAATGTTATGATTTTGTGTTATTTAGGTTCTATAACAAAATGGATATAGAAAATCCTATTAAAAAAATTAAAAGTTTGACATTAATGGGAATTGCTGCATTAGTAGCAAAACACGGTGCCATTTTTCATTTAATATCACATGTACATCAAAAACAAATACAGCTGAGATTTGACATTTATCTACATCAAAATATGTGTAAGTTGGTAATGCAGTAAAAAACCAAAAATTGTAAGGTCTTTTAAGAAAAAGTAGCGCATGTTCCAGTTTTTCGTGAAAAAAAAGTCTTTTCATCTGTCTCTCTTGCACTCACGTCATTGTGCGAGAGAGAAAACTTTTCAAGCCATTTGAAAAAAATATTTTTGTCGTGTAATTCACGATTTTAACCTCCCGCTACCCTTGGTAAAGGAGGTATAGGGATCGTGCTAAAAAAAACACATATCGAGATTTTAGTAAATTACCACGTTTTATAAATAAATATATCATCACGGCATATTACCCATTTCTGGGTGTGCCAATCTGCTTTATCACATATATCGGTAATGATGACCACGTTTTAAGGTCCCTAGAATCCAATTTTAATATTTTCACGATGATGTCTGTATGTGTGTATGTGTGTGTATGTATGTGTGTGTATGTATGTGTGTGTGTGTATGTGTGTGTGTGTATGCATGTGTGTGTGTGTGTGTATGTGTATGAATTTTGTCTTCGCTCTAACTCAAATACTATCATTCAGAAAATTCTGAAACCTTGTATTTTTACCCTATTCTACGAAAAAAAGCCATTAGATTTTGGTGTAAATCGGATAAACGGAAATGGCACTTTACTTGAAGCTCATAATGGTTTTTCTTCAAAAAATACCATTAAGTGCCATTTTTTCGCATTTTATGTCATTGGAAAATTATAGATTATTGAATTTTATACAGGTATACATTAATACTTTTTCTATATATTTTACAGATAAATTTAAAACTCATTTTTCTTTTTCTAATCCCGAAGCCTAAGATAAAGAAAATTCCTTTGTTACACAGTTTATTTTTCAAATGAATGTAACTGACAGGTAAACGTCATTGTCAAAAAATTAATCACTTCAAATTAATAATAGTGACATATTAAATAATGAAGAAAATCGTAAATAAAGCAATAGTTACATGCAATAGAACATAATATAGTTTGCAGCATTAGTAACGTAGGTATATATTTAAATTAATAAAAATTAAAAAGCGGGAGGTTTTGTGTTGGCCACATCAGATTTTTTTTTTGTATTTAACATGTCTTGTGCACACATACAATTCTAATTATAGTCCAGTCATTTGGTAGAAAAATAAGGGATTTTAAATGGAACGGGCAAATACATTTCTGTCAATCAAATATCAAGTCGTAACCATGGATATGACAAACCCAATGTTTCACGTTAAAAAATACTCACGGTAGATATAATAGTCCAGTCATTAGGTAGATTTACCCTGCAAAAGGTCGGGTATTTTTGATTTTTGGATATATTATATATTTAGGGGTCCTAATAAAAAATGCAAGTTTTCCCCCTCGGGGGCCTTCGGGAAGCACGGCCAACTTGGGAAAAAAGGCGCAAAAAAGCCGTTTTTTCTAAATATCTCTTCACCTATTTGCATTAGGGCAAAATAGCTATTTATAAATTGGTTGATAATAAAATTCCCTACAACTGTCTTCTAATACATTTTTTTCTATAACCAATAGATAGCGAGCTACAGCGCTTCAAACAGAGCAAATTTTTAAAAATTCCCCTATTGCTTCATTTAGATCGTATTTTATTATATATTTTTAATTTTTTTTTTTCATATTACTTATTATTATTCATTAATTGTTATTATTTAACTACCATACATATTAGTTATTGTTTATTGTTTTATTTTCATTCTAAAGACGTTTTATAGTCCAGGAAATTTATGATTTTACCTCAAAGTAATAACAAGAAAAGCTTTTAAACGGAATCCTATCCAGAAATTGCGCTGAATAACACATCAAAAATTTTCGGATATCGGAGCACAAGAACCTCCCGCCAATTGGGTAAAATGGCGGCATATTTATGTTTTTGGCCATTTGCTCAAAACAATTATGAAAGATATTAAAATTACTTTAAAAAAAAATCTGATGTGGCCAGCACATGTCCTCCCGCCAATTCCATGTTTAAAATAGCTTTGAGCTTTAAGTAAAGTTTCACTTCCGATTGATCGTTTGTAAACAAAATCTACTTTGTTGTTCCAATAAATAGAAAAGTTTGTAATACAAAATTTTAGATTATATTTTATTATGTTTTTCCTGAAAAATCTGTTAGAGATTCAAATTAATTACTACATTCGGTTTATCATATATTGTCAAAATCTAATATGTTGTTTTAAATTATATAAGAGTATTAAATACCAACTTTGCGAACTTTTGGATCATTAATATATTTTAAGGAAAAATCGTCACACACACATTATTGTCAAAATCATCACCAACTTCCTTATGCTCTAAAACGCAATCTGTGTAAATTCTTCGCCGTACATTATTCATTTCGTAAATGTGTAGTTGCAAATTATTATTTGACACTTTGAAATCACGTTCTTATTGAGAGCTGTTTGATATATAATGCTGTAAACATCAAACTTGAATCGAATTATCCTGTATATCTAATATTTATGTATGAAGGAAAATATATTATTTTTACAAACCTTAATATCATTGGAATCATATTTAAACTACTAAATTCTTCTTAACACGGTTTTATTATTAATTTTAATGAAAATTGCTGCGTGACAGTGACATTTGTTTAAATATGTCAAATTTGTTATTGAAGTATTGTTTTTGTTTGACGCAGAGGCAAAGTGATGTACAAAAATAAATTATTTTATAATATAATATAAAGTTATTTCAAGTTATTTACTTAATGCTATTATTGTAGAATTGAAGATTGTGCCATTATATTCAATTTGTATTGGTAAAAGTTGCTAAAAAATTATATTCAATGAATTTTTTACAAGAAAAACTGTTAAAAGCTTGTATAAATGATACTTTCGGTTATCCGATATACACTCAAAACTAATGAGCTCTTCCCACATTAGCATAGAATGGATATACAAAATTTCAAATTTTTCTGATTGATAGTATTTGAGTAATCGTGTCCACATGATCCACACACACACACAGACACACCGACACACAGACACACACACATACATACCTACAGACATCATTGTAAAAATGTTAAAATCGGATTCTGGGGACATCAAAACGTGCTTATTCACTAAAATCTCTATATCCGATTTTTAGCACGATCGCTATACCTCCCTTACCTAGGGTAGCGGGAGGTAAAAAACAAACAATATTACATATTTAATACATAGTCTAATAGGTTTCACTATTTATAACAGTTTACATTCGTCGTGGCATAGAAAGAAGTAAATTATTGATGTCTTTTTTATAATAATTGTCAACGTTTTCCTGCAGATTTTCATTTTTTCATCCACCACTCTGATCTTATTAAAGATACGATAACGCGGTTTAAAAATTTGAATTCAGCATGAAATTCTCTTTCATATCAACTATTACACAATTTTTTCCGATGAGCAATTTGCGAGTTACTAACAAATTAAACTCACATGAAATTCCTCTAAAATTTTAAACATCTGATAATCGGCTCATTACTTAAAATTTCATTCAAAATTTCGACACGATTAAAGATAAACAGTATTAAGTGTTTAATATGTGTCAAAGTGGTTGATAAGAAATTGAGAAATGAGCCGATTTTCAGATGTTTAAAATTTTAGAGGAATTTCATGTCAGTTTAATTTGTTAGTAACTCGCAAATTGCTCATCGGAAAAATTTGTGTAATAGTTCGTATGAAAGAGAATTTCATGCTGAATTCAAATTTTCAAACCGCGTTATCGTATCTTTAACAAGATCAGAGTGGTGGATGAAAAAATGAAAATCTGCAGGAAAACGTTGACAATTATTATGAAAAAAGACATCAATAATTTACTTCTTTCGGTGCTACGACGAATATAAACTGTTATAAATAGTGAAACCTATTAGAATATGTATTAAATATGTAACATTGTTTGTTTTTTAAGTAATGTTAATATCTTTTATAACTGCTTTGAGCAAATGGTCAAAAACATAAATAAGCCGCCATTTTTCCCAATTGGCGGGAGGCTCCAGTGCTCCGATGTCCGAAATTTTTTTATATGTTATTTAGCGCATTTTCTGGATATAGTGGAGCGCCGTAAGGTTTATACCTCGGAACCCGGGTCCACTGAACGGATTTTTGTAAAACTTTTTGGAAAGTGTTTTTAACACTAGATACTAAAATGTTTACCCATTTCTTTTTGCCGATCTCATTTTTTTAATTATTAAAATAAATAATTATTATTATTTTTTTTTTTGGAATTTTCATTCATTTTCTGTTAAACCTTTACTTTTTTTGAGATTAAACTTAGATTTTACGTAGGATAACTAACACATACCTAACCTGTCCTTGAGGCCGTTATTGGCTTCCTCATGCAAAATAAAAGTGGATGATGATATCATTTCAATTGACCCACTACTTTTATTTCAACATATTTGCGTTTTAAAAAAAGTCGGACGAAGAACTAAAAACCTATATGACTTTTGAATTAGCCCCTTATCCTCTAACTCTTTTTGAAGATGTCGAAATGCGCAAAACAAAAAAATCTGCATTATATTCCCAGAAGTGACGGTGAATGTAAACGATGTTGCAAGTGGCAATAGAATGAAAATTTCGACATTATTTGTGAACACTTCATAAGTTATTTACGTAACAATTACGGACACAACATTTATGTAGTATTTGATGGTTACCAAAAAAACAGAACAAAATCGATCGAAAGAACTCGTCGCTCTAAAAGAAATGCATGTAATGACATCATATTCGACAAAAACATGCCTCTCAAAATAGGACAAGAGAAATTTTTAGCGAATGCCATAGATATGCTACAAAACTCACTTGCAGAAAATCAAATGTTTTCTTGTCAAGTGGGAGCTGATGTCGATAGATTAATAATTGAAACCGCAATTAATTTACAATCCGAAAATATTGTTGTAGTTTCCGAGAATGTAGATGTTCTAGTTTTACTGACTGCGCTCTCACTAACAAATCGAGAAATTTACTTTCAAAAACCAGCAAAAGGCAAAATTCCACAAAATGTGTACTCATCTAAAAGTTTGTAGACAGTAGGTATTACCAAAGTGTAAACAGCATATCCTTTTTTACATTCTTTTACTGGGTGTGACACGACGTCGGCTTTTTTCCAACGGGGAAAATTGTTTTTTTTTTAAATTTCGAGAAACGGCCGGACTTACAAAATGCTGCAGCAGTTTTTGAAAATGAATCTAAAGACGCCAATGACATTTTTAACGCTGGTGTTACATGTACGCTTGCTTCATACGCTGCGCCCTAAAAAATGAAAGATCTAAATACATTAAGGTACAACTCTTTCATAAAAGCAACCGCTAAAAATAGATGCGTTAAATTACCATCTTTGGTACCTACTGCAAACGCCGCTTTTGGACACTTCAAAAGAGTATACCTTCAAATTCAAACGTGGCTCGGAAGGGACATATTACCAGAAGAATGGGGTTGGAAATATGAAAGCGGAATACTGACACCGGAAACAATAACGGAACTTCCAGCTCCACAGACCTTACTGAAAATGATTTTTGCTCATGCAAAACAGGTTGTGGAGCATCTTGTGGGTGCATGAAAAGTGGATTGAATTGTAGTGTAGCTTGCTTAGAATGCAATGACAACAGTTGCACTAATCCATCACCTATCATCCAAATTGATGAGGTTGATGATGATGTTAATGTAGATAATTGACTGAAAATTTTTCAATCTTTATATAATACAATGACAATAAATTTTTTTTTTTCTAAAAATTTCGTCTTTTTTATTAATGCACTATATTTTACTTTTTTTGTATCTTCGGTCCGATATGTATACGATTTTAAACAACTCGCCTTAGTATAATTTTTTTATGTAATTTTTTTTTTTTCTAAAATATTATAAATGCATTTTAAAGTTATTATAAAAATATAATTTATTGTATATAAAATATAAATCTTTACTACAAATTTTTTTTTATTCATATTTTTCTCATTTTTCAATTAATTGTTGTAATTGAGATCGGCAAATTTTGGTAGGTAAACTTTTTTATTTAAACTTTTAGCAATGTAATAGAAAAGGTTTCACGAAAATCCATTCAGTGGAACCGGGTTCCGAGATTTTTACATTTTTTTGTCTTACGGCACTCCACTAATAGGATTCCGTTTAAAAAATTTTCTTGTTATTACTTTGAGGTAAAATCATAAATTTCCTGGACTATAAAACGTCTTTAGAATGAAAATAAAACAATAAACAATAACTAATATGTATGTATGGTAGTTAAATAATAACAATTAATGAATAATAATAAGTAATTTGAAAAAAAAAATTAAAAATATATAATAAAATATGATCTAAATGAAGCAATAGGGGAATTTTTAAAAATTTGCTCTGTTTGAAGCGCTGTAGCTCGCTATCTATTGGTTATAGAAAAAAATGTATTAGAAGACAGTTGTAGGGAATTTTATTATCAACCAATTTATAAATAGCTATTTTGCTCTAATGCAAATAGGTGAAGAGATATTTAGAAAAAACGGCTTTTTTGCGCCTTTTTTCCCAAGTTGGCGGTGCTTCCCGAAGGCCCCCGAAGGGGAAAACTTGCATTTTTTATTAGGACCCCTAAATATATAATATATCCAAAAATCAAAAATACCCGACCTTTTGCAGGGTAAATCTACCTAATGACTGGACTATTATATCTACCGTGAGTATTTTTTCATATCCATGGTTACGACTTGATATTTGATTGACAGAAATGTATTTGCCCGTTCCATTTAAAATGAAACATAGGGAACGAATCTGACAGTATATTTAAATATTGTAAGAAATTTAGCGGAGTCAGAAAACAACTCGGGAGCGAGCAATAAATATATTTCGGGCACAAGGTGCACAGCTGCACACAGTATTTTTCTACATCTAAATTTAATTTTTAGAAAACAGATATATTTAAACAAAACTAACCTCCATTGACATCTTATCAAATGTCAAATTCGTTCCCTATGTTTAATTTTAAATGGAACGGGCAAATACATTGCTGTCAATCAAATGTCAAGTCGTAACCATGGATATGGCAAACCCAATGTTTCACGTTAAAAAATACTCACGGTATTTTTTAATTGTATGAGGAAGTTCTTAAATGTCAGAGATTCTTCGAATAATATTAACAAGATTGGCGATATTTCTTATGGATATAATTATGCATTTTACCTATAATTTTGAATATTTAATTAATATAACAATAAGAAAGATTAAATATACTTCCCAGAAAAAGCTTTCAGAATGTCACTCAAACAGCTGATTTTTGACACTGACATTTAGCTGTCATTATAAACTATGTGCGTACAGTGTCTAGTTACTAATCTGGTGACCCGGGTTCAATCCCAGCCAGTGTAGACTTTTAATCGCACAAAAGTGATCCCTGTGGTGCACTCTCCACACCAGCTATGAGTGTCCGGGAGGTGACGCCTGGTAATCGGCCACATGGTAAAAATATATCGACATCATTACCGATGTCTACATTTGTTGTAGATACTGGCACACCCAGTAATGGGTAATGTGCCGTGATGATATATTTATTTATTTATACATTATGTTACAAATTTTCGAATATGTCAACAGATTTAGCCTGTGCGTTTATTTATTACATTCAATTATTCTATATATTGTAGTGCATTTGTCTCTAACCATCACTCAATAAGTTCGTAGGATGACTAATAAAACAACAGCTTTTAGGCAAAATTCGACTTTAATCATCAGCATAGTCCCCATCAAGAGTGATAGATTCATTCCAATGCTTCTCTCACATTTCGACGCCTTTTTTACAGAACGATTTGTCTTTGGCCTCAAAATACCCTTCAGTTTGGGAAATCACTTCTTCATTGGAGCTAAATCTCTTTCCTTGGAGCATTCTTTTTAGGTCTGCAAACAGCCATTGTTGCGATCGACTTGTAACACGGTGCATTGTCTTGATGAAAGAGCACTTTTTTCTTCTACATTTGAAGTCATTTTTTCGCAATTTCTTCCTTCAAACGCACCAATAACGCCATATAAAATGCGCTGTTGATGATTCTTCCTTTCTCAAGGTAATCGATGAATAAAATACCGTGCGCATCCCAAAATATGGAGGCCAAAACCTTACCAGCTGACATTTGCGTTTTTGGTCGCTTTGGACGGCTTTCATCCTTTGCTGTCCACCTAGCTGACTGCCGATTTCACTCTGGAGTGAAGTGATGGATCCATGTTTCATCCATTGTCACATACCGCATGAAAAAATTATTTTTATTGGGCTGAAACAGCTCTAAACAGCGCTCTGAATCGTCTACGCGTTGTTTAATTTACGATCCGCCAAAACCATTTTGTGCACTTTTTTATGTTTTCTGGAACAACTGCCGAATTTCGGTGACCAGAGCGTTCAGCATCATCGGTGTTTGTACGGCCGCGTTTAAAATCAGCAAACCACTTCTCTACCATTTGTCTCGATGGAGGAAAGTCCGAATAACAATTGTCAAGCCATTGCTTTGCTTAAACAGTATTTTTTCCCATTAAAATGTTTTATCAACACACAAAATTCAGATTTTTCCATCGTATTGAAAATTTCGAAAGTAGCGTCACTAAAACCACTGTAACTTGTGAACTAAACGTCAGATTATCATAAAATTTTGACATGTATCGTTTTAAGGTGTGGCCAAATTCGATATACAATTAATGAAAGAGCATATTAAACAAAATATTTATTTTCATTTTAAATCCTTTCGAAGAACTGTTTTCACAACCAACCGCCACGCAACCAGGCATCTAAAATATATACCTTAATATTAGACATTTTTAGTAATTTTGACAGTTAACCTAAAAAAGATGTGTTAAAAAATATGTAAATATTACTTTGAGTTATAAATATACAAATACACGTGTAATTAAATTATTTGCACTATCTAAAATACAAATATAATATAATTACCTTCAATTCACGTATTATTCACGAAATAAATCTGAAAATGTCACTTTGTCGGCATAATATCCGCCATATTTAGCCAAATTCGCGCCGACCAATCAAAATTGATCCCCCTATTGGCCACACTATGTATATACAGCCACTATATTAAAAATCATATGGATTTGTCAATAATGACAGTATCTATAGATATGTCATTCTACGAACTCATTAAGTGACGGATTATATCTATAGAAGATATAATAAAAATTTTAAATGTCTTACATGCAGAAATTTATGTTCTTCAATATTAGTAATAAAACAAATTTTCAAAAAATAATATTTAGAAGAAGTTTTTTAAGAAACTATTACTTCCGGTTGTCCAATTGTAATCAAAACCTTTTCAGCTCTTCCCATTAATGTCAGATTGAGAATTACAGAGTTAAACTGGTCTTAGGTGTTATGGTTTTTGAGGAATCGTCCTTCCAATATCCGTCCACACATACACACATTCACACACAAACACAGATATTATCGTAAAAATGTTAAAATCTGATTGTAGAGACCTTAAAACGTGCTTATTCACTAAAATCTGGTTTTGCGATTTTGAGCATGAATCCTCTCTTAGTGAGAGGTAAATATCTGATGTGGACAACACATGACTTCCTTGTACGCCTGTTACACTATACATATTTTGTTAATAATTAAAATATGTAGGTATTATGAGAGACCCAATCTTAAAATTGCACGTATTTGACATAATTTGATATTGACATTAAATTCTTTAGTTTTTTGTTATTTCTTGCCCTAATTCATAGCAAACTTAATTACAGAAACCAAAAAGTACATAATGTTTAAATTTACATATCTCGCTTATACAAAGAACTAATTTAATCATACTTGAAGTTTTCGACGCAAAATTCAATTCTCTAAAACTTTTATTTGAAGCATTTATTGTTAAATTCAAAATAACACCATTTTTTTCAAGAAAAACTGATAATAGCTTCAAGTAAAGTATCACTTCCGGTTAGTCTATTTTAACCAAAGTCTATTATGTTATATCCATTGATATAAATGTATTATATACCAAATTTGAAAAGTTTTGGATTATATTTTAATATAGTTTTCCATTAAAATCTATTATAGGTTTCAAGTAAAGTACCACTTCCGGGTATACCATTTTAACTAAAATCCATTATGTTATTTTCATTGATATAAAAGTATTATATACCAAATTTGAAAAGTTTTGGATTATATTTTAATATAGTTTTTTATTAAAATTTACTATAGGCTTCAAGTAAAGTACCACTTCCGGGTAGACCATTTTTACTAAAATCTATTATGTTATTACCATTGATATAAAAGTCTTATATACTAAATTTGAAAAGTTTTGGATTCTATTTTAATATAGTTTTCCATTAAAATAAAATATGGGCTTCAAGTAAAGTACCACTTCTGAAAGTTATGCAAGGACCAAAAAGGGAGGTGCACAACTAGATGTTATAACAGTCCTAAATACAAAATTTTAACTTTCTACGGCTTCCCGTTTTTCAGTTATGCGAGATACGTACGTACGTACGTACGTACAGACGTCACGACGAAATTAGTCAAAATGGATTCAGGGATGCTCAAAATGGATATTTCCGTTGAAATCTGGAAACCGATTTTTTTCGCGATTACAATACTTCCTTTACTTCGTACAAGGAAGTAAAAATCGACGAAATTCTGTTTTCCACCATGATCTAGTAAGCTATGAAAATTTAACAAAAAAGCACATCTAAGATGGCTTCTACATGTTTCATTTAATCGAAGTCGTATCTCCAATGGTGGCCTTCGAATCCCGGACACTTTGTATACCTGTCAAAGTTGGTTTTTATTCAATAATTTTTATTTTGGAAATAGTTATCTGAATACCACTTGTAGTTAAATTTTATCCTAGCAAATTTTTCCGATTGCTTTACTCGAACCTGTTGGTAATTTATCTCGTCAGATAGTGCAAAATTTAAAAAAATTAACAAATATGTACGTTGCAATAAAATATGCAAAAATATGCATTTTGCATAAAATCCGAACTTTAGCTTATAAAGTTGTTTCATCTGAATGAATGGGATCCTCCACTCTAATTTTTCATTATTTGAATGAAAGTTCTTTTAATTTTTAAACAATTCGTAGTATTAAAATTTGTTAATTGTCACTAGTTTAAGGGTGAGTTTTTTTTTCAACAACTATTCATGCGCTGAATTCCACCAGAAATTGAAAATGACGTCACGATGAATAGCTGATGGATCCGATGGATAGCCGATGCGACCGAATAAAGAAACGGGTTGCTGAAAAGTGCGATGAATCTCCTAACCTTAAATATCAACTGACAGTTGTTAACCACCACAGATAACAGATATGGAAAGTTTTATAGTTAAAAGAACCGTCGCTCTATTGCAATCATTAGATTCTTCATCAAACAATGAGGAATCTGATATGGAAGTCATAATGATAATAAAAATCATCTACATCTATAACCATCCGTTGTGAACGAGATATAATGTTTTCTTATTTGAATCATGCACATTTCGTGAGACCCCCACTACCGATTCATCGGAAATCGTAAAATCTATCAGTAGTCAAAGCCGATGCATACGATGAATTTACGATGGATAGTACGCGGTATAGGCTGTCTCAAGATATATGCACATTCCATTACTTGTGAAGTAGCGGTCCGACCCTTTTTGTAGGAGATTTGATCAGGTTGGGATTAGGAAAATTTTAAAAGGATGATTATTTTCAAAGAAATATATTTTCGGAATATGATTATTATTTACCACTGATTAATATTAACTGTTTAACGCTCTTTTCAAAGAAAACGTACATTTGACTAATGAGGTATTTATTATAGATGGCTACCCGTTTAGTAGCGTACACACGTATTTTGTATTATTACTTCTTCAAGTGTTTAGTAGTAATAACAGGATAAAATTAGCTATAAAATGTGTGAGAACGAAGAATCTCAGACTTCAAGACAGCGAATTCATTTATCAAAAGACGCAAAGCAAATTATTTTAAATGTTTTTAATACATTGAAAAGTGAAGGTAAAAAATAATGGACTTATTCAAAGAACAGCAATTTAACAGAAGTTAATTATTATACCGTTCGACGAATTATTTCATGTGGCATTCAACCAAGCAAAAAAAGACGTAACTCCGGACAGTTAAAAATTGTCAGTGACTTTGAATGTGATATCATCCGCAGGAAAATTTATTCAATGTCTGCAGAAAATATTCTGCCAACTGTTAGAATGTTACATCAGTGATTAATAGATGACAAATGCGAAATATATATTTGTGTTCCTTACACAGATGCTTCACAAAATTGGTTTCCGGTTTAAGACTGTAGATAAGCGGCAGCTAATAATGGAGTCAAGGAAAATTTGTGAGTGGAGGCACAAATATTTGAGAATTATTAAAAAATATAGAGACGAAAAACGTCCAATAATATAATATTGACGAAACATGGTACGACTCCCACGATACTGTAAGGAAGAGTTGGACAGATAGCAGTGCCAATAGGGGATTCCACCATTTTTCTTTTTATAACTTCATCTGAAAACTAAAACTATAGATGAAAATATGGTGAAAAAATTCCTATTAATTAGCGAGTTATGGTCTCCCGAATTTTGAAAAGATTGACGTGACGTCACATTTTTGTTTTTATATCAGTTTTCATCATGGACCTAAATGTTCTTGCAATATATGCTATTTTAAGTCCTATTTACATAAAAATAAATGAATATTATAACACTGTATAAATCTACATACTTTATAATTACAGGTGTATTTAATTTATTAAGTTTAATGCAAGAAATTTATGTTAAAATAAAAACTGTTTGGAAACTGCAGTACAGGAATGTTACCCCTTCTTTCGAATTTGAATTTCTTAACTTCCATTGGTAGTAATCCCCACCTCCTAACACGCTATTTGTAATGCATGTACAGTGTGAACACTGAAAACCATGACATAGGCGTTTAACATGGGAAAACAGTTTTTTTGAAATATTATCTGTCCCGCAAGAGTATAGTGGGAGTTTTTGGTATGGTTAGAAAGATTATTTAATTTAGCATCGAAGAGTATCTGAATACTCCTAATTTAATGCTTTGTTATTGAAATATTTACGAAAGTATAATGCTACTTGACAGTTATTACTTATAACTTACTAAAAACAGTAATCATGGAAACGTACTCGGTAGATGACTTGGTTAAATAAAGGCTCCATGGTAATTTTTCACTAGTTCAAATCCCTCCCGGTTCAAGTTAATATTTTTATCATTTTTATATTTACTTTGTACAATGTATTATTACATAAATTACAAAATTAAAACAAATAATTTTTTGGTACATCAAGTATTTTATTGATTAAATGTACAAGAAGTGAAATAAATATGTAAATTTAAGCCAAATAAATAATTAAGTTTAGTTTTATGTTCGTCATGAACGCAACCGGTTTTTTCAAATTTTAAAATGATTCGTCTAGTTCGTTCATGGGATGCAATTTGTCTATCAGGATACATCCTAGCAAAAAAGTCTCGAATTTCTCGTAAATTCATCCCTTGATTGTAAAATTTAATTATTAAAGAACGTATCGAAAAATGACAATAAAAGTCTAACACGTCTGACAAACCTGTGTGAAGTTTTTATTTATTAGTGATTATTTTTTTTGCTTAATAATATTAGCAGTGATATAACAAAGAAATAGCATAGTAAATTCAAGAAAATACTTGATGTACCAAACCATTTACGTTTTAATTTTGTAATTTATTTAATAAATATAAAAATAATAAAAATATTAACTTGAATCGGGAGGGATTTGAACTAGTGAAAAATTATCATGGAGCCTTGATTGAACCAAGTCAGCTATCGAATACGTTTCCATGATTACTGTTTTTAGTAAATTATAAGTAATAACTGTCAAGTAGGATTATACTTTCGCAAATATTTCAATAATAAGGCATTAAATTAGGAGTATTTAGATACTCTTCGATGCCAAATTAACTAATCTTTCTAACCATATCAAAAACTCCCACTATAGACGGTACAGATAATATTTGAAAAAAACTGTTTTCTCATGTTAAACGCCTATGTCACGGTTTTCAGTGTTCACACTGTATAGGCGGTCTTTCGGTCGCCAATCAAAATATTATATATAGATTTCATATTAGTGTCGAAGCGCTATAACAAAAAACCCCTAATATCCGAAATATCTCAATTATATCATTTCATTTTTTTATTAATATTCGTTATTCAGCATATACATTCGTATTTTTTTACTATTTTCCTTTAATTCGATTGAGCTGGAATCCCACATTATGCCGTAAATGTACCAGTTTCCCGGGGAAAAAGGATACTAATTCTCCATGCAGGAAGTAACCAGGAATGGGTAAATGAAGCTATGTTGCTGTCTGCACGTAACGTCAAGGATTCCAATTTAGATTACCACGATAACATGTCATCCGAAATTTTTGAAGAGTGGTTCAAGGATAAATGAATTCCAAATTTACCCCCTAACAGTGTTATTGTTATGGATAACGCTAGTTATCATTCTCGTTTGTTAGTTAAAAGTGCCTAACATGAGCTCCAAAAAAGAAGATATAAAGGAATATCTATATGAAAATGATTTAAATTTTGAAGAGACTTATACAAAAAAAAAAAACAACTTATGGAAGTGGTTAAGTCGACAACGATTGAAAAACAATACGTGTGTGATTCGTTAGCTAATCAATTTGGACATACAGTATTACGCTTGCCGCCATACTATTGTATTTTCAACCCGATTGAACTCATTTGGGGTCAAATTAAATCGGAAATTAGGAAGAAGAATAGTTCCCCTGTTGACTGCACTTCAGTTATAAACCTAATTAAAAATGAAATTAATGCAATTTCACCTCAAAATTGGGCTAACAGTGTAAAACATGTAATCGATATAGAAAATAAATACTTAAGTTCTCACAATATTATAATTTTGTTATTAATGTAAATGATAGTGATAGTGATAGTAAGAACAGCAACAGTGACGAAGACATAATTGTAGACTAAAATATTGTACCTATATATACATATGTTTGTACAAGTACTTATTGCCGAAATGTAATTGTAGATTAAAATTTTATATACTCGTATATGTATGTAATTATTGACAAAACATAATTGTAGATTAAATTTTGTATATACCTTATGTCCACGGATCGAGTTCCAAAGAGGAAAAACTTTTTTATTTTTTATTTTACAAAAAAATGTATTCTTGATAAAAGTTTTTGGATGTCCCGAAACGGCCAATTCAGTTTTAACATTTTCAAATTTTCTTTTAGTTTCAGATAAAAATCGAAAAATTGGTCCCAACAAATAAGTTGGCGTTGTCATGGTAATTGCCGTTATTTATTTATTTTCATTAACTGTCAGTTATAAAAATCAACCATAATCGTTGAAAATGTTGTCAAAAGACGAACGAATTTACCTAATTCAATGCTAGGGTAAAGGTAATAAAGCGATTAGTCGAGTTGTCAAAGAATTTAATCAAAGGTTTCCCGATATTTACATATCAAATAGAGGAGATTTTTATAACTGACAGTTAATGAAAATAAATAAATAACGGCAATTACCATGACAACGCAAACTTATTTGTTGGAACTTAGAATAATTTTCAACTAAAACGACCAATTTTTCGATTTTTATCTGAAACTAAAAGAAAATTTGAAAATGTTAAAACTGAATTGGCTGTTTCGGGACATCCAAAATTTTTTATCAAGAATACATTTTTTTGTAAAATAAAAAATAAAAAAGTTTTTCCTCTTTGGAACTCGATCCGTGGACATACGGTATGTATGTATGTATGTATATATGTACTTATTGACGAAACATAATTGTAGATTTAAATGTATATATTTATTGACGAAACAATAATTATACTTTATAATTTTGTATATACAATGTGTATAAAATAAACTGACGGAAAATAAGATTGTAAATTAAAATTTTGTGTACTCTTATAATATGTATTGAATCTGAAGTCAAAACAAATAAAAAGTGAACTAATTTTGTTTGTATTAAAACTGCATTCTTTTAGTAATTGTGTGAAAGCTATTATTATTTTTAATAGGTACTGTAATGACAATAAATTGTTATAAATACGTAATTTTCTTATCGATTAAAAATTTATATATAAATGCATTTTTAAAAATAATTGTTAGCTTTATTCGTCAAAATAATGTTACTAAATAAATTTTTATAACAACTAAACAATAAAAATGTCGCAAAATTGACTTCATGAAAATTAATATTTGATTACTTCAAAAAAATAAAAAATAAATAAATACGTCCCAATACTCTTTGCCTCTCTAATGTAAACTCCTGGACAAAATTAGCGCATCACTGATATTTTCGCGATTTATTTTAAAACATAATAATATATGAATTTTTCTTAGGGTGCAGTTTAAAATTTAGGGTTCTAGACATATGAAAATAATAACAATTAAGAATCAATTCTTGTTTATATGAGTATTTTATTGTTTCCTGTGTTGACAAGGAAAAAGTATGGAAAAGTTTAAAAGTGTTTTTACGTTTAATTTAAATTTGATTTCATGTTTTTGTGTTTTACTATGAAATTAACATTAAATTGAATTGGGAAAATTAATAGAGATTGATATTTGTCCGAATTTTAGGTTTTTCGGGCGTTAACTCTATTGGATGGGGCCAACGCCGCCAACGTCATAAGATTGGGGAACTTGGTAGTTGATCTCAGTACTGAGCTTTAAGGAGGCTTAAAGAGACTAGATTCAACTTTAGGAGACACAGAAAGGTCGTCCGAAACCACCGACAGAAAGAGACGACAGATTTCTAACTCTAGAAACTCTGAGAAGACGACAAATTACAAGTAAAATGCAAAATAATCACATTCCTGAAGCCCGTGCTGCGTCGATTTCTACCCGTGTGGCAAGAAGAACACTAGAGGAAGCAAGACTGGCCAATAGAAGTACTAACACAGGACCGCGTCTCACCAGAACTAATCGAGTAACTCGCTTACAGTTTGTAAGACAACATATTCCCTGGAATTCGGCTGATTGGAACCGTGTTTTGTTTTCTGATGAGACATGAGTCAGCTTAAAATTACCAGGCGAAAGAAATCATACCTGGAGGAGACCTGGACAGCGATATACTCAGTAATAAATTGCTCCACGAGAGCCCTGCTTTTGTGATTCAATACTGTTTTGGGGAGCTAATTGTTTTAAGGGACGCACAGAGTTGGCGGTGCTTCGTGGAAGATCAATGAATGAACAGAAATACGTGCAGGATGCCATATAAGACCATGCCACTCCTTTTTCGCCGGTAATTGGAGGTATTTTCATATTTATTCATGATAATGTAAGACCGCATCGGACTCGGGCCGTAGATGAATATTGAAATACGGTAGGAATTAACCGCATGGAATTGCCACCTAGCAGTCCAGAATTAAATTCAATAGAGCACGTATTGGATATGCTGAAAAGAAGCGAAAGAGGTCTTGTACCCGTCCCATGCACTTTAGATGAGCTAGAGAATGCTGGGCTACAAGAATGGGAAAACATACCTCACCATGCAATTCGAAATTTATTTCGAAGCATGGGACGAAGAAAGCAAGCCATAATTAATGTAAGAAGTGGTAATACCAAGTATTATATAATTTTTCCCATAAAATTTTTAATTTTAATTTATTTTAAAAAAATCACATTGTCTTCATTTTGAATAATATTGTAGTTTTTAATTTAAAGGTATATTATGTTGAGTTATTTTCTACAAATTTTTAATTATCTGTAAAGGACTAATTTAAAAAACCATAAAGGTGCCAAAAATAAGCTAACTTTGTGAAATAAACGAAAAATTAAAAGTGATGCGTTAATTTTGTCCAGGAGTGTATTTAAACTGCCTCCCGCTGGGAAGGGCGTAGGTACAAATGTGCATCTATCTTGAGACAGCCTATAATTAGAAACGGTATGATAAATTTCATCTGAATAAAGAAACGATGTGAGGAATTTACGATTCGTGCGCACTAGTCATCGGTGAATAAAGAAACTCGCCCAAACTGCATTTCATTGTCAATGTCAGAATGACGTCTCGACGGCACACCTTTCTCTCGCTCCGCACCAAGCTCTGTAGTAGGCTGCGAAAGAAAGACAGCAATAGTGTGACGTCATAGTGACACTGACAACAAAGTTCAAATATCTCGTAAAGTAATTATTAAAAAAATGTTTTTTATCTGAATCGCTATTTATTGAGTAGTACCTTAACTACAAAGTGTACATTTTATAATTTTTTGTTATGGTGGAGGTCCCCATTCTTGTAAAATGTGTTGATACTTAAAGTACTATAATAAGTATAATGAAATAAATGTTACTTACGAATAAAACAAAATTAAAAACTTTAATGAATAATGCAATAGTTTCAATAATTATTGAATTCACCATTTTTTGACGATTGATAACAAATTAGTAACAAATTCAATACTTATTCACAGACCATTCAAATATAAAACAATCTGAAATGTCAAGCTTTTTGTTATGTCAAATATATTTTACCTCGGTAACTAGACTGATTTCTATAGCAAGATTTGATGTTGAAGTGGCTAGCACATTACCTCCGACCATTAAATTTGTGTAATTTCTTATGCCCATGTGGAATACAAGATAGAAGCTTATATAATAGTAATAAAATTAACATTTAACCTTAAAATTTAATTTTAATAAAACTAAATACGTATTTCGCGAACTAAGTTCTCATCATCAGCATACAGCAAGGAAAAATTAAACGGAATAGCCAAGATTACTCAACATGTCAACCATGTCAGAGGTCTGATATCTCTGAAATACAATGGGAAAGATGGGGATGATTTCCAATTAAAACTAAGATAATTTCTTTAAAATTTAAATCGTCCAATAATAATGAGTCATTCAAATCTGAAACGTCCAATAATTTTAGAGGTCTAAAATTAAATTAACTGCTATGGAATTGCCAATTAGAAAATTGTTTTTATATTAAGTCGAATAATTTTGAGTTTGTTATAGGATAGTGGTGTTCCAGATCCAAAAATATCCGAATATCCGGATAATTGGATGACGAACTATGCGGATCTCGGAACCAAATCTCAGTATCGAATTTTGGATCCGGATCTGAATATCGGATTTTGGATCCGGATCTGAGTATCGGATTTTGAATCCGAATTTGAGTATTGGCGTCGGTCGGGATCGAACCCGGTTCCCCAGATTCGCGACCAGACACTCTGGCACACGGCCACGGCACCCCCAAATATATATATATATATATATATATATATATATATATATATATATATATATTTCGAATATTAAATAGCACAAAAGTGACCTTTGTGGTGCACTCTCCACGCCAGCAATGAGTGCCCGTGAGGTGACGCCTGTTAAGCGCCCGCACGGTACAAATATGTAATCATCATTACCGATATCTGCGATAAAGCAGATTGTGGCACACTCAGAAATTGGTAATATGCCGTGATGATATATTTATTTATTTAATCTGAGTATTGGATTTTGGATCCGGATTCGAATATGAGTATGAATTTATAACTATCGGTTTTTAGATATGGAATTTCAGTATACGCATCGGTTCTCGGATTCGAATATTCTCAGTATTGTACCTAATGATAATATTTGAATGTATATTATCATGGAGTCTCAAAATCAAATAAATTTGATTATGAAATAATCCACTATACATTTTGGTTTGATGTAGTTAATAGTTGGCATATTTCTGATGTTTAAATTTCTGTTGGATAACTTTTAGCATCCGTTAAGAAAGAAATTCCTCGATTCCACAGAACTATAAGTAGTTAACAAAAACAATAATAGAAAAGGTTCCTTGACTGGATATATTGATGCGGTAATAAATTATTCCTGGATTGCAGTTACAAATTTTATTTTCTAAATTCTCGGGTCGACCGGTTTCGAGCTCCACATGAGCCTTCCTCAGGAGCTGAACAATATTTACAATAAAAATTACAATTTAAAAGTCAGTAATAACAAAGATATAGATTACTTACATGAGAATTATGATAATATTAGGTACATAGCATAACAAAATATATGAAAAAATAAGTACAACATAAAGCACATGAATTTCGTCAAAAAGTTAGAAGAATAAATTATATAAAACTTTTTTATAAAAAACTAAGAACAAATGTTCTACGTGAACCACACCCATGGAACTACTTAAGTAATGTATTTGCGTGTTAAGACACTTACTAATTCAAGATTTTTTATTGTTTAATTAAGTATAATATCCTTATTTTTTAAGCTATGTTTTAAGACGTTAGTGTATATTTTACTAATGTACATAGTATCAGTCCTAAAATTAACATTATTTTTATCCTGCTGTACGTGTAGTTTTTCTAGTGTCAATCGTTTATTAAGATTTTTTCCTTGTCACACGTACAGCAGGACTTACTTTTCATATAGGTATTTCATATATTTTGTTATGTTATGTATCTAATATTATCATAATTCTCATGTAAGTAATTTATATCTTTGTTATTTCTGACTTTTAAATTGTAATTTTTATTGTAAATATTGCTCAGCTTCTGAGGAAAGCTCATGTGGAGCTCGAAACCGGTCGACCCGAGAAATTAGAAAATAAAATTTGTGACTGCAATGCAGGAATAATTTATTGCCGCAACAAAAACAATCCCGTTTATGTGAAACACGTGCACGATATAAATAAATATTTCGCCACCTGCAATGAACCTATGACCATTATTTCACAAATTTAGTCTGAATCCCTTGTTCTTTTAATAATTTGTTGTAATGTATGTTAAAAGTTTAGAACTACAAAATTTTCAATATTCTAAGAAATATCCTCCTTCATTTCTTTACCTGCTAAGTACGACCAAGTTAATTATATTCATTCCCTATCTCAACTTTGTTGATGAATTTTTTGAATTACCATAAACAAAAATATCTAAACTATAAATTCCTTTTTTCTTTATATTTGCACGAACTTTCTGGCTATTTTAGAAGAGTATTATAAAATTTATTGCTGCTTACAGACCGCTGTAGATATAAACAGGCCCACTGAGATGTTTGCCTTTACATTCAAAGTGAAGAATCGGATCCAGAATTAAAATTCGGATCCGGATCCGTAAACGAAACATCGAATCCGAAACCAAGTCCAAATCCGAATCCAAATGGGATCCAGACCCAAATCAGGATGCGGATCCAAATCTGAATTAAATTTGAGTATATTCGCTTCAATATCCGAACATCGGATTTCCGAGGAACCGGATATTTTGAAATCCAGGTACTCGGATCCTCACAGTACTATTATAGGATTGTTCATAAAATTATTTAAATTTATTAATTATTAAACTTTCGTAAGCATCTATACAGGGTGTCTCAATAAGCTTGCTCACTATTGGTAACTTTTTTATTTGAAGAGATACGAGGTTGGTTAAATTAGCAAAATTGTGCCATTTTTATATTAGAAAATTGGTCATGTAGACAAAATAAATATTATGTCAGCGGTTCCCAAAATTTGGGACAAAATATATATTTTTTAAATGGAACTATATATTTTTTATTATCTTATTGGAAAGAGTATTTTTTTCTCTTTCCAATAAGGTAATGTTGTTTATGTACAATTTTTTCAAATAAACGAGTTATTTACGTTTAAAGATAAAAATTATCTTTTATTAGTTTAGGTCAAGTAAACTATGGAAACAATAATTGTCTTTTATAAAATTATTATTTTATTAATTTATTTTACAGTAATAACAAAACAAAGAAAATATTCAAATTGAAAGCCATTATTTCTTTCGCACATTTAAACTCTTTTGGAAAGCGAGCCGACCGTTCTACGTAACTGGTGTCTAGATATAACTTTCCATATAGCAAGATCATATCTAACTTTTCTTCATTTGTAAAGTTATTAAACATTATTAAACACAGAGAACTTTACGGGAGAAATTATTAAACGTCAAACAAACAAAGAATCAATTGTTTCCATGGCTTACTTGACTAAAAAACTAATAAAATAGTTCACAAAATTTAAATTTTTAACCGTAAATAACTCGTTTATTTGAAAAAATTGTACATAAACAACATTACCTTATTGGAAAGAGTATTTTTTTCTTAATAAAAAATATATGGTTCCATTTAAAAAATATATTTATCGACCCAAATTTTGAGAACCGCTGACACAAATTTTATTTTGTCTACATGACCAATTTTCTAATATAAAATGGCACAATTTTGCTCATTTAACCAACCTCGTACCTCTTCAAATAAAAAAGTTACCAATAGTGAGCAAGCTTATTGAGACACCCTGTATATCTATCATTATTAATATGTTTTAATAGTTTAATATTAGAACTGTTAATTTTGTCATTATTAATGAACATGTGTTGAGCCACGCTAGATTTTTCTAGTGTACTTCTTTTTAGATGATAAAAATGTTCTTTAAACCGAGTGTCTATTTGGCTTTTATTTGACCGACGTAAACTTTATCGCCATCATTACAACTAATCTTATAAATACCGCATTTTTTGTTATCTATCCTATCCTTAGGGTTACCTAATAAAGATTTAATGATATTATTAAATTTGTAAGTTATTTAAATTTTGATTTAAAAAAAAAAATGTTTAAACTTTTGGAAGCGTTATTGTATGGTAGTGTTATATATTTATTATTATTGTGTTTGTTATAACAAAATTTTGTATTGAAATTGGATAATAGCCAAATCATTTACCCATAATTATATTAATTATTATGTCACAACATAATAAGTTAATATTTGATATCTCGTTATAAAGTTGATTTCTTAAAGTAGCGCTGCTCCAATAAGAAAAACATGAATATCTCTGAAACAAAGCATTTACGGACATTTGCTCAAATGAACTTGTTACCTTATTTTTATGTGTTGAATCCATGGTTCAAGTTATGCCGTTTAAATCTGGGACGATGGTCACTAGATTTGAATGTATTCTTCCAGTTTAGCATTGTAATCTTGTGGTTAGCATGTCAGTTTTTACCTTCCGTCACCTTTAGGTAAAGAAGGTATTGTCTTTGGTCAAAAAATTCGGTAGTGAGTTTTTAATGAATAAGCACGTTTTAGGGTCCCTACAATACGAATTTACTATTTTTAAGATGATGTCTGCATGTATGTATGTGTGTGTGTCCGTGTGTGTGTGTGTGTGCGTGTGTGTGTGACAATTTTTTCTCCGACGATAACTCCAATACTACAATTCTAAAAATTATAATTCTTTTGTATTCCTCTTCTGTACATCCATATGAAGAGTTGATTAGATTTTGGTTATAATTGATCCACCGGAAGTACCCTTATTTGAAGTTTTTAACAGTTTTTCTTTAAAAAACGCAGTTAAATATTATTTTTTGACATTTTGTTATTATATTTATTAAAGAAAATACTCTTCTCTATATGGTTTGATTATTCATTCTCCTTCATATTCAATAGATGTAGAGTTAAAGCATTATAAAGAAATTAATTTTCAAAAATTAGTCAGCTTTGTTATTTATCATGGAAACAGCTGACATAATTATTCAAAAAAATTTAATTGACAGATGTCAGTTGCAAGTGCAAAACCAAATATGGAAAAAAGTATAGGATCTAAAATTGGTATGTCATAGTGTTGCTCGCAAGTGACACGCAGAGAAAGGCCAAAGAGAAGATGGAAGGACATTACTTAGTGTAGTTTATGTTATTATTTTATTGGATTTATAGAACCTTTTTAAATGAATTTTTGGTATGGAATTTGTAAAAAATAGTATGTGTTCGTGTTCGATTTTACATGATATTATGTAGAATCTGTTCCAAGGACCTTTTGGTATGGGATTTGTACAAAGTACATGGAATTGACGGAAGGTCTTGTGCTGGCCACAACAGATTTTTTTTTTTTTGCCAAAGTTTGATTATTGAAATCGAAGTTCAAATCCCAAAACTAAAAATATTATTTTGCAATCTCATTATTTTGTATTGTTTTGAATTACGCATACATTATAATTGTTTGGTTATATTGTATGTCGTTCGTTGTAAAATATATTGTTGTATTTTGTTTATAGTGCTAATTGTTATAAAATTTTTGTTTACCTGACAAGTATTGCGTGGTCGAGTGGCTTGTTCATAGAATGAATTAAAAAATATAAAAATATATAAAGAAGATATGTGTTTCTGTGTGTACCAGAAATGTCAAATACTTACAATACTTATACAGCCCAATATGGAAATGGCGAGAGGTCTTGTGCTGACCATAACAGACTTTTTGATAATATTATGAAGATAAATTTTAAATACCGGAATAGAATAGAATTCACTAATACAAAAATGAAGATAAGCTTAAACTTTTTTGAGAATCAGGTTGTTAGAATTTAGAAGTAAGAAGTTCTTAAGCTACCACTTTAGAAGTTAGACGTAGTTCTTAAGCAGTCCCTTGGAATTTAGGGGTAGTTTTAGCAACCAGCTACAGCTAGTTCCAAAAATCACCGCCGTTATCACCCAGGTGGCGCCCTGGTAGCGATCGCTAAAAACTACCCCCACCACCATCACCTTAAACAATTCTAAAAAACAACCCTGCAACCTAAAGGGTTGCTAAAGACCTATCTCTAAATCTTGTGAGGTTTGCTGAAAGCTACACCTAAATTCTAAAAGGTTGCCAAAGAATTATCCCTAAAATCCAAGAGGAACTACCTCCGTGGAAAATGTGAATAGATATATGCCATCAAATTTGAATCAAAATCCTCATAGTATATCTACTACGAGTATGATCCTATTAATTTATTTATTTTTTTGCAAAGTTTTGGGTAAAATTGATGGTGTCGACATTTGGAAAAAGTTATCTAACGATGATCTAAGTAAAGGGAATCAAATTCTTCAGAATATTGATATTTTTGGAAATTCTGCCCTTACTATTAACTGGAAACTTTTGTGAAAGAAACCATGTATAATGGGGCATGGGATACGTGGTATGGATTATGATTATCAATTGGTGTAAACTTCACAGAGTAGCAAAGCTTTACAAATTAACTATTAATTTAAGAACAACGATTCAACAAATGAAATTATTAAGGGAACAAGCAGATGTCAAATATTCATGAAATGTTAGGGGTGAAAAAACTTTAAATTTTTTAAAAAATATTTTATATATTTATACTTTGTTTGGCTTATCGATTTTGCTAGTGATTTAGCATCTTCAGAGCCTTACAGCTAGAAAGATATACATACATCGTAAATATAAAAAATATTATTAGAATATAAGAATATAATATATAAAATATCTGATGTGGACAGCACATGACTTCCTTATACGCCTGTTACACTGTACATATTTTATTAATAATTAAAATATGTATTATAACAGACCCAATCATAAAATTACACGTATTTGACATATTTTGACATCAACATTTTATTTTTGTTGTTATTTTTTGTATTAATCCATAGCAAACTTAATTAGAGAATACAAAGAGCTAATTTAATCATAATTGATGTTTTCGACGCAGAATTCAATTCTCTAAAACTTTTATTTGAAGCATTTATTACTAAAATCAAAATAACACCATTTTTTTCAAGAAAAACTGATAACATCTTCAGGTAAAGTATCACTTCCGGTTAAACTATCCTAACCAAAATCAATTATCTTATTCCCATTGATATAGAAGTATTATATACCAAATTTGAAAAGTTTTGGATTATATTTTAATACAGTTTTTCATTAAAATCTATTATAGGCTTCAAGTAAAGTACCACTTCCGGGTAGACTATTTTAACTAAAATCTATTATGTTATTCCCATTGACATAAAAGTCTTATATATCAAATTTGATAAGTTTCGATTTATATTTTAATATAGTTTTTCATTAAAATCTATTACAAGCTTCAAGTAAAGTACCACTTCCGGGTAAACCATTTTAACCAAAATCTATTATATTATTCCCATTGAAATAAAAGTATTATATACCAAATTTGAAAACTTTTGATTCATATTTTAATATAGTTTTTCGTTAAAATCTATTACAGGCTTCAAGTAAAGTACCACTTCCGGGTAAACCATTTTAACCAAAATCTATTATGTTATTCTCATTGATATAGAAGTATTATATACCAAATTTGAAAAGTTTTGGATTATATTTTAATATAGTTTTTCATTAAAATCTATTATAGGCTTCAAGTAAAGTACCACTTCCGGGTAGACCATTTTAACTAAAATCTATTATGTTATTCCCATTGCTATAAAAGTCTTATATATCAAATTTGAAAAGTTTTGGTTTATATTTTAATATAGTTTTTCATTAAAATCTATTACAGGCTTCAAGTAAAGTACCACTTCCGCAAGTTATGTAATGACCAAAAAGGGAGGTGCACAACTAGATGTTATAACAGTTGTAAATACAAAATTTTAACTTTCTACGGCTTCCCGTTTTTCAGTTGTGCGAGATACGTACATACGTACGTACGTACAGACGTCACGCCGAAATTAATCAAAATGGATTCAGGGATGCTCAAAATGGATATTTCCGTTGAAATCTGGAAACCGAATTTTTTCGCGATTACAATACTTCCTTTACTTCGTACAAGGAAGTAAAAATGTAATTTGATGGGGAAAAATGCTGGGGAGTGATATATATTTTATTATAGTGTAACATGACAAACATTTATATAGGTAGATAAATTATTTATAAGGTATGGTTTTATAAATTGTAAGGTTAAGTGAACATGCCACAAAATAGAATCCCAAAAAAAGCATTCAAATTAACACCCACAAGTAAAAGAAGAAGAGGCAGGCCTCGTACTAGATGGGTGGACAACATCGTGGAAGACTTACGATCCTTGAAGGTACAAAACTGGATTCAAGCGACACAAGATAGACAGAGATGGAGAGGCGTTGTGGAGGAAGCCAAAGCTCTACATAGGTTATAGAGCAGAGAAGAAGGGGAAGAACATGACAATCATAGAAAACATATTATGAGAAATATTATAAAAATAATGTAAAATACTAACCATCATAGAGAAATTAGGTTGTCCTTGACATATTTGTTGAGAGATGTAGAAAAATTATTGTTTGATTAAATTGATTTTTTCATGTTATTTAGATGTACGTCTTTACAGAGCCAGAGAAATGGAACTTATGCGGAAATGTTGTTTAGCGGAAGTATTATTTGAAAATATAGTGAGATTTAGTTTTTTAGTTTTAATGTTTATTGTGAAAAAGGCGGGAGATTTTTGAAAATGTGTTGTTCTGGGAAAGATACGTTTTCGTTTATTAATGTATAATTGTTATGTATATGTTTAAGAATTTCGTATTTTTCTAAAAGATATAAATTTTGAATTTTTGTTTCTGAATGTAATAGCTGTAAGTTATCTAAAGTAATTTTATGATTTGTATTTTGGATATGTGTGCCTATTGCTGAAGGTAGATTATTTTTTAAATATTCACTTCAGATTGAAAATGCTACTCAATGCAAAACTTTGAAAGAAGCTTGTTTATTTAATATTAAAAGTGATCCTTGTGAACTTCATAATTTAGTGGAAAAATAAATCATTAAGCAATATTAACGGTCTCCTCTTTCATGCCAAAAAATTTTAGGAACTAGCACATTTCCTTCCGTCAAGTCTATTTTGTACAAATCCCATACCAAAAGTTCCTTGGAAAAGATTCTACAGAGTAATCAAAAAGAAATGATGCAGCTGGCAAAACGGACATGCCATTTCGGCAATAAATACAGAAAGGCTATTTCAGAACAGTGGCTAGACGCCTAATAAGATTTTGAGTGATTGAAATGCTTTTGATTATTGTTCCATGGCTAATTTAAAAAATAAAAATACGTGGGCAAGTAAAACTACAACAATTTTTAATAAAATCTTGTAAATATACCCAAATATAAATTTTCAAATGTCACTGTTAATACTCTCCGAAACAGGAAATAAATTTATGTATCAATTTTAGCAATTTTAAGTATTTGTCAAGTATTGCTATCTGAATCAGTTATTTTTGATCACTCTGTATATATCCAACAAAATTGTAACACGAACATATACTATTTTCTACAAATTCCAAACCGAAAGTTCCTTAGAAAAGATTCTATAAATCCAACAAAAGAATAATACAAACATACGCTATGTAAATTGCACATGACAATGACATCTGTCCATTAGAATTATTTGAATATATCAGCTGTTTCCATAATTATAGCAAAGCTGGCTGATTTATGAAAGTTAATCTCTTTGTAATTCTTTAACTCCATATTTATTGAATGTGAAGGAAAATGAATAATCAAATCGTTTAGACAATAAGATATTCTTCCATATTGATATAATCACATAAAATGTCAAAAAATAATATTTAACTGCGTTTTTTTCAAGAAAAAATGTTAAGAACTTCAATAAGACATCAAATCTAATCAGCTCTTCAAATGGATGTAAAAAAGAGGAATACGAAACAATTATATTTTTTAGAATTGTAGTATTAGAGTTATCATCGAAGAAATTTTTGTCACACACAGAGACACACACACACACACATGCAGACATTACCGTAAAACTAGTAAAATCGTATACTAGGGACGTGCTTATTCATTAAAAACTCATCACCGAATTTTTTGACCAAAGACAATACCTTCCTTACCTAAAAATGACGGAAGGTAAAAATCTTTTAAATTTCGGTTAAAAATTTAAAATGGGAACCTTTCGTACCTTTCTGACTTAAAATAAATCGAAATTCATTGTTAGAAATTATGAAAATTAGGGTTTAAATATTTAGTTTTACATTTATTGTTTTATTACTTGCAAATCTGGTTTGTTCACACTTTTTACTTCTCGCTAAGAGAGGTATTGGATTCATGCTAAAAATCACATATTCAGATTTTAGTGAATAAGAACGATTTAAGGTCCCTAAACCGATTTATATATATATATATATATACAGGTGTCCCATTTAAGGTACGAATGCATTGGTATCTCGAGAACCGTAAGAGCTACGAGGTTGGTTAAGTTAGACAAAAGTTGCCCCATTAGGAGGCTATTTTAATGGTGTTTTGTTATTTGCGAAAAAATTCATAGGTCACTAGATACAGGTGAAAATGTAAATTTAGCGATTTTCTTTTTTTGCTTATAACTTTGTTATATGAAATAATACGAGATTCTGGTTTGCACTTTCTTAAGGCACTTTTGTACGGTGAATTTGCAGAAGTTCTCAATTTTTTTTTATATCTAACCATTTACGAGTTACTGATAGCAACTTTTATTTTTCATATGGAGGTCATATTAAGCTATGTCATTTTTAAATAGAGATTTTTTTTAGCTTTACAATGATATAAAACAATAATAATTTATTTTTATAATTAACAGAAAAATTAACAAAAATTGTTATTTATACTAAAAATAAATTGAAAAAAGTAAATCGAAAGCTGCTATGGAAACAACAAACAACAAAAAAGTGCAACAATTGAATTTCTGAATTTTACTTGACAATAGTAGATTATTACGAGTAATAAACGAACTTTGACAACGAATGTAACAACTCAACATATCATATTTTTCCCAACGAGAAAAATTCATTTTTATTACTCGTAATAATCTACTATTGTCAAGTAAAATTCAAAAATTCAATTGTTGCACTTTTTTGTTGTTTGTTGTTTCCATAGCAGTCTTCGATTTACTTTTTTCAATTTAATTTTAGTATAAATAACAATTTTTATAAATTTGTTTGTTAATTATAAAAATAAATTATTATTGTTTTATATCATTGTAAAGCTAAAAAAAATCTCTATTTAAAAATGCCATAGCTTAATATGACCTCCATATGAAAAATAAAAGTTGCTATCAGCAACTCGTAAATGGTTAGATATAAAAAAAAATTGAGTACTTCTGCAAATTCACCGTACAAAAGTGCCTTAAGAAAGTGCAAACCAGAATCTCGTATTATTTCATATAACAAAGTTATAAGCAAAAAAAGAAAATCGCGAAATTTACATTTTCACCTGTATCTAGTGACCTATGTATTTTTTCGCAAATAACAAAACACCATTAAAATAGCCTCCTAATGGGGCAACTTTTGTCTAATTTAACCAACCTCGTAGCTCTTACGGTTCTCGAGATACCAATGCATTCGTACCTTAAATGGGACACCCTGCATATTTACATCCCACTACCATTGTGGCGTCTCCTGTGTAATTTTCTACATTCAAAGTGACGTCCTTGTGCATAAGACGTCCGTATACCGGACGTCATATGCATATGGCCTTATAATTTTTTTTCTGACATCAGGGGGGCCTCTAGTATCGTATAGTAAAATTTGTTATGGACGTCAGAATGATAGCGGAATGGAAAATGTATATTTTTTGTAGTTCAAAAAAATTCCACTTGCGGCGCTAGTGTCGTCCGGCGTATATACAATGTATATACTGAAGTTTCATGCCAGCGACATTCTGAACTCCGTACACTTGGCAACAGTGGAACTTTGGGTACTACATTAGCGCGCAACTCTTTTAATCGTATTTAAATCTACATTGTGCACTCCTGGTAGTATTTTAAATTAATATTTATGTAAACAAACCTTTCGTTTTGCACTTGTAAAATCCTCTGAGCAAATACAAAATCAATAAACTATGAAATCAAAATGTATGGTTTACAAATGTAATAAATTTAAAAAAGGTAATTATTTATAAATACTCGTATCATAAAGCTGAATTATTAAGTACAAAATATTGAGTAAATTGTAAATAAAAGCCAGTTGTAAGGGTGAGAAGATTAATGATTAAATGTATGGAATAAATATGAGCACGGTATGCTATAGTGAAATATTATAAATAAAATATTTTTAAACTTTTGACCTAAAATACGAAGACCGAAATTTTAAGTAGAGTCGAAAAAGAGAAAAAATGTTTAAAACATATTAATATGTACTACAAACGCTTTATTAAATACAGATATTTTTTATTCTGGGTACTTCTTCCTATTTCTCCTCTACTTGAGGTGTTTCATTAAAGTGTTTTCATTTAATTAGAAAATATTTTTATACATTTTAGATAGTTTAAATACGTCAAAATATTTGCTTTTTATTTTTATTATAATGTAATTTGAAAAATTTTATTATATGCGTTAGTGAGATATGTAGAAATATAAATGATCAAAAGTAATGACTTTTAAAAACACCGTATTTTTATTGCAGTCTATATGCAAACATAGAAAGAAACACGGATAAATAATTTGTTTATGTGTAACAACTAAAGATTAATGAAACAAATTAATGTTTATGAAATACTCTCTCTGGAAATAAGCAGGACTGTTCGATGTAATAATAAATATTTCATAAATTTCACTTATTTGTTTTTACCTCCCGCTACCCTTGGTAAGGGAGTTATAGGGCTCTTGCTAAAAATCGCATGTTGAGATTTTGATAAATGACCACGTTCTAGGGTTACTAGAATCCGATTTTATCATTTTCACGATGATGTCTGTATGTGTGCGTATGGATTTTGTCAACGCTCTAACTCAAATACTATCATTCAGAAAATTCTGAAGCGTGTTTTAACCCTATTCTAATATGGAAAGAAACCATTAGATTTTGGTGTAAATCGGTTAACCGGAAACGGCACTTTACTTGAAGCTCATAATGGTTTTTCGTCAAAAATACCATTAAATGTCATTTTTTCGCATTTTATGCCATGAAAATTAAAGCTAATTGAATTTTCTACAGGTATACATTAATAATTTTTCTATGTATTTTACAGATAAATTTAAAAAATAATCTTTTTTATAAATCCCGATGCCTTTGTTTCAAAGATAAACAAAATTCCTTTGTTACACAGTTTATATTTCAAATGTATGTCACTGCAAAAAAAAAATTGGGTATGAATTTAAATTAATAAAAATGAAATAGCGGGAGGTATTGTGTTGGCCACATTAGATTTTTTCATTTTATTTTCTCCGAAGGGGTTCAATAACTCTCAGGGGAGATTGATAATTTCAGAACAGATCACAAGCTAAAGCTCTAAAATTATCTTTTGCTGTGATTTATAATATTTCATCAAATTTCCAGAATTTCGACTATACTCCTATGTTAAATAAAAAAAAATTGATGTGGCCATCACATTACCTCCCCTCAGTTCTATACAAATGCCGTACAAAAAATTTCTAGCAAAAGATTCTACATTTCCAGTATTTCATTACATTGCATTCTGGCAGTTCCATGTATTTTGTACAAATACCACATAGAAAATTTCTATATTTCCAGTAAAATTATAACACAAACATATTATGTAATTAGCACTTGACACTGACTTATTATGTCAATTAGAATTTTCATAATAATATGCCTATTATTGTAATTTCCGTAAAAATTTCAATTTATTTGAAAAATAGCCGAACCCAAACGGCTGCTCTTCATATATTTTTACTATTTTATTGACATGTGAAAAATAATTTGTTCAACAAATAGCTATTTACTTAGAATAACCGTATTAAAATCGGAATTGAATATTAATAATAAGCTTATTATTATAAATTTCATAAAAATTTGAATTTATTGCACAAATAGCCGAAGTGCATCCAAACTGTTGTTTTTCACATATTTTCACTCTTTTTTACAAATAATTTGTTTAACAAATAGAATAAAAATATTAAAATCGGAGATTAATAATCATATTAACCTTATTATTATATTTCTTCACTATTTTATTGAAATATAACAAATACTTTGTTTATCAAATTAAATTTTTATGACTATAATACAAAGGCTGACGGCAAATTTTACTAAAAAAAACTATGTACTTTTTAATTGTAAGATTTTGGGATTATTTAAATAGTTCATTCTTCACTTATTTTCACATATTTACATTTACCGTCGGAGAAAATAGAATTGTTGTTCTTGTACACTAAGTGTAAGAACATTTCACGTTTCTATCACATTTTGTACCATCGAGTTCTTTTACTGTAAATACATTATTAAGATTTTGTTATTGTTTACTTGTATAACGGGTATCTACTTTATTTTTGTTATATGTATGACAAATACAATGGTAAAATTTTAATTTGGAGAAATTTTTTTCCTAATAATTTTAGAACAAAAGTATTAAGTATTAAAAATGACATTTTAAATGACAAATTAACAGTTCCATTTTCAAATTGCTTACAGATTGCCAAAAGAAATTACCATTATCAAACATTGTAGGAATCTATGATGTTTGCAGCAAAGTATGCATCACCATGCATATTGTTGTGAAAGAGTGCTTTGGTTTCTGCATCAGAATAATGTATTTAATATTGGCAACGCTGCTGGACGTCACTGTAACGGTAGTATGAATAAAAATATACAAATTGGACGTCACAAGTACTGATTATGTCTGAAGTATATACTGTGGACGTCGGATTCACTCAGAGTGGAGGAGCTCATAATGTCCGTCAAATGAAAGGAAACGTATATCGTTGTAAATCGACTTTATTGAAATTTGAACCGAAATTCATAATCAGGGGGAAAAATAAGTAGATATACTTTATAAAGCCGATACCTATCTCTATTCCTTTCGGTGGTTGCCACAATGTCCTAGCCATGAAAGGACGCAGCAATGATAGCGGGATGTAAATATATATATATATATATATATATATATATATATATATATATATATATATATATATATATATATATATATAGATGATATAAATATTGTGACTGACAAAAAATTTGAAAATTTTTGACATATTTATAACCATTATGTTTTCATTTATTGTACAACTGATGATGACTGCTTTGCAGTCGAAATGCACATATTGAAATAAAAATATTTTTTGAAAAAAGGTTTATTATTGTTAATATATCCGAATATATCATGTTATAGAGGTAAAAGAGAAATCATATTATCACCCTGACTTCCATAATTTATTAACGTAACATACCATAACCTAACTACATTAATCTTTTTTTATTGTGGGATTTTTGTGTATTTAAATTTTATTGTAGAAATTATTATTTTTTCTAATATTTTTATTACGTTTCACTTCAAATCAGTTTTTTGTTATACTAATAATTTATTCTCTTTTATTGTTCAAAACGTCCTAATATTTTGTATGCAATAAATCTCAAAACAAAAAAATAAGCAAATTGCAAAATATTTTACATTTGAGTTTAAATTCATATTATTTGCATTTTTTCAATGATTTACAACATTTTTTTTTTTCTATTTATGAATTCAAAACATTTGTTGAACTTATTATTATTAATTCAGAAAAATCCATGGAACTAGATTTTTACTTAAGCACGCCGTATTCTTGAATAGCATCAATACCTACACAGCAAACAAACATGTTGCGATTTATCTTGATACTCGTACTTCTAATAGGCCTGGCGGCGACTACAAAACATAATAGTAAGTGTGTTTTAATATATTTATTTCTAGTTTATAAGGGGTCCTATATCATTTTTTTATTTTTTTGCAAGAACAGGATGAAATAAGAATTTTAGTGCAAACGCGTCTTAAAAATTAATAAGCGAGATATGAATTTTTAAAGTTTAAGAATTTGGTGTGTGACCTAGGAGGTAGTGATCGACAAACAATGGACAAACTGTTAGTTATAGAGGGACCAATTTTTTTCATGTTTTCATAGCTGAAATTTTTTATATAAAAAAAGAAATTATTATTAAGTATAAATAATATAAATAATAAGCATTTTTCCTAATAAATTACAGAACATTTTGACAATATTATGACACAAAGTATGACGTCGGATGGCGCTAGTGTTTGTCTGTTTTGAAGTTTCAATATTAATTTAATTAATATTATTATTATTTTAATTAACATTACAAATTGATTTAATTATAAATACATTATTATTGTTAATATTATCAGATGTCATAATTAAACAAATTCATCAAACACAAAATTGTTAAATGTTTTGATAGGTTATACCTACATGAACATGACATTTCATGCAATTGAAACAGTTACAAAGAAATGCGTAGCGTTTGAACTGTCAGAAATTCAGTTTTCAATTAAAAGTTGCAGATAATTCATTTCTGCACCTAAATCACTACACAGGTTCACTGGTATTATTTTTAAAATTTAACACTTAAATAACTTTTATTATTATTATTTTTTCACATTCTGTAATATATAAAATTAAAATTTCTGACAGTTCAAATGATATGAATTTCTTTGTAATTTTGTTTCAATTTCATGGGTACCGCTACAAATGATCAATATATGTACAATTTCAAATTAGATTTTACAAGTTGCTAAACTTGCAAAATTAAATCTGTTTAGTAACTTAGACATAGAATATTAATATCTGCAACATTTATTTGAAATATTTTTGTCTAAAATTAATTGGGGACTTTTGCGCAAAGAAAAACTGTTTTCCCGTGTTAAACGCCTATGGCCAGGTTTTTAATTAACACACTGTATATACAGGCTGTTCCATTTGAGTGTGCCACCATTGCTATCTCGAGAACTATAAGAGTTACGAGGTTGATTAAATTAGCAAAGAACCACCATTTTAAAAGACTATCACAATGAGCAAAAAAAAATTTTTTTCGACCACTGGTTCTCAAAATTCGGGACACAACTTTCTTATTTTAAATGGGAACATTTGTTTTTTTTTTTAGGTTATTCGATAGAGTATTTTTTTCTGAATTCAACGATATAAACATGTCATATACTAATATAACAAAATAACTGAGAAAAATACATGTTAAATTTATATGTATTTTATTTACATCTGGCTGAAACAAGAGTGCTATGGATAGAAAACAATTGAAAAATAAACAAATCAAACAATGGTGTAACTACAATAATATCATCTTGGCCGGTCTGTTATCATTCATTCTTATAAGATGGCCCCACCAGCTCAGTTGTCTTTGTTCAATAAATTCTAGCATAGGCTTGCTTTCTAATTCTTCTCGTATATCTTTGTTCTTTATTTTATCCATCCTTGTGACTCCTTTAACTCTTCATAGGTATTTCATTTTCAAAGCCTGGATTTTGCTTTTTATTCGCCTTGGCATAACCCAGGATTCACACCCATATGTTAAATTTGATCTGAATATGGTGTTATATACAGTCATTTTTGTTCTTTTATTAATCTCTTTCTTGCCAATAAAGCTATTTTTCATGGCATGGAACATTTTCGTTGTTTTTTCTATTCTTCTGTTAATGTCTTGTTCTTAAGATCCGTCATTTTTTATAATTACTCCCAGGTATTCAAATACTTGGACTTGTTCTATTTCTTCATTTTTCATGTAAATGTTCATTGTTGTTTCTTCATTTGCTACCGCCATGTGTTTATCTTCATTCATGTTTCAATAATTTTTCATTCCGTACATTAAGGTTGTTTTGTAAATTCGTTTCTGTGTTTGCAAATATAACAACATCGTCCGCAAAGGTACATTCTCCTATTCCAATTCGCTCCAAATATCTGTGTCCTACATGTAGTTTTTTCATTTCTGGTTGGCATTCTTTTATGATTTCGTCCATGAACACTGTGAACAAAACTGGACTCATAACTCCACCTTGCCGCAGACAGCCTTTCGTTTCGAATAGTTCTGACTTTCTACTTTTACTGATCACATAGTTTACATTTTTGTGGTACAGACTTTTAATTGCTTCTAGTAACTTTTCATTCACTCTTCTTTGTTCTAAGATGTCCCATATTTTATGTCTTTGTTCTCTGTCGAATCCCTTTTCTAGGTCTATGAAAGCCATGAATGCTTTTTTCTTGCTTAATAGAGTTCTTTGTATTATTTGTTTTATCGTAAAAATTGAATCTTGTACACTTCTTCCTTTTCAAAATCTGCTTTGTGCTTCTTCTAATGATGGTTCTATTTTCACCTTTAATCTTTTTTCTAGTACTCGCTCATACACTTTAAGAACTGTACTTAACAGTGATATTCCTCTGTAGTTGTTGCAGTCGCGATTGTCACCCTAATATAGACATGATCACAGCTATTTCCCAGTCTTCTGGGATTCTTTTTTCCTTCCATGTTTGATTTAAAATGTTGTTCAACAATTCAGTACCACTTTCCCCCATGCATTTCAGCATTTCTGCAGTTATTTTATCGTCCATTTTTTAACGTTCTCAATGCTTCGATAGTTTCTTCCATTGTTATTTCATGCATGTTTCTATCATCTACTTCTGTGTGTGTTTGCGTTACTATATTCATTTCTTCTTCTTCTACGTTTAGTAGTTGTGTAAAGTATTCTTTCCAACGATTCATTACCTGTAACTCTTCTGTAATTAGCTTTCCTTCTTTGTTCTTGATTCCGAAGTTTCTTGTTGAGTTTCCATTTCTTCGTGTTTTGTAGAATAGAATGGTTTGACTTACAAATTTCCTCCATTTGTTGTCCGAAAATAATCCAGCTTTTTACCTCTCGCTAAGAGAGGTATTGGATTCATGCTAAAATTCACATATCCAGATTTTATTGAATAAGCACGATTTAAGGTTCCTAGAATCCGATTAACATTTTTAAAATGATCTGTGTGTGTGCGTGTGTGTGTGTGTGTGTCTGTGTGGATGTGTGTATGTGTGTGTAGATGTTGGAGGGACGATTCCTCAGCTTTTATTATATCTTGTATAGTTTTAGAGATAAAGACACTATAATATATAGAATATTCTAATCGCAGAGGCTAAGGCACTAAAAAAACCACTTGACAAATTCAAATGTTTATAACATAGTTTGCAAATGACATATGTCAGTGTCAAAAATCAACAGTTTTAGTGACATTCTGATAGTTTTTTCTGGGAAGTATATTTAATCTTTCTTATTATTTTATTAATGAAATATTTGAAATTATAGGTAAAATGCATAATTATATCCATCAAAAATACCGCCAATCTAGTTAATGAATTGGAAGAATCTCTGACATATAGGAGATTACTCATACAATGAAAAATAGATAAAATTAGAATTATATGTGTGCAGAAGACATGTTAAATATAATAAAAAACAAGATTTGGGTAAAGTTCTGTAATTTTTTGTTATAAAACGACGGTTCGATAGCGAAGTGCAACACAATACTTATATAGCATAATATGGAAATGGCGAGAGGTCTTGTGCTAGCCACAACAGATTTTTTCTTTTTCATTCCGGATCAAATTTTTAATTTTATTTTTTTTGCTGTATTTTATATACATTATAATTCTCCTGTGTTCTGGTACTCAAATATTTTCTCCAAGTTTCTTTTTTATATTTTATTTCGTTTTTGATTTCTTCATTCCACCAATTTGTTTGTTTCTTGTTAATTTTTGTTTTATATGGTCCTCATATTTCTTTCGCTACTTTTATGAGTCATGTTTTGAATATTACCCACTTTTGTTCCAAGTTGTTTCCCTCAAATGTTATCTCTTTACTTATTTGTCTTGCAATTTCTTGTTCATACCTTTTCGCTACTTCCTCATCTTTTAATTTATACGTTTTAATAGTTTCATGTGTTATTTCTTTTGTACTTTTATTTTTTAGTGTTGTTTCATATTCACTTTTCTCTATCTTCATTTTTGCTTCTAGTAAAAAATGATCGCTAAAAATTTCGAGTCCTCTTCTCGCTCTTACGTCCCTTACCACTTTTCTGTTTTCTTTTTCCACTAGTAAGTAGTCTATTAACGATCCACCTTATGGTCCTTGTGTTGTATACGTATCATTTTATGTTGATAAAATGTATTTGTTATTATTAACCCATTCAGTGAACAAAAGTCAATTAGTCTTATTCCATTGTTATTTCTTTTCTTTTCTACTCTGGCATTAAAGTCTCCTAGTAGATATATTTCTCCTTTACTATTTTCAGTTTCCAGGTGTAGTTGTTCCCAGAATTCATCTTTGATATCTGTTAGTTCAATTTCGTCCGGTTCATATACAACTATAATTGTTTTTACCTTACCATGAACATTGCTTAATTCTATTTTCAGAATTCTTTCAGAGCACGCTTCCCATTTTTGAATTTCATTGACTATTTTTTCATGTGTCATACAAGCTACGCCTGCCGCTGCTCGTTTGTCATGCGGCACTCCACTGTGAATTAACCAATAATATTTCTCCTGCTCCTTTCTTCTTTGTTTCAGTTATTGCTAGAATATCAATTTTTGCCTTACTAAATTCGTATTGCAGTTCCCATTCTTTGCCGTTAATACTTCTTATATTCCACGCAGCTAGCTTCCATATTTGTTTGTTTTTGTGTTTGCTATCTTGTTTTTGTTCTTTTACTACGATATCTTCTCCATATACATGCCTAGTCCTTTCCGGTGTATCCCTTGCAGATGTTTTGTTATTTAATCGTTTTTTGGATCATTTTTAGCTTTTTGTATATTCCCGCTTTTCAAATTCCAGTTCCATTTCTCTCCATTAACGATTAATTGATGATATTTTATCTTTACATTTTTGTTTTCTTTCTTCATATCATCCGCTATTTCCCTCAGTGTTTCTTGTACCTCTCTTTCCTTTTCAATCAAATCTGGATTAATGAAAACTCTGTTATATTCGCCGTTTTTCAATTTAAATTTATTTTTTAGTATTTCTATCTTTTTATCGAAGTTTTCTACTTGTATAATGTATATGTTTTCACGTATTTTTGTTGTTTTTAATATTTTGGCTGCAACTTGCATTTTCAGTTGAAGGAGATTTTCAATTTCTTTGGTAATTTCTTTCTCATCTGTCATATTTATTTTCAATCCACTAATGACGAGGTTATTTTTTCTATTTTCTTTGTCTATTCTCTCATATTTAGCTTCCCATTTAGATAGTTCTTTTACTTTTTGTTTTAGCTCATATACTTCTTGTTTTGTTTTATCATGATTTGCTGGAATCAGTTCAAAAAAACTTTCTTAAATTTATTTATTTTAAAATTAATAAATCTTACCCAGAAAGAAATATGTCTTATGCAGCCTTATTAAGCATGTTTGGTGTAAAGAGCCTTTTGGAACGCCGGGAAAACACTCTTATTCTTCACCTATTTAGTCTAATTAATAATAGAATCGATGATCCCTGCTGTCTTGCTCTACTAAATTTCCACGCCCCCTCTATCTCTACTCGCTTCTCCTCCACTTTTTATCTCCCTTTCTCCCGTACCAATCTGCTCATGTCTTCCCCACTCTTCCGTATGTGTGCTCTTTACAATAAGAAATTCTCTGATTTAGACATATTTCGCTTGAATTACAAACTTTTGCGCAATACTTTAAATTCATAATGTTTTTTTTTTTATCTTGTTTTGTATTTTTTGTACCACTATCCGTTTTGGGCTTGTCCTGTAGGATAGTTTTTCTTAAATAAATAAATAAATAAATAAATAAATAAATAAATAAATTCTTCTTTAAATGATTTGACTGTATTATTTATTTCAGTGTTCTCGTTTCTCATATTTTTTATATCCTGTAATACCTGTCTCATTTCTTGTTTTAGTTTACCATTTTCCTCATTTGATTTTTTCATAGTTTCTTTTAATTCTTTATTTTCTTCTCTCATTTCTCTTATTTCACGCAGTATTTCATCCATCTTTTCTTTGGTGATGTTCTTTTTGTCCTTCTGCTTCTTTTGAATGTACTTTTTAATTCTTCAATTGCTTTACGTCTGTTTTGATCAGTAGTATAATCTTCGCTCTCGGTTTCGCTCTCACGCATTACTGGTTGCATGTGTGTGGGCGCCTGGTAGCACTGGAGTGGGATCACGTAACTATGAAAACGATATTGCGAATGTCGACAAGTGAAAATGTGATCACGTAAATAGTGAAAACCGAAAACGATATCGTTTTAGACTGAAAAAAATGTGAATTCTAGTCCACACTCTCAAAGCATGTGAAAACGATAGTCGTTTCTTACGTCTCTTTTTATTTCATACATTTGGTTATAGGTATATCTTTTTCTTATTTACTTGCCCTTAATAGTTGAGGATCCTAACTCCCGTATCTCGCATATTTAAAGTCGAACACCGTACTTTTTGCCCTAAAGTTAAAAGTTACATATTCTTATAGGAAATTTTCCGATAAATTTGATGGTGTTATGCCCTATCTCATTGCGAAAACACAAAAATCCATATGTTCTAAAAAAATTACAAAATTTCAATTTTAAAACTTTTTTCACTTTTACTTGTCATATCTTCTGTATAAATTGAGATATTTGTGCCGTTTTTTCACTAAATCATTTTCTCATGTATTCTGCGACATCTGGATTAAAAAAATACTAAATATTATTAAAAGAATTTTTTTTAGTAAATAAATTTTGAAAAGGGAACACGTCATTTTTTCTTTTTATAGTAAAAATTTTAAGCAGCGACAAACTTTTCGTGCTTAAGAGATAGGTACCAACATACAGCGAGTAAAATTTAGGGAAAGGATCATAGAAGTTTTTCCTCTTGAATTTTTTTTTTTGTAAAATGCACCAGTTTCGTAATATTTGAAGTTAAAGTTAAGAGTTTTCCGTTGCAAATTCCCACACGCTTGTACTTGATGCTTGATGCATACTAACCCTACGCTTGGAATGCAAGCTAAAGTTTGCAGTTGTAATAAAAAACAAATATTTTATGTCCTATTTCATGAGCAAAATAAAGTAATTATGTATATCATTTTTTTTTTTTTTTTGTTTTGGGTAATTTTAATTTCTATTTTTTTTAATGTAGCAAATTCTATTCCTTTCGTAACTTTTGTATTTGCAAATTACGTTATAATTTCTTTATAGTCTGTATTACTTTTTCAAAGCAATTTTATTGTGTAAATATTTCCTTACTATAAATTAAAATTGATAAAGTTTGTGTGATAATAAATACCCGAAATCTAAGTCATTCATTTTTTTAAAAAAACCACGTTTATTTAATCGAATGTATTTGTGTATTGATGATTGTAAAAATCTCTAAGATCTATCTGTGAAAGTGTATACCGAAACAGTGGTTTTGTAATAATAAATGCTGTATGACTGAGATTTCGAATATTTGTTGACATCTAATCCACATCACTGACGAGAAATTTACCCTTTAATAATTACTTATTTCAATAATTTGCTTCAATATTAATTACAACAATGAAATACGTGATTTCAAGAAAACAATTCTTTATTACATGAATGAAAATTCAAAGAAATGGCATTATAAATGATTTAGAAATAAAATAATATTTCAAATTTGAAAGGTATTATTTATTTAGTACGGCGAAAATGAAATAATTGTGATAAAATACGATAATTATTAAATGAAAATTGATTACAAGAATAAATCTAAGAAAAAAATTCATGAATATTTTAATAAGCATGTTGTGAAGTAATTTCCCTGATTTACTATTAAAATTTAGTACTTAATTTAATGAAAGAACTACCCAAAAGAAATATTTTCTGGCAGTATTGATATTCCAATAACTGTAAAAGTGTTGATTACAACAAAACATATTTTGATTGATTACAAGAATAAATCCAAGAAAGAAAATTTTATTAATATTTTAATAATATTATATTCTGCGAAGCATCAAATATAACGATTCTAGCTTGTGTTTTGTGATTAATATTTTGCAGTTTTTACATAAAATTTAAATTTATGAATTGATCATTTTCCGCAGCCCGTCGAAGGTTGTGCGCCGTTATTTAAATGTGGCCCATACTTTATTTACTTGAAATATAAAACTTAATAAAAACTAGATTACTTTAAAATATCAATCTTGTATACTTGCAGTCTTAAAAGGTCTCTTGAAGTTTTAATTATTATACCTATACCTATTTAGAAATATTTTTGTTTACTTCATAAATTTTTCTTCTGGAATATCAAAAGAAATAAAATTGGTTGGTAGGTACATGGCATCTGTAACTAATTGATAATTTAACTTGTGTCCTTCTTCCTTTTTTGTTGTCTTGCTATTATGAACGAAATAAAAACGAATGGTGAGAATAATACGTTCTGACAGATTAATTTTTTTAATGACATTCATATAAATTATCTGTCAAAACTACTATTTTACACAAAAACATTAGTCTATAAACGACAAACGATATCGTTTTCACAAAACGTAGTCACTTTACGTAAATAACCGAAGATGAAAAAGTAGTGAGTGACTAATTTTAAGTGATCGCTAAGGAAACGAATATCGTTTTCACTTCTCGATAATCGCAATATCGTTTTCACTTTTACGTGATCCCACTCCTGCCCAGATCAACTCTTCGGAGGCGTGTCACCTAACCTCGTGTTTTTATAACCTAAAAGTGTCTAGATTAGAATCTGTTTACCTTTGTTGTGGTTTTTATCTGATCTTTTTTATCCACAGTGGCTATTGGATTATTAGTTATCGATTGTGATGTTATTACACTTTGCTTGCTCGTGTTTTCCTCAAATTTGGGGTTTAAACACGAAGCTTATGGATTCATGTGCCAACTCAAAACTCTTCCTATTAATGAAACATTAAAAAAATTTGTAACGTTAAAGGGGTATCACACGAAAGCACATACACGCAACTTGTCATAGATTTTCTGCAACTTTGTTTATTTCATGTAACTTTTTGCGTATGATAAGAGACTGATTTCATGCAACTAGTTTACGAACATGTTTGAAAACTTCGTAGACAAGTTGCAGATACGTGCGTATAAACGATGTACGCATGCGCAGTTGGACTTAAAAGTCCCTAAATAGACATATTGATATTTTGTTTTGATGTTATGGGGTCCTGTGGCCGCGTGCCTGAGTGTCTGGTCGCGAACCTGAGGGAACCGGGTTCGATCCCGACTGACGCCAAATATTTCCAATTTTAAATGGCACAAAAGTGACCCCTCTGTGGTGCACTCTCCACGCCAGCTATGAGTGCCCGTGAGGTGACGCCTGGTAAGCGCTCACCAACCTTAAATATTATTTGTAATAATTTTGATTGTATTAATGTCTGTTCTATTATTAATTTTATTTTAAGCCAAACACGAAATTGGCTGCAGACAATCTTACGTAACAATGGAATGTGGCCAGAAGAAAGTTATTCAAATAATTGAAGGAAATTTCGGACGATTAACAGATAAAATTTGTACTGAGAAAGGGCATTATAAAATTAATTGCATATACCCAAATACTGTCTCAGTTTTAGAGACAAAGTAAGTTTCATTGTACCTACTTTTTCACTTGCATTTTTCTCTATATTTTAAATTTCAGATGTAGTGGCAAACATGAATGCAAAGTAAATGTATATCATGAAGTGTTTCTCTTTGGCAGAAAAGACCCATGTCCCGATACCTGGGAATATTTATATGTTGTATATAAATGTGTGGATCCGCAATAGGCAAAGAGAAGTTTATCAGTGCTGGATTTATATATGGTCCTCAGCCCACGGCCCAAGTTGTAAAGTTTCATGCATATTTAATAACAATGTATTAAATAGGAAAAAATAAAGGATATCGATTATATATTTATATTTAATGTATACATGTTGGAATTGTTACTTGAGACATGTACTATACTTCATTTCACGTAAGAAAATACTAGATGGCGCTTGAGAGCCGACCGTTTTTACATGCTTTAAATAAATAATTTAAATTTGGGAAACCAAACTTTGTCAAAAATAAAAAAAAAATATCTGTAAAATGTATGAGTCCTGAATATTAAAAATTACAGTAAAACATGTTTAAATATTACTTAATTCTGTCGATTTTATTTGATAATTGACAGATGACAAGTGTATTTTTTGCTTTTGTGAACTAGGTAAACAATTCAAAGGGCACAATTTATATCCCTATCTAACCCAACGCTATTTTCTTACGTAATATGTAGTATAGATAATACAGACAGTTGCATAAAATGTTATTAGTTAATTATGTGTTTATACCCAAATCATTCAAGCAGCCAATGCAGGTCATCACTTAGTGTAAACACCTTAATGCATTAAAATCACTAATAGTGAAAAATGAAATAAAATTTCTATCATTTTTAACTGTCAAAAAGTGTATGGCCTTATATAATTATTATTAAGATGAATAGTAGAGTTCATTAATTGACATAATAACCATCGACCTTTAAACTAATAGACGCAGCGTACGAGCAAAACGCTTGTCCCGCCATAACGGTGCAGACATAGTATCTCTATCCTTCAACAGTACGGAAGTTAAGAAAACGCAGCAAAATAAATAAATTCATTTGTCCCTAACTTGTTATATTTGGTGCATAATTGCTGAGAATATAGATTTAATTTTTTTTGCATAATTAGTTTTATTATATATTTTTAATACAATATATTATATGCATATTATATTATAGGGGACAAGTAATAATTAATAAGAACTTACATATGACATGACACAGCTAAACCGCGTACATACTGCTGACTGCACGAAATACACCATTTCCCCATTATTTTGTCGCATACACACCTCACAACACATACACGTATATATTGACAGAAATAATTGTAAATGTTCTCCAAAAAAGCAAATAATACACAAACAGTTACGAAACGTCAAATGTAGATTTTGACAACTATTTAGTGATAGAGAGCGATGTATAGAGGTTTACATATGGCTGAAAAAGATGTACAATGAGTACGAACGTATGCGCAGTATACTTTAACTGAGAACTTCCGTACTGTTGAAGGACAGAATATATATTTCTATCCTTTTATGTTGGAGCATTATTCTAACAATAAAAGAATAGGAGACACTTGGTCCATTAGTTTAAATGTCGATGTGAATAACATATAAATAATGTATATCTACTTCACATTATTCGTTTATTTGTTACTATAGTTGGCAACATTGATAATTTATATGTTCATACTGTCAAAGTTATTATTTGAAAAATATTTGTATCGTGTTTGAAACATTTTTGTGCGTTGTAAAGGCCTTTTTATAATAAAGTATCGTTAAACGCAACGCAACGCCGCAACGTAACCGATAACGCAAACTCAAAATCTGTGATTTATATAATAAACGCCAAAGACAACACTTCTAATTAATCAGAAGAATTGGGTATATAGTATATAGTATTATAAAATAATTTAAATAGAAATGGACAGTGACGAAAATATAGTATTTATTTTGTAGATGTGACAGTTCATGAACATGTCGATAATACAGATTGCATTCTATATAACTCTTTTCATAAAGATTCTAAAACCTCTGTGAACATACCAGTACATAACGTCACACATGTAGTTACTTTTATTCAATTTTTATTAATGACGTGCATTGGCTGCTTGAATGATTTGGGTATAACTACACATTATAACCATGGATACATATCCAAAATTCATTGGAAAGTAAGCACTGTCAAAATTAACAACGTCATTAAAGTTAACAAGAAGGGATGTAGAAAATAATCTGACACGCTATCAGTTAAATACTATTTATTTCCGACTTCTCACATAAGTCTTCTACAGGGCACTTCAATATGGTGACATGTCATTTATAAAGTATGTATATATATATATATATATATATATATATATATATATATATATATATATATATATAATTAATGCAAGGTTCTTTTATTATAACGTTTTTTCGTATTTTGTCCTCCTAATAATACAGTCATTACATTGAATTTAACATTATTTTAGTTAGCTTTGAAATATTGACAAATGATTAAATGTCAAAAGTAATTCTTATTATCATAAAGGAGGTAGGTATTATTCAAAATACAGAGAATTTGTTAAAGAAAAGTTAAAACAAGAAAAAAGGGAGTTCATTGAATAAAAAAAGTATTTTGATTTTCGCTGTTTCTTTTTATTTGTAATTAGAATTAACAATCATTTGTCAATATTTCAAAGCTAACTAAAATAACGTTAGATTCAATGCAATAACTACTGTGTTATTAAGAGGAAAAAATCTGTTGTGGCCAGCACAAAACCTTCCGTCAATTCAATGTATTTTGTACAAATCCGATACCAAAAGTTCCTTGGAAAAGATTCTATATATCCTGTAAAATTGTAACACGAACACACTATTTTTTAAAAATTCCATATTGCAAGTTCCTTTGAAAAGATTCTATAAATCCAGTATAATTATAACACGAATGTACATTCTGTAAATTGCACTTCACACTTCCTCATTTCTATCCAACGCATCTTCTTCACACAGTTATTCCTCTCTCAAATATTCTGCTACACAGTCCTTCCATCTTCTCTTTGGCCTTTCTTGCACTCCCGGCATTGAAACTGCAAGACATTTGCGAGGGACTCTCTGTCACTTAAATTACTTTCTGATCCTATACTTTCCACTTTGATTTTGCACTTGACACTGACATCTGTCAATTAGAATTTTTTGAATATTATCTGCTGTTTCCATAATTTTTGCAAAGCTGACTGGTTTTTGAAAGTTAACCTCTCTTAATCTCTCTATAACTCTATATCTATTGAATATGAAGGGAAACGTATAATCAAATCGTATAGAGAATAAGATTTTCTTTCATATTAATGATCATAAAATGTCGCAAAATGATATTTAACTGCGTTTTTTCCAAAAAAAAACTGTTAAGAACTTCAAATAAGGGTACTTCCGGTTGATCAATTATAACCAAAATCTAATCAGCTCTTCATATGGTTGTAAAGAAGAATAATACGAAAGAATCATAATTTTTAGAATTGCAGTTTTGAAGTTATCGTCGGAGAAAAATTTGTCTCACACACACACACACACACACACACACACGCACGCACGCACGCACGCACACGCACGCACACGCACGCACACGCACGCACACACACACACACACACACACACGCACATACACACATACACACACACACAAACACACATACACACATACACACATACACACATACACACACACACGCACGCACGCACGCACACACACACACGCACGCACGCACGCACGCACGCACGCACGCACACACAGACGGAAGGTAAAAATACGTTATAATAAAAGAAAATTGCATTAATTAAAAGTTTTAATAACTGAAACATGCATTTTAATTCAAGCAAAAAAATTTCTTCCCTTGGCATTTTTTCGTAAAATCAAATATAAGATTTTTTTCCTTTTGAAAACTCATTCCGGGGACATACCTACTGTACATATATTAATAATTAACACCGTGTTTCTTAGTTTGATAAAAGTAATACGAGACGACTTAAAACCATTGTTGTTAAATTTATGTGGCACAATGCGAAACAAAAATTTATGACTGCTTCCAAATTGCATAGATTAACAACAAACGATTTAGAATATGAGAGCACTTCACAATAGTATATTATGTGGTAAGTGTGTGAAGCTAAAATTTTTACATGAAGGTGGAGATTGCGACACGAGCCGAAGGCGAATGTTGCAAACCACCCGAATGTAAAATAGGCTTCACACACGTGTTACATACTACACTTTTTCTACGACCTTGCAATAAAATTTGCAATAAATATATTTTCTTCACATTGTCATTCTTTGAACGTAAAGCCCCTGTATTATCGACTTGTGTGACCATGGTTACCAACGTTACGGGTGTTTAACAGCTTTGTTTTATTAAAATACAATTCAGTTTGTAATATTTAAAATAATGAACGGTGCGTGAAATGTTACTTCACGCACTGTGTGCAAAAAATCAAACTTCATTTATGTCAATGACCATTTAACAAATAATAATAATATGCATTTATTTAAATTGGCTTGTGTAGAACTTAGTCTTAAAAATTACAAATATGTTTGGGCCAAAAATGCAAAGAACGATGCAACGGTATTTCATCTTCAAATCGCTTTCCACGAGAAACTTTTCCAGGTTGGAAATCGAAAAATAATCTGCAAAACCAATTGAGATAACTTAATATAACGTAAAACCAAACGTTTTGGTTTTTATTTAAATTTATAAATAACGTAACGATGATTAATACCTAAACAATGTTTTCGATGCAAAGTTAAAAGAGGGTTCCAAAATAAATTAAACTCAGAATATATCACGCAGGGCCGGCGCTATGCGGTAAGTGAGGTAAGCGTGGCAGAAGGGCGCCAAAATTTTTTTAATCAAATTTTCAATAATAACATTACATATAATTCTTCAAATATATTTAGGGTGTTATGTAAGTGTAAAACGCATAACCCATGGTAGAACTGACCCCGTAGATAGTAAATCTGAGAATAATTTTTGTTTAACATGCTTTCTACAAGAACTGGAGGCCTTTAAAGCTGACGAATCACGTCAGTACAAAATTTTGTAAAAAAGTAAAAATCAATGACCGGTAGTATTATTTACTCTTAAACAGGGGTGATTAAGCGTTGACTAAAGTAACAAATTCAGTTGTTTTTTAATCACCCCAATGTAATTCTAAATGGTAGTCATGGTTATTAGTTAGTCAGGGTGACTAAAATTTTGAGTAAATACTACCGGTCAATATGTTCTCTGGAAAATTGTTACACCTGTCACAAATGACATCTAAGGTTATTGGCGTCGCGGTATATTTCAGATTTTCATTATGATCACGGTTTTAACTAAAACACTGTTTTTAGATACGTCAAATTCAAATTTAAATATTTAATTTCACCCGTATGTTTGAATAACGATTTTTTAAAAAAATATTTGTTCGAATTCAAACTATGTTCTACTTTAAAATCATATTTTGATAAATTTCATATTAATTATTAAAAATTGAAATTTGACATTTCTTAAAACAGCGTTTTAGGTTTTAGTTAAAACCGTGATCATACTATGAGCCTATATTATGTTTATGAGCACTGAATATAATAATAATAATAATAATAATAATAATAATAATAATAATAATAATAATAATAATAATTATAATAATAATAATAACAATAATAATAATAATAATAATAATAATAATAATATAAGTAATTAGATTAACAAATAAAAAAAATAGGTGAGTATAAAATAATTATTATTGTTGAAATATTTAGAAAAAATACATCTATACATAACGCATATTCAACTTTAGCAAAAAACGTTTAACGTCAGTTTCAGGCCCGGGAAACACAAATGGAGGATACCGAGATAGCACTTTTAGTTTTGCTTCCATACACTAGATATGGCGAAACCAGTATCATTAGTGTGTCATTTTTACCTCCCGCTACCCTTGGTAAGGGAGGTATAGGGATCGTGCTAAAAATCTCTTATCGAGATTTTAGTAAATGACCACGTTTTAAGGTCCCTATAATCCATTTTTAACATTTTCACGATGATGTCTGTATGTGTGTATGTGTGTGTGTGTGTGTATGTGTGTATGTGTGTATGTGTGTATGTGTGTATGTGTACGAATTTTGTTTGCACTCTAACTCAAATACTATCATTCAGAAAATTCTGAAATCTTGTATTTTTACCATATTCTAATAGGAATAGAAGCCATTAGATTTTGGTGTAAATCGGATAAACGGAAATCGTACTTTACTTGAAGCTCATAATGGTTTTTCTTCAAAAAATACCATTAAATGCCATTTTTTGCATTTTATGTCTTATGAAAATTAAAGATTATTGAATTTTCTACAGGAATGCATTAATACTTTTTTTATATATTTTACAGATAAATTTAAAAATAATTTTTTGTATTAGTCACGAAGCCTAAGATAAACACAATAATTCGTTTGTTACACAGTTCATAATTCAAATGAATGTAACTGACAGTAAATGTCACTGTCAAAAAAACTAATCACTTCAAATTAATAATAGTGACATTTTAAAAAGAAAATAGTAAATAAATCAGTAGTTTTATGTAGTGGAACAGTTTGCAGCGTTAGTAAATACGTAAGAATGTATTTAAATTAATAAAAATGGATAAGGATGTGCGTGGAAGGATGATTGTTGCGTAACTATTATTGTGGTCCAGATGCGGTAATTCGCTACCGAAAATCAGTCACTTTAATATATTCTTATGTATGAATGCTATGATGATTGTGGACAAGACGAAAGAAGAAGGTTGTTAAAGAGTGAAGTGAGTTAGCTGAGCTCTTACTCTTATCCCTTTTCTTATTGTTACTATTGTTTCCGGGTATTTGCTAACCCCCTAAGTGGGAATCGCGTGATTTTATGTACGTATGTATGTATGTAAAAATTAAATAGCGGGAGGTTTTGTGTTGGCCACATCAGATTTTTTTTCTTTCATTTTTTGCGCGAATTTTGATATTTGTCGTTTCATTTGAAACAATTCTGCCTGTCATTGTGATTATATTTTTATGTCTTATAAGTAGTTATTTTGTGTGAAAAAAACTTGTTAATATTTCAGATGACACGAATAAAGTGATGTGAACCGAATTATCCTGCTACCGGTAAGTGAAAATATATTTTTATATAATTGTATTTTTATACCAGTAAAACATATTACAAAATCGTATTCTAGGAATAACAAACTATAGATTTCGACATCCTCGAACTCACTGGGATTTATTTGTCAAGTGGTTGGAAGTTTTAAACATGGATGAACTGCTATTAGTATTGTATCTTTGCGAAATTACAGTGTTTTCACAAATATATTATTTTTTACTCATTTTATATAATCTTTGTAAGACTGATTTGTAGTTGAAGTAGATTTTGCATAAAATACTACGCAATGATAGTATTTTGTGAAAAAATTGCTTCAACTTCAAATTGAACTAATTAGGGGTAATTGACAAAGCGAATATAGCAATATTAATAGTAGGTAATGATTCTCCCGACCGACTTTTACATTTAATTTTGCTTCCATACACCAGATGGCACCATTGATACGGTATCGATGCTCAACATGTACGTTTCTTATCTAAAATAGTGTATATGGTCTGTGGTCAGTTTTGACAATCAATGTTTTTTCAAGAGTAGACTTTGATTTTTATTTTTTAACAAAATTATTGCCATATTTACTATCTACGGGGTCAGTTCTACATGGGTTAAGCGTTGTACATTTACTTACGTAATACCCTGTATATCTAATATAAACCCTTGAAATACCTTTGCAAAAATCAAATGCAACTTATAAAATGCGTTTGATTTTTAAATATGTTTTTCCAATTCGACATCTTCAACGCCCAAACTCAGTTTTGCACTATGAAATGCCCCAACACAGCCTGACTTTCAAATTTTTATTATTATCTTATTTTCTTTACTTAATTTATCTTTTTTTCTTCATTTCTTCCATGCAACACTGTGAGTTCTGCTGGGTGTTTGCATTAGAAAGTACAACTAAGAATTAGGAAAATGTTATTTTTACCTCCCGCTACCCTTGGTAAGGGAGGTATAGGGATCGTGCTAAAAATCGCATATCAGGATTTGACCACTTTTTAAGGTCCCTACAATCCAATGGGCTACTTGCGTGGTACTGAAAATCCGATTTCTATCACTATGTACGTAATGTTATGTTGAAAAAATATATAAAAATATAAATTTTATTTTTTAAAAATTATTTGTTTTTTAGTAAATTAAGAAAGAAAATTTTCTGTGACGTCATTATATTAAACTCGAGAAGGAAACTATGTTTAAAAATGTAATGTATAGATGGCATGACGTGCGAGACAGTTTTAATTTGAATTTGACATTAGTTCATTTTTCTCTCTCTCTGGGCTCTCAAACATATTAATTACTTCACAAATAAACACATAGGTAGTTAATTGTAATTTAATATATCGATTCCACAAAAACAAACTAAAATACTAACCTCCAAACTATTGTTGAAACGTCACACAAGAGATCTATATTACCCGTACAAACAAACGCTATGGCTTTACGACCATTCATTGGTGCGGCGTAATTATACGTCATACATGGCGGGAATTCAAATAATCAAATTTCATTATTTTTTTTCTGGCAAACTAATAAAAATTTTGTCAAAAGAAAAAATACGGGTAGCAAGTTTTTACCTGCTCTTCAAAAACATTAAATAAAAAAATCTGTTGTGACCAGCACAAAACCTTCCGTCAATTTGATGTATTTTGTACATATCCTATACCAAAAGTTCCTTGAAAAAGATTCTATATATCCTGTATCATTGTAACAAGAACACACTATTTTTTACATAACCATACTGAAAGTTCCTTTGAAAAGATTCTAAAATCTAATAAAATTTTAAAACGAATACGAACGTACATTATGTATTGCACTTAACACTTCCTCCTACTTCAACTTTTCCCTATTTTATTAGAAGTCGCTGTTTCTTACTCTTCTTTTCTACTCATTCCTGTTCAAAGCACCTTCGTGACATAGGTCTTTCTCTCTCAAATCTTCTGCTATACAGTCCTTCCATCTTCTCTTTTGCCTTTCTCGTACTTCCGGCATTATAAGTTCCTATCTTGAGGCGAGGCCGCAAATGCAAGTCACTGGCGAGGGACACTCTGTCACTTACATCACTTTCAGGTCATATACTTTCCACTTTGGTTTTGCACTTGATACTGACATCTGTCAATTAGAATTTTTTGAATATACATATCTGCTGTTTCCATATTTTTTTCAAAGCAGACTGATTTTTGAAAGTTAACCTCTGTTAATCTCTCTATAACTTTATATTTATTGAATATGAAGGAAAATGTATAATCAAATCTTACAGAGAATAAAATTTTCTTTCATATTAATGATCATAAAATGTTGAAAAATGATATTTAACTGGGTTTTTTCCAGAAAAACTGTTAAGATCTTCAAATAAGGGTACTTCCGGTTGACCAATTATAACCAAAATCTAATCAGCTCTTCATATGGTTGTAAAGAAGAGGAATACGAAAGAATCATAATTTTTAGAATTGTAGTTTTGGAGTTATCGTCGGAGAAAAATTTGTCACACACACACACACGGACACACAGACACACACAGACAGACACACACACAGACACACACACACACATACAGACATCAATGTAAAATTAGTAAAATCGTATTATTCTAAGGATCTTAAAACGTGCTTATTCATTGAAAACTCACAACCGAATTTTTTGACCAAAAACAATACCTTCCTTTTGACGGAAGGTAAAAAAGTACGCAAGTAGCACATTTTAACATTTTCACGATGATGTCTGTATGTGTGGGTGTGTGTATGTATATGGATTTTGTTGACGCTCTAACTCAAATACTATCATTCAGAAAATTCTGAAACCTTGTATTTCTACCCTATTCTAATATAAAAAGATACCATTAGATTTTGGTGTAAATTGGATAACCGGAAACGGCAGTTTACCTGAAGCTCATAGTGGTTTTTCTTCAAAAAATACCATTCAATGCTATTTTTTCGCATTTTGCCATTATGAAAATTAAAGATTATTGAATTTTCTATAGGTATACATTAATACTTTTTCTATATATTTTACAGATAAATTTAAAAATCAATTTTTCTTTTAAATCCCTGAGCCTAAGATAAACACAATTCCATTGTTACACAGTTCATATTTCAAATGAATGTAACTGAAAGGTAAATATCACTGTCAAAGAACCTATCACTTCAAATTAATAATAGTAACATTTTAAAAAGAAAATAGTAAATAAAGCAATAGTTATAAGCAATGGAACAGTCTGCAGCATTAATAAATAAGTAGGTATGTATTTAAATTAATAAAAATTAAATAGCGGGAGGTTTTGTGTTGGCCACATCAGATTTTTACCTCCCGCTACCCTTGGTAAGGGAGGTATAGGGATCGTGCTAAAAATCACATGTCGAGATTTTAGTAAATGACCACGTTTTAAGGTCCCTATAATCCAATTTTAACATTTTCACGATGATGTCTGTATGTGTGTATGTGTGTGTGTGTGTGTGTGTGTGTGTGTGTATTTGTACAAATTTTGTTTGCACTCTAACTCAAATACTATCATTCAGAAAATTCTGAAACCTTGTATTTCTACCCTATTCTAATAGGAATAGAAGCCATTAGATTTTGGTGTAAATCGGATAAACGGAAATGGTACTTTACTTGAAGCTCATTATGGTTTTTCTTCAAAAAATACCATTAAATGCCATTTTTTCGCATTTAATGTCATTGGAAAATTATAAATTATTGAATTTTGTACAGGTATACATTAATACTTTTTCTATATATTTTACAGATTAATTTAAAAATCATTTTTCTTTTTTTAATCCCGAAGCCTAAGATAAACACAATTCCTTTGTTACACAGTTTATTTTTCAAATGAATGTAACTGACAGGTAAACGTCATTGTCAAATGTAACAGGGGGGGGGGGGATTACCAGATGATTCTTTCTCTTACTTTCTTTTACCCCAACGATGACTCTATCTAACTTTATCTCACTGGTGGACGCTTGCTGGTTTGTCCACCACTATACTGTGGACGGCTACTGCTTTCCTGAGGAGGAACACGCTCTTACGCTCACACTATCACCAAACACTCAACACTTGGTGATAGAGTTATGAACATATTTTGGAAGGATGGCACGCACAATATATGACACTACTAAGCTACATTAACTTTAACTGACTTTATTTACATAATTACAATAAACTAACTTATAATTATTGATTACACTGAACTAACTGATATATCCTAATTACGAGTCATGGCGTAAAACGCCCAAAAACTAAACACGGACTACATGTCTGAACTCACTGAGTCCTTAACCTCGACTGCTTTAAAACAAAGTGTTATCTCTTCAACGTATATCTAAAGAAGGGTGCGAGGGTGTAGCCTCCATAGCAAAATAACAAGACTTCACGTAGTCTAACCAATAACTTATACAGTTAATTGTCAACACAATAAATGTCTACGCGTTTGACATCTAGACTAAACAGAGATATGATTATTATTTCTAAACAGAATTTTGACTTACAAAGATGATAGAATTAAAATGTTGATATTGAAACTATAATTTAGAAGAGTTTATATTAAAGTTCATTACTTGTTATTTCACTATTCCCACCTTGTTACAACTCTCCCTTCCTTAAGACATAAATATATCCCAAAATTGATATATTTATTCCTAATACCTGCTCACTGAAGGATAACCAACTCCTGAAAGCAAAAAAAACATAATGCACGAAACAAAGCACATACATAAATGACAAATTAAACATATGTCGCAAATACATAAAACATAATGTACAAAAGCATGAATCAATGATAAACTAAACATAAAACATATGTTGCAAATACATGAATCAAAATCCAAATGAATGAAAAACATAAATCAATGATACATAGAACATAAAAACATATGCTGCAAGCATACATAAACATAATGCACAAGAGCATAAAATACAAATCAATGTTACATAAAACATATGTTGCAAACATATGAAACATAAAACACATTGCAAATATTCAAAACACGAAACATGAAATTGCAAAAACATGTAACGTCGCTAACGTATACAAAACATAAAAACTGAGATATTCCAACAAATACCAAACACAAATCTCAAGTACAAAATAATTATCTTCTACAGATAATTATTGCTAAAAAAGGAAAAGGGTATATTTTATTTCCTGAACTAATGAACATTACTATTCTAACATGCTACTTAATGTTCCTAAAACCTTATCTACCGACACAAACTAAACACTAACAAAATCATCACACAGTTGTCATAAAAAACAAGGGACACTGCACTATCACTGAGGGTAGCGGGCGGGGGCTCCTCGCACCACAGGGGTCTCTGACTCGGCAAAGCAAAAAACTTAACCGGGATGCGTGTGACATCGGGGGAACTTAAGGCATAACCAGTGGCGTGCTTCCCAGGGTTGCGGCGTAGATCTTGCACATTTTCCTCGTCGGAAACCATGACGCCATCCACGATGTCCTCTTCATAGTCCGTTTGCAGGTCCTTGTCGTGCAGATTGTTGTCATATATTGTGCCATCCTTATGTTCATCATTTACGTAGCTGTGTCCTTCAGCTACGTCGTCTTGGTGTTCGTCCTCAGCCTCATAGTCAGTAGTTTTCTCCGGCAGGCAATCCTCTTCAATTATTTTCCCTTCCTGTACGCCCTCATCGTCACTCGCTGTGACGGCTGTTGTCGCACTTTGTCGACCTTGTGGACGCGGAATATCTACCACCGCATGCCGATTCTCTGCTGCAAGTAGCGACTCAATTTCAGCTAAACTGATCTTCACCACAGGCAGCGCTGGTTCTCCAAGTCTAGCCAAACCGTGGCCATTTGCCATCGATGCATAAACTGGAGGCGATGATTGTACAAGCGGTGCGTAGACCTGCTGGTGCGTCCACGCTGACCCATAAAATCTTGGCGTACAAGACGGGAAAAACGATGGCGGTAATATGGTGCGTCCTGCATAGGTTATTTCTAACCAACGCACCATCTCTGTTCCAGTGGAAGGCTGCTTATACAATGGAATTGCAAAATATAATTCCCTTGCCTTACCACTGAGCCTAAACGCCATTGCGCTGCCGAGAAAAACTTCATCCCAGCCGTATCTTCTGCTCGCTGAAACCATGTTGTGGATGTATTCTTCCACTCTGCCATCACCCGAAAATGTATTTATTGACAGTAATACGTCAAGCATATTTGGTGACGGCTGATACGGCTGTGTCATCGTTGGCGTCGTGGTCGAATACGGATACATCTTCGCTGACTTCCCTCTCCACGGTCACAAACTAATAATTTCTAATTGATGTAGGAACTTTTCGGATAAATAGAGTTACACAAAGTACTTTATATTATCCTACCCGAGACTGCGCCAATGTAACAGGGGGGGGGGGGGGGGGGGATTACCAGATGATTCTTTCTCTTACTTTCTTTTACCCCAACGATGACTCTATCTAACTTTATCTCACTGGTGGACGCTTGCTGGTTTGTCCACCACTATACTGTGGACGGCTACTGCTTTCCTGAGGAGGAACACGCTCTTACGCTCACACTATCACCAAACACTCAACACTTGGTGATAGAGTTATGAACATATTTTGGAAGGATGGCACGCACAATATATGACACTACTAAGCTACATTAACTTTAACTGACTTTATTTACATAATTACAATAAACTAACTTATAATTATTGATTACACTGAACTAACTGATATATCCTAATTACGAGTCATGGCGTAAAACGCCCAAAAACTAAACACGGACTACATGTCTGAACTCACTGAGTCCTTAACCTCGACTGCTTTAAAACAAAGTGTTATCTCTTCAACGTATATCTAAAGAAGGGTGCGAGGGTGTAGCCTCCATAGCAAAATAACAAGACTTCACGTAGTCTAACCAATAACTTATACAGTTAATTGTCAACACAATAAATGTCTACGCGTTTGACATCTAGACTAAACAGAGATATGATTATTATTTCTAAACAGAATTTTGACTTACAAAGATGATAGAATTAAAATGTTGATATTGAAACTATAATTTAGAAGAGTTTATATTAAAGTTCATTACTTGTTATTTCACTATTCCCACCTTGTTACAACTCTCCCTTCCTTAAGACATAAATATATCCCAAAATTGATATATTTATTCCTAATACCTGCTCACTGAAGGATAACCAACTCCTGAAAGCAAAAAAAACATAATGCACGAAACAAAGCACATACATAAATGACAAATTAAACATATGTCGCAAATACATAAAACATAATGTACAAAAGCATGAATCAATGATAAACTAAACATAAAACATATGTTGCAAATACATGAATCAAAATCCAAATGAATGAAAAACATAAATCAATGATACATAGAACATAAAAACATATGCTGCAAGCATACATAAACATAATGCACAAGAGCATAAAATACAAATCAATGTTACATAAAACATATGTTGCAAACATATGAAACATAAAACACATTGCAAATATTCAAAACACGAAACATGAAATTGCAAAAACATGTAACGTCGCTAACGTATACAAAACATAAAAACTGAGATATTCCAACAAATACCAAACACAAATCTCAAGTACAAAATAATTATCTTCTACAGATAATTATTGCTAAAAAAGGAAAAGGGTATATTTTATTTCCTGAACTAATGAACATTACTATTCTAACATGCTACTTAATGTTCCTAAAACCTTATCTACCGACACAAACTAAACACTAACAAAATCATCACACAGTTGTCATAAAAAACAAGGGACACTGCACTATCACTGAGGGTAGCGGGCGGGGGCTCCTCGCACCACAGGGGTCTCTGACTCGGCAAAGCAAAAAACTTAACCGGGATGCGTGTGACATCGGGGGAACTTAAGGCATAACCAGTGGCGTGCTTCCCAGGGTTGCGGCGTAGATCTTGCACATTTTCCTCGTCGGAAACCATGACGCCATCCACGATGTCCTCTTCATAGTCCGTTTGCAGGTCCTTGTCGTGCAGATTGTTGTCATATATTGTGCCATCCTTATGTTCATCATTTACGTAGCTGTGTCCTTCAGCTACGTCGTCTTGGTGTTCGTCCTCAGCCTCATAGTCAGTAGTTTTCTCCGGCAGGCAATCCTCTTCAATTATTTTCCCTTCCTGTACGCCCTCATCGTCACTCGCTGTGACGGCTGTTGTCGCACTTTGTCGACCTTGTGGACGCGGAATATCTACCACCGCATGCCGATTCTCTGCTGCAAGTAGCGACTCAATTTCAGCTAAACTGATCTTCGCCACAGGCAGCGCTGGTTCTCCAAGTCTAGCCAAACCGTGGCCATTTGCCATCGATGCATAAACTGGAGGCAATGATTGTACAAGCGGTGCGTAGACCTGCTGGTGCGTCCACGCTGACCCATAAAATCTTGGCGTACAAGACGGGAAAAACGATGGCGGTAATATGGTGCGTCCTGCATAGGTTATTTCTAACCAACGCACCATCTCTGTTCCAGTGGAAGGCTGCTTATACAATGGAATTGCAAAATATAATTCCCTTGCCTTACCACTGAGCCTAAACGCCATTGCGCTGCCGAGAAAAACTTCATCCCAGCCGTATCTTCTGCTCGCTGAAACCATGTTGTGGATGTATTCTTCCACTCTGCCATCACCCGAAAATGTATTTATTGACAGTAATACGTCAAGCATATTTGGTGACGGCTGATACGGCTGTGTCATCGTTGGCGTCGTGGTCGAATACGGATACATCTTCGCTGACTTCCCTCTCCACGGTCACAAACTAATAATTTCTAATTGATGTAGGAACTTTTCGGATAAATAGAGTTACACAAAGTACTTTATATTATCCTACCCGAGACTGCGCCAATGTAACAGGGGGGGGGGGGGGGATTACCAGATGATTCTTTCTCTTACTTTCTTTTACCCCAACGATGACTCTATCTAACTTTATCTCACTGGTGGACGCTTGCTGGTTTGTCCACCACTATACTGTGGACGGCTACTGCTTTCCTGAGGAGGAACACGCTCTTACGCTCACACTATCACCAAACACTCAACACTTGGTGATAGAGTTATGAACATATTTTGGAAGGATGGCACGCACAATATATGACACTACTAAGCTACATTAACTTTAACTGACTTTATTTACATAATTACAATAAACTAACTTATAATTATTGATTACACTGAACTAACTGATATATCCTAATTACGAGTCATGGCGTAAAACGCCCAAAAACTAAACACGGACTACATGTCTGAACTCACTGAGTCCTTAACCTCGACTGCTTTAAAACAAAGTGTTATCTCTTCAACGTATATCTAAAGAAGGGTGCGAGGGTGTAGCCTCCATAGCAAAATAACAAGACTTCACGTAGTCTAACCAATAACTTATACAGTTAATTGTCAACACAATAAATGTCTACGCGTTTGACATCTAGACTAAACAGAGATATGATTATTATTTCTAAACAGAATTTTGACTTACAAAGATGATAGAATTAAAATGTTGATATTGAAACTATAATTTAGAAGAGTTTATATTAAAGTTCATTACTTGTTATTTCACTATTCCCACCTTGTTACACAAAAAACTAATCACTTTAAATTAATAATAGTGACATATTAAATAATAAAGAAAATCGTAAATAAAGCAATAGTTATATGCAATGGAACATAATATAGTTTGAAGCATTACTAAAAACGTAAGTACGTATTTAAATTAATAAAAATTAAATAGCGGGAGGTTTTGTGTTGGCCACATCAGATTTTTGGGAATAGATATACAGGCTGTCTCACAACTCGCGCCCCAGAGGAAACTGACAGTTGCCGATGACAATAGGTTGCCAACAAATAGAAGAAAATAATTTGCGGCTGCTTGCATAAGGGAGTTACAAGACTTTTTAATCCACCAATCCCGGAAGGATATCTTGAGGTGTGATGATATTATTACAAAATAAAACTGGTTGTTAGGTTTTAAAAATACTACTAGTGAGTTACAAAATTTGTTTGACTTACTGTCATTTTGGCACTTTAGAGTTGACTTTTCACTGTCAACAAATTTAGGTTAGCGAAGGTGTCATCCGAAATCATCACAAGATTTCTATCCGGAAATCGTTCTGAATAGACTCTGCCTCTCTGGCGTTACGTCCACATTCTCCGAAAATTATAATCATTTCTAAGTAATCAGCGGCTGAATACATGGTAAGAATTTGCCTTTTTTTATTCACCTTGTCAAATTTAATTTGACACTGACATTTTTCGAAGACTACAGTCGCCCACACATTTTAAAGAAGATTGGTGTCGCAATTCTGAACAAATCTGTAAGTCTTACAGATTTGTAAATTTGTAAAAAATGAACAAAATCGCAACGAAAGCTGCAACTCTTATGTATAACTTTATATTTATCAACAAAAATAGATGCGTTATTATCAGTTTTTTACAGATTTACAGATCTGTAAGACTTACAGATTTGGTCAGAATTGCGACATTGATTTTTATTTGTAGGATACATTTGAAACATTATGTTATTTTTTTTTTATTTTCAATTTTGTTATCTTTATTAATTTGTTATTTGTTTCACTCTTTTGTTATTTGTTTATATTTATATCACTTATTTTTCTACCTGATGATGAGGTAATACCTGGAAATGTACATTGTACAATATTTTTAAACAAAATATTATTTTTGAAACTAAGTATATATATTTTAAAAAAATAAGATTTGATTTGTATCAGTGGCGGCTATTCGGGTGAAGAGCAACTTCACCTGTTATTTCAGAAAACAAAATATGTTTTTAAAAAATTTATTTCACATTATTTTTTGTTCATTATGTACTATAAAGCCTGAAATAAACATTAATATAATTTAAAAATCAAATTATCTACTAAAAATTATATAAACTGATCGTCCGCAACCCGCATTACATGAAGAGTAATTCAAATTTTGAATAAACTCTTAATTGTTGCGCGCGCAGCTAGCGTTTATTGGCTAGATAGAATGGTTGCCATAGCAACGATGCTTCCCCCTCCGCTTATAGAAGCGATTGGTGAATACCACATTTCGAACTCTGCACCACCGACCAGAAATGTGCACCTCGTCTCCACATTGAAATTGATGCATTGAAATTTGCTTGTTAAAACAATTTGAATAGTTATTATTTTATTTATTATAATTTTAACTTATTTGGACGGTAATACTAATATATTTTTAAGTGAAAATAAATTCACATTAATATTTTATTGTTAATATTAATACTTTAACTCTTTAACAGATTGCACATTGTATATTTAAATCATCAGAATGAATCTGCATAATGATATTATTTGAAATTTATTGGAAACACCGTTCTCTAGATGGATAGATGATAATAAAAAAGATGTATTGGCAAGTGGTCGACCTACCCCAACATTAAATTGAAATAAAATGAAAAATGTTAAAAACTGTGGAAGAACGCACAATCTACATTTTAAATCTGCCTGGTGTAATAAATTTTCCTAGTTATGTGGTAGCTTTTATTTGCAAAAACTTTTTTGAAGGATAGGCGTATTTATAAAGTATTACTTAAATATAATTTTGTTTTGTTTATAAATATTTTTTTGATTTAAAATATGTATTTGAAATTTACTGTACGTAATAATTACAACCCCCCCCCCCCCCCCCCGCCAATATCCCTCTCCCACCGACATATTCATTCATAAATATCTCTTCACCTATTTTTCACCTCACCACTGATTTGTATAAAACCGTAGTAACGTAAAATTACGGCAAACACACGTTAAAGGTGTAGGTCTCTGATTGGTCAATTTTAAGACGTCTTTTCTCTAATTTTTTTTTCTTCGAAATTATACATCCGAGTACAGTCTCGTGTTTTCTCATTCGCTCTGGGGCGCGAGTTGTGAGACATTCTGTATTATAAACAAATTTTGAGTTGCACTTCTTTATCACACTTTCTATTTTGTTAAAATATCTGATGTGGACAACACATGACTTCCTTGTACGCCTGTTACACTATATATATTTTGTTAATAATTAAAATATGTATTACAACAGACCCAATCATAAAATTGCACGTATTTGAAATAATTTGACATCAACATTTTATTTTTTTTTGTTCTTTTTTGTCCTAATCCATAGCAAACTTAATTAGAGAATACAAAGAGCTAATTTAATCATAATTAAAGTTTTCTACGCAGAATTCAATTCTTTAAAACTTTTATTTGAAGCATTTATTACTAAAATCAAAATAACACCATTTATTTTCAAGAAAAACTGATAACATCTTTAGCTAAAGTATCACTTCCGGTTAGACTATTTTAACCAAAATCTATTATGTTATTCCCATTGATATAAAAGTCTTATATATCAAATTTTAAAAGTTTTGGATTATATTTTAATATAGTTTTTCATTAAAATCTATTATAGGCTTCAAGTAAAGTACCACTTCCGGGTAAACCATTTTAACCAAAATCTATTTTGTTATTCCCATTGATATAAAAGTATTATATACCAAATTTGAAAAGTTTTGGAATATATTTTAATATAGTTTTCATTAAAATCTATTATAGGCTTCAAGTAAAGTACCACTTCCGGGCAGACCATTCTAACTAAAATCTATTATGTTATTCCCATTGACATAAAAGTCTTATATATCAAATTTGAAAAGTTTTGGATTATATTTTAATATAGTTTTTCATTAAAATATATTATAGGCTTCAAGTAAAGTACTACTTCCGGACAGACCTTTTTAACTAAAATTTATTACGTTATTCCCATTCATATAAAAGTCTTATATACCAAATATGAAAAGTTTTGGTTTATATTTTAATATAGTTTTTCATTAAAATCTATTACAGGCTTCAAGTAAAGTACCACTTCCGCAAGTTATGTAATGACCAAAAAGGGAGGTGCACAACTAGATGTTATAACAGTTCTAAATACAAAATTCTAACTTTCTACGGCTTCCCGTTTTTCAGTTATGCGAGATACGTACGTACGTACGTTCGTACAGACGTCACGACGAAATTAGTCAAAATGGATTCAGGGATGCTCAAAATGGATATTTCCGTTGAAATCTGGAAACCGAAATTTTTCGCGATTACAATACTTCCTTTACTTCGTACAAGGAAGTAAAAAGGATGTTCGATTTTTTATGGCTATTAAATTTCGAATTATGATGTCAAAATCGTAATCATTGTAAACAGATTCTTTTAGTTTTTTAGCGATGTTCTTATATGTTTGTTTCAAAATGCAACAGTTATTGTGACAATGAAACAAATAAAATCATTAGCATGTGTTTATTTTTAAGTTTTTTTTTTTTTTCATTTTCATTCATATTTTTAACGTACTCAGTAAGTATTAAAATACTTTTCCAATTTCGTTTTTAATATGCCATCCCCTACCACAGCATTCAAATAAAAATATTTAAATTAATTAGATAGAATTAAATCTTGTCAACTAATTTAGAAAATTAGCAATGAAAATAAATCTATAGTTATGTTATCATTTGCTTCACTAGCACAATAATTGTTTTTCCCTATAAATTTAATTATTGTTGCACTTTTGCTACTTGAGACAAATAAAAGTAGATAATTATACAGTGTGTCCCCGATGGACCTAACTATTATAGGCCCATAAACCATAACAAAAAGTAATAAAATGTACACTTAAGATTAAGATAAAAAAAACATTTTTTTAATAATTACTTTGCGAGATATTTGAATTTATTTCCAGGGATACAGGTGACGTCACACTATTAGTATCTTTCTCGCGCAGCCTACTACAGAAACTGGTGTGAGAAAGATAGCTATAGATTTCTTTAAAAATCAAATGCAGCTATACAAAAAACAATTATGACTTTTTGATACCACGAATTGCTTCAAAATTAAACGAACTTTCATTTAAAAATATTTTTAAAAATTGGTTTATGGGCCCGTAAACTTCCTTATTTTGCATTTTAAGAAAAACAGTAATTCTTCATAAAAAGTTTTGCTTCATCTAGGCAGTCCGCAGCAACTACAAAAATTTCGAAATAACATACAGGTGGTTACAATTTATTTCACAATTTTTACAATACACAAAAACAAAGAAAACTTATTCTGCATATTGCCTGCCTATTGTTACACATGTTTCAACGACTGCTCTAAACTTTTCGAACACTAGGTGAATGGTATCTCCATTTATGTCCGCTATAGCTTCTGTAATTTTCTGTCAGAATCAAGAGCGATCAATGTAGCGGCATCATTTTGATCATGAATGTACTTTTGCTTCTTCAAATCTGTTACACTGCCTGTTCTATCAAACTTCCTTATCGAACACAATTTACAGAAACGTATGTATTTCCTATTAAAAAGTTCAATTGCATATAGTGACATGATACTTCAACGGTACCGTAGCATTTCACTAAATAAATTCTTTGCTCTAAAGATAACATAATTCAAACATTGACTAACAATTAGTTGACATGAAATTAATCATTTGAGTAAATTCTCACACCTGCGATAACCACGCTGGCAAAATTTATACTAGTATAAATTTTGCTGTCTCGTTTCCTAACCATCCTGTATGTTATTTCGAAATTTTGGTGGTGGCTGCGGACTTGCTAGATGAAGCAAAACTTTTTATGAGGAATGATTGTTTTTCCTAAAATGCAAAATAAGGAATTTTACAAGTACAGTTAGGTCCATCCGGGGACACACTGTATATCGTTAAAAAAATTCTCTGTGTCACTATTTATTTATTTATTGAAAATCAATCCTACAGGATAAAATGTTGATAGTTCATCTTCAAGAACCAAATATAAAAGAAATAATTTAATACAAGAACAACATGTCAAATATTTATATTCATACATATATAAACAACTACTAATACATATTCATGACAACATAAATAAATATAATTACATAGCAACATATAACAAATATATAACATCAGTGTAGCTTTGACTTCTAACACTCCCCTTCAATTTAAACTATAAATGTGCTGTAAACAAATAGAACATTAATAAATAAACAACAAATATAACAAAGTTTAAATTGTATAATAAAGTTCTAATATTTTAAATCAATAGCATCTCGATGTCGTTCAAATAAATTCCTGTCTAAAGCTTTTGTAAATAAATCAGCTGGGTTATTCTCACTGGAAATATATTTTACTTTTACGTATCCTTCATTTATTAAATCCTTTATAAAATGAAATTTGACATCTATGTGTTTTGTACGTTTCTGATTTCCTGTCCCATTTGCTATAGAAATTGCTCCATTGTTATCTTCAAATATTATAATTTCATCCATTTTTTTATTTATGCAAATCTCCTTTAAAAATGCATGTATCCATTTACACTGACATGCTACTAAAGAAAGAGCTGTATATTCTGCTTCTGTACTGGATAGTGTCACTGTATTTTGTTTTCTTGTAGCCCATGCTATAATTCCACCGAACGCTTTTAAACAATATCCAGTAACAGATTTCCTGTCCTCTACATCATTTGCCCAATCTGCATCACAATAGGCTTCTACGTTTTCTCCTTCCCTATATTCCAATTTTAAGTTTTTATTTGTTTTCAAATATCGAAGTACTCTTTTTAAATATTTCATATTTTCTTTCGTTGCATTTACTTGGTATCGACTTAGATAATTCGTAGCAAAACAAATATCAGGTCTTGTATTTAACGCGACATACATCAAAGCTCCTAATAATTTTCTGTATTCATTTTCCACTCCTTCATTTTGCTCTCCTTTCTTCAGTACAAGTCCTTTTTCCATTGGAGTTTTAATGTTTCTCTCTTCAGCTTCACAATATTTATTTATCAATTTTTCAATATATTTTGTTTGATGAATCTTCAAAATCTTCTTTTCTCTATCTCGTTCTATTTCCATACCAATAAATATTTTTACATCTCCAAGTTCTTTCATTTCAAATCTATTCATTAATTTTTCTTTTAATTTTTGTACTTCATTTCCAATGAGTAAAATGTCATCCACATATAAAATTATATAATTATTCAAATTTGTATTAAAATATACACTTTCATCGTATCTCGATCTTGTGAATCCTGTTTAGTCTTTTAATACTGCTATTTTCTTTAAAAGGTCCTTCAGGTAATTCAATATAAATTTCTTCTTGTAATTTACCATTTAAGAAAGCAGTCTTCACATCTAAATGTTGAATTTCCCAATTTTTCGAATTTGCAATTGCAAGCATAATACGAATTACTGTTGTACTAACTACTGGAGCATAAGTATCTTCATAATCTATGCCATATTGTTGACTAAAACCTCTTGCAACCAGTCTTGCTTTATATATTTCTTTACCATCCACCCCAAATTTCTTCGCAAATACCCATTTACAAGAAATTGGTTTCTTACTCACGTTCTCAGCATCTTTCCAAGTTTTATTTTTGTTTAATGCTTTAATTTCTACTTCCATAGCTTCTATCCATTTTTGCTTGTCTTTTCTTTCTAATATTGATCGATAATCCCGTGGTACATCTTCTACATCTGCCAGAAGTGCTAAAACATAATCCTCCATCCATTTTGGTTTATTTATTTTCCTTTTATTTGATATATCTTCTGATTCAATAATTTCATTATTATTACTTTCATAATCTTGTTCTATAGACTTTTCTTCGTTACAATTTTCTTCATCTTCATTTTTATCATCTACATTAATTGTATGATAATAATATGGAATAGAAAGTTGCTTTACCTCATCAAATATTACATCTCTTCCTGTGATAAATTTTCTACCGTCCCACAATTTATAACCATTTGCAACGTAGCCAACTAATTTACATTTGATTGCTTTTTCATCTAATTTACTTCTTTTATTTTCTGGGACATGTAAATATGCAGTACTGCCAAAAACCTTTATCTTCTTTAAATCAGGTTGAGATCCAAACCATATTTGAGCTGGAATTTTATTCTCATTTGTAGGCAACCTATTTAAAATATATGCTGATGTTTGAATTGATTCCATCCAAAATGATTTTGACATTCCACTATCAATTAATAAACAACGAGCCATTTCTACTAATGTTCGATTCATTCTTTCTGCCTTTCCATTATTTTGTGGTGTATATGGAATTGTTTTCTCAATTTTTGTACCTTTTTCTTTCAAATATTTTCTAAAATCATTATTAATATATTCTGTTCCATTATCGCATCTCAACCTACTGATTTTCATGTTATTAAAATGTGTTTCAACTTCTGCTACATATTCTTGAAATAATTTAAAAACTTCATTTTTATGTTTTATTCCAAAAACCATTTCAAAATGTGTAAAATCGTCTAGAAATGTAACAAAGTATTTATAGCCACCAATTGAAGCAGGACTTACCGGACCACATATATCGCTATGAACAAGTTCTAACGGTCTTCTTGTTTTCGGAGCTTTCTTCCTATAAGGTAATCTTGTCATTTTTCCTCTTAAGCAAATGTCACAGTTTCCATCCAACGTTTCAAAATTATCAATGAGACCCATATTCTTCAATACTGATAACGAACCATAATTTACGTGACCTAATCTTCTGTGCCAATCTATTCTTTGTTTACTGACATATGCTTCTCCAGTTAAATTTAATCCAAAGCTGACTTTATATAAGGAACCTTCTCGAAAACCATATGCAACGACTTTATTATTTTTCTTTATTAAAACTTCATTATTTTTAAAAATGACAACGAGACCATTATCTGCTAACCTACGGACTGATAATAAATTAATTTTTAAATCGGGGACATACAAGACATTTTTAATTTCTATGTCATGAATTCCTACTCTTATTTTGACATCACCAGAGCTTTCTGCAACTACTGATTCGCTCTTCTTTGCTACGTCAATTTTAATTTTCGGGTTGAGTATATTTTCTTCATGGAAATATTTTGACGAATTAATCATATGATCACTTGCTCCAGAATCAATTATAAAAGCGATTTCTTCTTTATTGTAGTAATTCGTTAAAAATGCTACCTTTGTGTCTTCTTTGGACCTATTTTCCACTGAATAGTAAGCATTATTTTTATATGGACCTTTATTCACAGAGTTTACACGGCAATTCTTTTTCAAATGACCAAATTTGCCGCAGTTAAAACATTTTATTACATTATTCATGCAGTTTGTTTTAGTATGTCCATTTTTCCCACATCTGAAACAAGTGATTTTTCTTTTATTATTACTTATCTGAAATGCAACGTCATCTTGTTTCGTTGATTTTTCATTTTCCATTTTCGTCGATTTTCTTCTCGTTTCTTCATCCAATAATCTTAATTTGACGTATTCAGTAGTCACCTTCGAATCATCTATTGACTCAATAGCTGAAATTACTCCATTAAAATCTTCTGGTAAAGTCATGAGTAAATTGCATACAATTTCATTTTCAGACATCACTGCACCAACAGCCTTAAGCTCTCTTGTCATACGATCAAAATGATTAAAATGATCTTCTAACGAACCCTTATTGTCATATTTTAATTGCAATAATCTTCTCCTTAAATGTAATTGAGAAGAAACTGATTTTCTTTCATATTTATCGGACAAAGTTTTCAAAATTTCTTTCGCAGTCTTATTATCTTTTACAGATTCAAGGCATTTATCACTAATACAAGAAATTATTATACACTTTGCCTTTAAATTATTCCTTTTCCATATTTCTGCATCAGGTGCTTCATCCTCATTTATTTCTACTGCAGATAAGACTCCTTTTTCTTCTAAAATTACAGACAGCCTAAACTTCCAACTATTAAAATTTTCTCCATCAAATATTTGAAGACCATACACTGAGCCAGATCCTGGGCCCATAACCTGTTGATAGTTCATCTTCAAGAACCAAATATAAAAGAAATAATTTAATACAAGAACAACATGTCAAATATTTATATTCATACATATATAAACAACTACTAATACATATTCATGACAACATAAATAAATATAATTACATAGCAACATATAACAAATATATAACATCAGTGTAGCTTTGACTTCTAACATAAAAATCCCAATTCGCGATGCCAGTTTAGACGTCAGCGCCTCTAGCGACTAAATAGTGAACTTTGTTGGTGGGTTATTGAGATCTGTCAATCTCGTGTTTATTGTGTGTTACTGTGTCATATTTTTGTGTAATTTCGCTTTATTTTTTAATTATTATATAAAACATAGGTGCTTAACGAAGTCACATATATTTATAACGTGTAAAATTTAAGTATTTATTTATTTTAGTTTATACCACGAATTTAACAGGTAAATAAAACTTTCTGTAATCTAACCTTAATTTATGCAAGTTCTGTTTATTTTAGAAAATATGAAGCTAGGGCTGCAGGAATATTTTCAATATCTAACAAGTGGAGAGAATTCAAGATGTGTGTCAGACGGAGAAGCCGTTTTTGATGCTGGCCATATAATTTTATGCGGGAAAATGGCATTGGATATGGATACATACGAAGATATTAATATATTTGCACTTTGTTTACAGAGTAGAGTAGTATTATTAAATCCATGCTTTGCTCGTGTAAAGCTGGTAAAAGCGGCAAATGCAAACATATTTCCGCAGTTTTGATATTTTGTACCAGGTGTAACAATAACTAGTTTTTAAAGGCAGAGTGCTATTTGAGTTTGCATGAACATTTTTTTCTTTTTCTTATTGAGTTTTCCATTTTCTGCTTTTTTTTTTTGCTTGTTTCAGGAAACATATTAATGATTTAGAAGTGTTGTCAGCAACTGACATAAAATGTATGTGGAAGGAACAAAAAGCAGCAACTTTAGAGAATTACAAAGCTGTCCCAATAAAAAGTATGCCATGCGTGGAGAAAAAATTTGTTACAACACCTACTTTATCGTGTTCAGACGACGATATTTTAAATAAATTTATGAATGATTTGCCAAATTCTGCGATTTCATTACACCGGTACACATTTGTAATAAAACAAAGGTTACGCAATTGTATATTATAATTTTCTGTTTTTTAGAAAGGGAAGAACAAGTTGTGTTGAACACATACCTATATCAACTCATACGGAAGATGTACTAAATTTAATATTAAATAATGCATGTCAGTCTATACCTATGCTCGAAATATCGTCATTCCCTGTAAATTTTAAAAATTGTTGTTTTGTAAAATATCAAAAACTTTTCAAAGAATGTGAAATAGAGAAAATTGTACTATTAAATCAATATTCGAAAGAATGGTTACAAGAAAGAAAATATAGAATCACAGGTTCCAGAATATATGAAATGTTCACATATAACCAGAATAATTGGAAAAAGAAATCTCTAAATTATTTTTATCCTAAAGGCTTTACTAATAAATTTGTGAAGCATGGAATTAAATATGAAAGGGAGGCAAGAATGGAATTTTCCAAAAAGACTAACAAAAATGTTATTGAAATAGGAATGACGGTATCTCACAGCAATATTTCGTTGGGGTATTCAGCGGATGGCATTATTATGACAGAAAATACACCTACTGCACTAGTTGAAATTAAATGTCTGTATTCAGGTAAAATATAATTACAATTTGAAACTGGTACAGAAAAACTTTACAACTCTGTTATAGGTTCTACTTTAACAATAAAAGAGGCAATTAATAGTGTTACATATTTAGACATTACTAAGGACGAAATCAAGTTAAAAAGAAAGCCCAAATATTACGGTCAAATACAACTAGGGATGGCTGTATTAAATTTGCCCAAGTGTTATTTTGTTTTATACGCGACATTTGATAGAACATTAGAAATTTTAGAAATTAATTTCGATAGTGAATTTACAAAGTTAATGTTACAAAAAATCAAATTCAATTACTTTTATAATATGATACCTTTTATTTGTTGTATGTAATATTATTTCTCATTGATTTTGTCCTTGAAATCGTTACTGAACATTATAATACCTAGTTATTTTTAAAATTACAAACATATAGAAATATTTGTTTATATATATATAAATGAGTGCTCGTGAGGTGACGCCTGGTAAGCGCCCGCACGGTACAAATATGTCATTATCATTACCGATATCTGCGAAAAGCAGATTGGGACACCCAGAAATGGGTAATATGAAAGGGAGGCAAGATATATATATATACTAAATTTTATTTTAAAAATATATCATTTTAGAAATAACAGTCTTATTTTTTTTAATATATATATTTATAATTTTACCCCTCGCTACCGTAGGTAATGGATGTAAATGACCACGTTTGAAGGCCCTTAGAATCCGATTTTAACATTTTCACAATGATTGTGTGTGTGTGTGATTCCTCTAGAATACTATCAATCAGAAAATTTTAAAACATTGTATTTCAACCCTATTCTAATAAGGAAAGAAGCCATTTGATTTTTGTGGAAGTCGGATAACCGGAAGTTGTAGTATACTTGAAGGTCAATATAGGTTTTCTTCAAAAAATACATTTTAAGTGTCACGTTTTATATTATTATAAAAATAAAGATTATTAATTTTTCTACAGGTAAGCATTCATACTTTTTCTACATATTTTATAAATAAATTTATAAAAATAATTATTTTATAAATCTCGGAGCCAATGTTTTAAATATAAACACAATTCCTTAATTATATAGTTCAGATTTCAAATGTATTTAACTGATAGATAAATGTAACTATCAAAAAACCTATCATGTAACTGGGATTTTTTCTGTATATTTTCAGTATAAATAAACTATTATTATTATTATTTTATAGTTATTTTCGTAACAAGTTATGAAAAATACCAAATATCATGCCAGTGTAAATTAACGCACGACGCGTAGCGGAGTGAAAGTCAATACACACGACCTAAGGTATTTGTATTTCATACAAGTTATGAACATTATTTTTTAGACGAGCATAAATAAATTTTACTTTTTTTACGAAACAAATTTAGGTTCAAACGTACGGACAGCTGACAAATGAATAATGTATACATATAGCCAGAAAATAATGACATAGTAACTTAGCAACCGTGTCAACTATTACGATATGAAATATATCGTAATACTAATGTCATAAGTTCAACTTTCAGTGGTAGGATACTACGTTGATATGTCATCTTATCACAATGATCGTCTAAAAAATTTATATTGGTGTCGTTTGAAAGATAAAATTGGAAATATCATCGAAAATAGGTGCCGGAACAATCTTCCGGTGCGTTATATTACAAAAAATCCTTCGTATACATATTTATTTTAAGAATTTATCTGCAGTTAGTATAGGAGGTGACAGATTACTTATACCACAGGCAATTACGAAAATATTATTAATTTGAGGTACTAAATTCCATGGTAATTTACCAGATAATATTTTAAATATTTTTATTCTCTGGTTTACTCTCTCGATATGAACTCGTGCTGCAGCAATTTCAGCATTTAATTTAGCATCTTCGGCGCTTAGTTGTTTTTCTTTCTTTAAGAAAGGAGGTCTTATTAACTGAATATCATTACTGGCACAAATATCATCAATTAAGAACCCTTTATCTACCATTACGGCATCTTTTGATTTTTCTAACTTAAAAATTATATTACTGTTTTCGAATATGGTTTTATCAGATGCACGACCACTAATAAAAGTAATTGTACCAGCAGGTGAAACACCAACCATAAATTTGATTGTTTGGTCAGATTTATAGTGGGAATAAAATTTAATTCGGCAACACACACATTTAGATTTTTCAATGTAAATCTCAGTGCAATCTAGTATAATGCGAACATTTTTGAATTTCTCAAAACAATTTGGAATGTTTTTACATATTTCCTGAGAAGTAGGAAAATAAATGGTAGGTTTCAAAATAGATGCAATTTTAGGAAGCATATTTTCTATGTACTGTGTACATGACTGTCGAGTAATTCGAAATAAAACACATAAAATTACGTACGTTAAATTAGTTTTTAGTTTTACAAAAGTCAAAATTACCCTATCCTTCAGAGACATGCGATGAGTTTTTTTATCAGGGCGCCTATTCTAATTCACTTATCGAGTCGCTAAGACCACGTGTGTCGCTATCCCCACTACTTCAACGCAGTGATGACATACGTATTTGCGTCATAGCTTGACGTCATAGCCGTACTTCAGAGGGGGGAATGACGTCATAGCCGTACTTCAGAGGGGGGAATGACGTCACATATCCATAGCGAGGTCGCTAATGTTTTCGACACCTATGTAGGTCTCGCTAAGTTCTTTTCCAGTCGCTAACTTTGAAATTTGGTTATGTTAGTGTTTTGTTTGTAAACAAATGGTTGTTCGTGCGTTTTAATATTTTGTTGTGCGTGATGCTGAAGTAGAGGAGAGAAGAGAAGAGGCTAGAATTGCAAGAAGATTAATTAGAGATGCACATAATTCGTTTAATTTGCCCGAAGCGGATTTTTTTGTTGCACCACCTTCTATATTCTTTAACAAAATAGTTAATTGGTCCCACAATGCCTTCCAATTATGCCTGCCGTCTGCCCCCAATAATTTTCCCCTCGCAAAATCTTCGTGGTCCTCCATAAAATGGAGTAAAGTTTCTTTTTGTTCACTTGAAATTCTCTCCTCTCTTTCACGTTTTTGAAACATTACAAATTAAAAACGAAAACAATAAAAAAAATGCTAAACTAATGAACTAATAAACTAACACTAATTTTATATGAATATATAACTAAAATAAATAAGAATTTAAAAACCGATATAAAAAATGAAAATGAATGAAATACTAAACTAAAATAATAAACTAACACACTAAAATAATAAACTAACACTAAATTTAAATAAATACGTAACTAAATTAAAAAAAGAAAAGAAACTAAAATATAAATTTAAAAAATCAAACTAAAAACCAAATAATCTAACTTTAATAATAATATAACAAACTAATTAAAAATAAAATAAAAATTAAAACTATAAATAAGAGATATAAAATTTTAAACACGACACAAAAAAGCATTTAACAGTATAAGATCACAATCAAAACTGAAATGAATACTGTGAAATTCAAACTGAGCGCTTAAAAATACAACACTGCCATCTAGTAAAATAACAGTTACTAAATGGTGACGTAGGTTCAACGTCATCATATGACGTCACTAACAATGACGCAATAGCGACACCTTACTATCGCTACATTTAGAATAGACCTCCAGGAAAATTAATTTGTAATATTTCTATTATGGATGATAACATCGCAAAACTATTAAGTCCCGTAAAACTGTTAAGAGCCCTATCTGTAGTGATTAAGTTTGAAACAGTAAGTTCCGGAGTATTAACTTGTACACCAATATCTTTCATTTCTTTTAGATTAGTTGGTCCTGTATAATTTGGTTGGGAGTTTAACAAATCTAGTAAAATGCCGGCTGTTTCTATATCTTCTGCAGTATATTCATTGGATTCATTTCCTTCACAGGTACAATTTTGATCTTCATAACTAATAGAAGGAACAACTTTTGACCTACTAGCTTCTCTTTTCTTTTGCCTTTCTTGTCTTTCACGACACTGTTCAGCATTATGCTTAACAGGAACTGAACTAGTCGGAAGATTTTTTGAGGGCACAGCATCTCGCTTTAATTTATGTAGACTTTTGACATCTAAAGATGAAACAAAGTATTAATAAATAAATTTATTTTTATTGAAGCTTATACAAAGAATGAAGGTAAGTACATTATATTTTCATATTTAAATGTTATAAAAAAAAAAAATCGGATTTTATGTAAATGCGTTATGAACAAAATTGTAGATATCATAAGCCTTTTCTGCAGTAATATTGGATAGTAGATGTGTTTTATGTGGTGTTGAAATTCATTGAAAAGTGAGCAGCGAAACGTAAAGTGGTTGAGATCATCGTTTTCGTAGGTGTTGCAGAGCGTGCAAATCTCACTCGGCTGAAACTTGTGACAAAAGCTATTATAAATTTTTGGATTTTTTGTGGAGGCGGTCCGGATTGGATTTTGAAGGAAGATTTTAAGGTAAGGTAGTTTTGAGTGTAACTGAGTAGTTTATAATGGATATTGTAACTGGAGGATATTACAATAAAGTATTACTTACATATTTTTATTCTAAACCATTGCCCTTACCTCTTCTGGGAAAATAATCTGTTTCTTCAAAATGCCGGGAACATACATGTATTTTGTACGAACTTTCTTCCCAATTCGTAATTTTATTACCCACGCTAAATGCTGGTCAACGTTCTCCTTAATTCCTGTTTTATTAGTAAGTGTTACTTTTTTCTTTCCTGGTATAGGAAAATGGTGAAATGCAATGTCAGGGCTCTTTTTAGCCCAAGAATTACACCCAGGAACACAGCAGTATTTATTATTCATGTTTGTAAATATCAAATATAAATAATAACAACTACGATGTTATTGAATATTCAAAGAAACTGGAATAAAATAAAAATATCACAATGAAATCATTACATAACCTTGTAAGACTTACCATAAAAGTTCGAATATTAATACTAGATAGATGATGAAACGACGCTTATATACAAAAGTATTGTATATTCTTATCGCAAAGCACTTAAATTTGTATAATAACACAAATATAAGAGAAATTACACAAAAATATAACACAGTCAACACGAGATTGACAGATCTCAATAACCCACCAACAAAGTTCACTATTTAGTCGCTAGAGGCGCTGACGTCTAAACTGGCATCGCGAATTAGGACGATTATAAAGAGGTACAAAATGTAATGCGTTGGCATAAATAAACATACATATTAGAATATAGTAAAAAAAAAATACAATGATGAATATAGCAAAAAATATATTAGACAATCAATTTAATTATGGAAAAATTGCTGAAGTGATATTTTAAATCTATGGAATGAATCGGCAAAAATGTCGGACTGAAGCTAGATATTATTAAATATATATTTCAAATTTGTCGAATAGGACATTTTAATTCATAATTAGCCCTACGGCGTCTAACTAAAGATTATACTCGTAACTTTGATTTCATAACTCAAAATTCAACAGTGATAATTTTGGGCAGCATCGTTCGAACGAAAAATTAATTTAAAAAAATAACCGTGAGAAGTACAAACTAAAATTCCTTATTACCATAGGCGTAATTCAGGGGTGGCAAGGGGTGGCAATTGCCACCCCAGAATTGTCGAGCCCAGTATTTTGCCACCCCAGAATTTTTAAGTAAAAGTCTCATTAATTTAGGAATACCTTATTGCAAAATACAATTCTACAACAGGGATTTTTTTAACTTTATCGATTCTCCATTAATCACTCTTAGGTTAGCTCAGAAACATAGCATATGTTTTGAAAACTTGTAAATTATAAACTTAGATAGAAATAGTCTGAAAATGCTTCAGAAACTATCAAATTTGAAGCCAGTTTTTTAAATTTTCCGCAGGAGGATCCCCGGACTCCCTTTCGTCTGGGGCTTAGGGGGTATTCCATATCCCCAGACCCCCCTGTAGGTCTTGCCACCCCCAGTTAAAAAGCTGAAATGACGCCCATGCTTATTACTTCCTTGTACGAAGTAAAGGAAGTATTGTAAACGCGAAAAATTTCGGTTTCCGGATTTCAACGGAAATATCCATTTTGAACCCCCCCCCCCCCCCCCCCCCCCCCCCCCCGAATCCATTTTGACTAATTTCGTCGTGACGTCTGTACGTACGTATCTCGCATAACTGAAAAAACAGGAAGCAGTAGAAAGTTAAAATTTTGTATTTAGGACTGCTATAACATCTAATTGTGCATCTCCCTTTTTGGTCATTACATAACTTTCGGAAGTGGTACTTTACTTGAAACCTATAATAGATTTTAATGAAAAACTATATTAAAATATAATCCAAACTTTTCAAATTTAGTATATAATACTTTTATATCACTGGTAATAACATAATAGATTTTAGTTAAAATGGTCTACCCGGAAGTGGTACTTTACTTGACGCCTATAATAGATTTTAATGAAAAACTATATTTGGCATATAATACTTTTATACCAATGGGAATAATATAATAGATTTTAGTTAAAATGGTCTACCCGGAAGTGATACTTTACTTGAAGCCTATATAGATTTTATTGAACAACTATGTTGAAATATAATCCAAAATTTTTCAAATTTGTTATATAAGACTTTTATATCAATGGGAATAACATAATAGATTTTAGTTAAAATCGTCTACGCGGAAGTGGTACTGTACTTGAAGCCTATAATAGATTTTAATGAAAAACTATATTGAAATATAATACAAAACTTTTCAAATTTAGTATATACTACTTTTATATCAATGGGAATAACATAATAAATTTTAGTTAAAATGATCTACCCGGAAGTGGTACTTTACTTGAAGCCCATAATAGATTTTAATGAAAAACTATATTAAAATATAATCCAAAACTTTTCAAACTTGGTATGTAGTACTCTTATATCAATGGGAATAACATAATAGATTTTGGTTAAAATAGTATAACCGGAAGTGATACTTTACTTGAAGCTGTTATAATAATAATAGATTTATTATTCAACAGGACAATGTCCCAATTACAGAATAATATTAACAAATATATAAAGTGAGAACATACCAATGTAACATATAAAATATAAACATATAAAGAATGGTTATGAAAACAGAAAATTAACTACACTTTATTATCAGTTTTTCTTGAAAAAAATGGTGTTATTTTGATTTTAATAATACATGCTTCAAATAAAAGTTTTAGAGAATTGAATTCTGCGTCGAAAACATTAAGTACTTATGATTAAATTAGCTCTTTGTATAAGCGAGATATGTAAATTTAAAAATTATATACTTTTTGGTTTCTGTAATTAAGTTTGCTATGCATTAGGACAAAAAATAACAAAAAAATAAAGAATTAATGTCAATGTCAAATTATGTCAAATAAGTGCAATTTTATGATTGGGTCTGTTATAATACATATTTTAATTATTAACAAAATATATATAGTGTAACAGGCGTACAAGGAAGTCATGTGGTGTCCACATCAGATATTTATATAATATGTATTTTTTGAGACAAATCCATCTTTAAAATTGTATACTGATGCGGCAACTGTGCCCTAATTTTAATATTAACTTCATATTTCTTACAATAACCAAGATCCTAATGACGAGGGTCGTAAACGAGCATCATTTATATGTAAAAATAAATGCTTAATATTCGGAGCATTTATATTTTCTTTATAATAAAATTATTCGAAATATGAATCTTAAGATTTTTCAAAAATATTTTTACCTCTCGCTGAGAGAGGTATTTATATAACTGCAGTTTCCTCAATCTGATATTCCTGGGAAGAGCTGATTAGATTTGGGTTAACAATTGGAAAACCGGAAGTAATAGTTTCTTTATAAAACATCTTCTAAATATAATTTTTTGGAAATTTTTGTTATTACAAATATTGAAGAACATATAATTCTCCATCTAATACATTTATAGTATTTTACATTACTAGCCAGGTAAAACGGTTTTTACTGTTGAAAGGAGGAAATGACTGGCGAGCCGTTAGGCGAGCCTGTCACCTCCTTGAGGCAGTAAAACAGTTACCTGGCGTGTATTGTACAATATTTTATTTGTTACTCACTTGTAAATCATATTTAAGATTATAATCAAAACTTGTCAGTTGTAATTGTTGTCATAGATTGTCTTGAATGATATCCCATAAGCCTTGGAAAACATTTTGCAGTGTTACTGTAGCAACGCGGATAGTTTATTTCATTGTTTACTTTTTTCACTGAAATTAATGTGGAAGTTAAAATGAACGTGCCAGAAGCTATTACAAAAGAAGCCTTAAGTGTGGTTTCAAGTTTATTACCAGAAAAGTCAGCGGCAAGATATGAATGAGAATACGCCGATTTCAAAGAATGCCAAGAAATAAACAATGTAACTGTTGTGACGGAGAACGTTCTATTAGCTTATTTTAACCAACTGTCCACGAGATTCAGACCTAGTTCATTATGGTCGAAATGGTCGATGTTGAAGAGTTGCCTGGAAATTAAAGAAAATATTGAAGTTCGCAGGTTTATTTTTATATTAGAGATATTACCGAAAAAAAATACATTTTTATTTGTCATTTGTAGATTTCATAAATTATTTGCGTTTCTGAAAAGGAGTGAGCGTTATGTTCCGAAAAAGGCCAAAGTTTTAACCAAGGAGCAAGTCGAAAAATTTCTTTTGGAAGCTCCCTACGACCGTTGGTTGCTCTTTAAAGTTATTACAATTTTTGGAATTTTTGGTGCTTGCCGGTGTGATGAGCTTCTCTTTTTAACCCTCAATGATGTGGAAGATACTAAAAAATATTACATTAAGAAATACAGAAAATAGAACAATAAGAAGGTTTACCATCACAGATGATGATTGCAGTTTTCAACCTTGTGTTTTATATGTATAGAAAGTATGCAGCTCTTCGTCCTTCCGGAACAGAGAGTTTACGTTTGTTCTTAACATATCGTAACGGAAAATGCATTTCCCTTAATGCTGGTCACCACACTATTGGCGGTGTACCGAAGAATATTGCGGGATATTTAGGATTAGAAGAACCAGAATTATATACAGGTCACTCTTTTCGTCGGTCTGCAGCAACGATGGTTGTAGCCGCGGGCGGAGATATTTTAGCACTAAAACGTGCTGGAGGGTGGAAATCCAGCGCGGTTGCGGAAGGATACGTGGATGATTGTATCAATCAAAAAATTGAAATGTCGAAAAAAATGTTTCCCTTACGTGAGTCTACAAATGTAGTGCCTTCTACATCGGCAGAATCTGCAGCTAATATTCCTTCCTCTTCTGCGGCTAATCGGTCAGACGCAAGCGACATCACTTCAACCGAAAAATTTAATATAACTGGCAATCATAATTGTACATTTATTTTTAACTTATATGATAATAATAAAACTGAACTTTCAACTGTTAACAATGCAACTACTAACTTGTAAAAATTTTACAGGTTAGCTGTCAGTTTTACAGGTTAATAGGTTGTAAAGGTTGGTTTTCAATGTTAATGTACAGTCCAAATAAATGACGGTTTACAAGTATGTAACAAATAAATTTTTTTATTATATCTTGTATAGATTTAGAGATAAAGGCACTGTAATATACCGGGAGTTTATTTTATCAGTAAACATAGGGTATATGATTGCCATAGTTACGGTATGAATGTTTGACAGCAATGTATTGAAGCGTTTATTTTATAAGTAAACATAGGCGTTTAACATGAGAAGCAGTTTTTGGTAAATACAAAGGTCTGGCAATAAATCAAGCCATGCTATTGAACATGATAATAGTACATTACATCTTGTACATTATTTAATATTAATTACTTTAATAATATTGCAAAAATTGCAATAAATTACAAAAATTGTCAAATAAATAATTGTTTCACTTTTTTATTATGCAATATGAATTGATTTCCAAATGTCTCCGTGGCGCAGTGGTCATAGCACTAGCGTCTGAAATTTTTGGTTGGGGTTCGATTCCCCATTGGGGTAATTATTTTATTTTTTTTACATAAAAATTGTTGAACTTTTAAAAATCAGTTTATATTTCCATATTACAATCATTTGAAAATAATAATATCATTGTAATAAATAAAGAGAAAATAATTGAGAATAATTGATTACAATAATCAAAATATGGATGCAATAACAATGCATTGTATTTCCTTTGATATTAATAAAAATAACTGAAATATAATAAATTTGTGCAAATATTAAGTCTTTGCTGTATTTATCAAATAAAATACAATGCATTGTTATTATATCAATATTTTGATTATTGTAATCAATTATTCTCAATCATTTTCTCTTTATTTATTACAATCTTATTATTATTTTCAAATTATTGTAATATGGAAATATAAACTGATATTTAAAAGTTCAACAATTTTTATGCACAAAAATAAAATAATTACCCCAATTGGGAATCGAACCCCAACCAAAAATTTTAGACGCTAGTGTTATGACCACTGCGCCACGGAGACATTTGGAAATCATTTCATATTGCATAATAAAAAACTGAAACAATTATTTATTTGACAATTTTTGTAATTTATTGCAATATTATTAAAGTAATTAATATTAAAAAATGTACAAGATGTAATGTACTATTATCATGTTCAATAGCATGACTTGATTTATTGGCAAACCTTTGTATTTACCAAAAACTGCTTCCCATGTTAAACGCCTATGTTTACTCATAAAATAAACGCTTCAATACATTGCTGTCAAACATTCATACCGTAACTATGGCAATGATATACCCTATGTTTACTGATAAAATAAACTCCCGGTATAGAATAATTTAATTTGATTCATCGCTAATAGTGATTCTGTCGAGACGAGATATTTCTCGATTCTCGTCTCGTCTCGTACTCGAGATTTCTCGTCTCGACGAGACGAGACAGGAATGTAAAAAATATTGTACGAGACGAGATATACAGGGTGTTTCATAATATATGCGCAGGACTTCAGGATGTGATAGCTCGTCCAAAAATAGGAAAAAAGTACTCTTGGTCATAAGCTCTAAAGTTGACCGTTTTCGAGAAAAATCAACTTTTATGTTTAAAACATGGTCAATTTTTTGAAATTTTTTTTTTTTTTTTTACTAATTATACAAAATTTATTCAAACGTTCGAACAAGTAACAAAACCAAACGTTAACTTCATAATTGCAAAATTTGAATGCGTTGAAACAAGTTATGGTGTGGTATTCGGCGATCAGGATGTCTTTTTTGATACAACCGCCTTGCTTCTGCCGAATTACCGCTCGCCATTCCGTAAAGGTAATGCATTTCGCACATTTAAGCGTTTGTGTAATTCATTTTTAATTTTGTAACACAAATTTACTTTTTGTAGGTACAAACAAATTGTTATTTTGACAGGAGGTAGGTTTTGTTTTAAAATTTAAAGCCTACTTGATAAAAAGAAAACTAACGGCGGACATTCCCAACAATTTATTTAACTGAGTATGATTTGTTGTTGTTTTTTTTTATTTTGCAATTATGAAGTTAACGTTTGGTTTTGTTACTTGTTCTAACGTTTGAATAAATTTTGTTTAATTAGTAAAAAAAAAAAATTATTTCAAAAAATTTACCTTGTTTTTCAACATAAAAGTTGATTTTTCTCGAAAACGGTCAACTTTAGAGCTTGTGACCAAGAGTACTTTTTTCATATTTTTGGACAAGCTATCACATCCTGAAGTCCTGCGCATATATTATGAAATACCCTGTATTTGCCGAGATCTCGATTCTCGAAAACTGTTTCGAGATTTCTCGTTTGTTGTTTTTGTCATGAGTTATATTTGCTAACGTGAGAAATTTAACATATTTTTAGTGATATCTGTCTCTATTTAGCTATGACATTTTTGAACAAAACGATAATAAAGTATTTGACATTTTATCTGTCAGAATTTGTTAATTAAGCGTGCATTACACGATGAAGTTTTTCTTTCTCGCACAATGACATGAGTGCAAGAGAGACAAATGAATAGACTTTTAACGAGAAACTTTTAAAGAAAAACTCGAACATGCGAACTTTTTCTTAAAAGTCCCTACAAATTTTAAATGTCAAGTAACTGTCATATGTCATTTGTGTTTATATTTTTGATGTATACAAGTAGTATTATAAGCGATCGATATTAAACTGAAAAATGGCAAAATGGGGTAGAGAAGTACTTGAAATCTTGATGGCTATATACGAAAAATTCAAGTAACGAAAATTTAATGACATTATAATGTAGGTATAACTTAAATTTTGACACTTGGATATTTTAATTCAAGCAAAACTTGATCGTGTAAATATACTTGTAAGATCACTTATAAAAACACTTTTCAAGTCACTTGAAAATAAAAACTTCATCGTGGCATCCAGGCTTCAGCTAAGATTTTTAGCGTTATTTTCTTTTTAATATTTTATAACAGTTTAGAAAATGTCAGATAAACATTAAATTAATAAAATTATAACATAATAAAATATGCACAAGTTTTAGGTTATATCAAATTTTGACAGATAAAACGACAAATATTTATCTTTTTGTTCAAATTATTATTAATACAAAATTGTATAAATTTAATAATTAGTTTGTGGGAACAAAATATACATATTAAATTTCCGACGAGAAATCTCGGCGAGAAACTTGGCCGACGCGAGACTCTATTAAACGAGACGAGACAGAATTTTATGAATTTGAAACGAGACGAGACGAGACAATCAATTTCTCGTCTCGACCGAATCACGAATCGCAAAGGCTAAAGTACTAAGGAAACCAGTTGACAAATTCAAATGTTTATAATAGTAATGTTTATAACATAGTTTGTAAATGACAGATGTCAGTGTCAAAAATCAACAGTTTTAGTGACATTCTGAAAGATTTTTCTGGGAAGTACATTTAATATTTCTTATTATTTTATTAATTATTTAAAATTATAGGTAAAATGCATACATATATCCACCAGAAATACCGCTAATTTTGTTAATGAATTGGAAGAATCTCTGACATTTAGGAACTTCATCATACAATTAAAAAGTAGATATAATTAGAATTGTATGTGTGCAGAAGACATGTTAAATACAATAAAAACAATATTTGGGAAAAGTTCTGTAATTCTTTTGTTATAAAACGACGGTTCGATAGCAAAGTGCAATACAATACCTATGCCCGTATTCATAAACACTCATAAAAATTTTAAACGGTTCGTTATAATATTTATCCAATAAAAACAGTCGACAGTTCTGTATTATTTTTTTATAAAACGACGGTTCGATAGCGAAGTGCAAATCAAGACTTAAGCCTCATTTCCACCGAATGTTTTATTGCTTAATGCATAATGATTAGTGCATAAGACTTAATGCATTATGACAATTTACCATTTCCAGCTATTTTGTTTAGTGACTAATTCTACATTAATGTCACAATTTTTTCCCTTATTACTTATTGTCTAGCAGACTGCAATTGCAGCAGCAATTCTTCTTTTTTAAAAGATGTGATAATATACATAATTTTCTGTACCTATATCCATACCGAAATATTAAAAATTTAATAATTATAAAATAGATTGACAGTTGACAGTTCAGGTTAGAAGTTTACAATCTTTTGTTCTTACGCATTGCTCTTAAATCTTAAGCATTAATTATAGCTCTTACGCAATAGGACAAACGGAGGAAATGAAGCTTTATATGACATAAAATGGAAATGGCCAGCACAAGACCTCTCGCCATTTCCATATTAGGCTATATAAGTATTGTATTGCACTTTGCTATCGAACCGTCGTTTTATAACAAAATATTACAGAACTTTACCCAAATATTCTTTTTTATTGTATTTAACATGTCTTCTGCACACATATAATTCTAATTATATCTATTTTTCATGAGGAAGTTTCTAAATGTCACAGATTCTTCCAATTCATTAACCAGATTGGCGGTATTTCTGATGGATATATGTATCTATGCATATTACCTATAATTTCAAATATTTAATTAATAAAACAATAAGATAGATTAAATGTACTTCCCAGAAAAAGCTAACAAAAAGACACTAAAACTGTTGGTTTTTGACACTGAAATCTGTCGTTTACAAATTATGTTATAAACATTTATAAATTTATAGAAGATATAATAAAAAATTTAAATGTATCAGGTGTAGAATTTTGTTCTTCAAAATTAGTAATATCAAAAATTTTCAAAAAATAATATTTGGTAGAATTTCTTCTTATAATTTTTCAGGAATCGTCCGTCCAACATCCAGCCATACACATACACACACACACGCACATAGACACATCCACACACACACACACACACACACACACAGACATAATTGTAAAAATGTTAAAATCTGATTCTAGTGACCTTGAAACGTGCTTATTTATTAAAATCTGGATATGTGATTTTTAGCATGATTCCAATACCTCTTTTAGCGAGAGGTAAAAAGGGGCCGCCATTTTATAAGCTGCAGAAGGGCACCAAAAAGTTAAGATTTTAAATTTAGTAGCTTCTAGGTACTTATTCACACCACCCAACATCATTCTCTGTTCTCTTTCCTTCTCTGTAAATTATGTAGGTTACGGCTTCATTTTTTCAATTTCTGTATAGACCATTCCAGAATGACGTCACCTGTCCTCCACAGGAGTGATTTAACCTCACTTTTGAATATTTTTAAAAATTATTTAATTATATATTTTATGATAAATATCGAGAAATTTTGATTTTGATACAATTCATTCATAAAATTAAACCATAAATTGTTCCATGGCTCCACCATTGAGTAAATTAAATAAATAAATAAATAAAATAAATATAAATATATCATCACGGCATATTACCCATTACTGGGTGTGCCAGTATCTACAACACATGTAGACATCGGTAATGATGACGATATATTTTACCGTGTGGGCGCTTACCAGGCGTCACCTCACGGGCAATCATAGCTGGTGTGGCGAGTGCACCACAGGGGTCACTTTTGTGCCATTTCAAATTGGAAATATTTGGCGTCTGTCGGGATCGAACCCAGTTCCCCCAGGTTCGCGACCAGACACTCAGGCACGAGGCCACGGGACCCCATAAGAGTAAATTATGTATGAAATTTATTTTTGACAGCTGCCCCTCACGAAATTCATTTGTTCTGGATTGATCTATTACATATATTAATTAGTAGGCTGTATGTAATATGATATATCAATCTGTTTTTTCTGTTCCTGTCTCTTGTAAAACCAAAAGTTCTTTTAAATATATTTGCGTTACCAAACACATTGTGATATACTAATTTTCTTAAGATATATACCAAACCGCTGGCCCTGATATCACGTTATATGGGTAAAAGAGAAGAGACATCATATTATAAATCTGATTTTCATAATTTATTAACGAAGCATACTATAACCTAACTAAACTATCTTTTTCTGTTGTGGATTTTTTTTTTTTTTTTTGTAGAAAATTGTAGAAATTTTTTATTTTTTGTAATATTTTTATTACGTTTCAATTCAAATAAGTTTTTTGTTATACTAATAATTTATTCTCTTTTATTGTTCAAAACGTCCTAATATTTTGTATGCAATAAATCTCAAAACAAAAAAAAAAAAACAAACAAATTGCAAATTATTTTACATTTGAATTTAAAATGAAACGCTAACTTTTCTAAATCAATCACATTATTTGCATTTTTTCGATGATTTATTATAACATTTGTTTTTTTTTTCTGTTTATGAATTCAAAACATTTGTTGAACTTGTTAATAATGCAGAAAAATTAGGTGCGTAGGAATCAAATTTTTCCTGGGGGGAGGGCAAATACTTATTCAAAATTTCCAATTTTCCGTCATGTAGTGGTGCTGGGGGGTTTAAGTAAAGAGATATTTTTACCTCCCGCTACCCTTGGTAAGGTAGGTATAGGGATCGTATTAAAAATCACATATCGATATTTTAGTAAATGACCACGTTTTAAGGTCCTTAGAATCCAATTTTAACTATTCACAATAAGGTCTGTATGTATGTATGTATGTATGTATGTATGTATGTATGTATGTATATATGTATGTATGTATGTGTGTGTGTGTGTGTGTGTGTGTGTATGTTTGTGTGTGTGTGTGCGTGTGTGTGTGTGTGTGCGTATGTGTATGGATTTTGTCCTCGCTCTAACTCAAATTCTAAAATCTTGTATTTCTACCTTGTTCTAATATGGAAAGAAACCATTAGATTTTGGTATAAATCAGATAACGGAAATGGCACTTTACTTGAAGCTTGTAATGGTTTTTGTTTTTCAAAAAAACACTATTAAATGCCATTTTTTCGCATTTTATGTCATTATGAAAATTAAAGATTATTAAATTATTATAGGTATACATTAACACTTTTTCTATATATTTTACAGATAAATTTAAAAATTAATCTTTATTATAAATCCCGAAGCCTAAGATAAACACAATAAATTCTTTGTTACACAGTTCATATTTCAAATGTATGTAACTGACAGGTAATGGCACTGTCAAAAAACTAATCACTTTAAATTAATAATAGTGCCATTTTAAAAAGAAAATAGTAAATAAAGCAATAGTTATATGCAATGGAACATAATATAGTTTGCAGCACTAGTACATACGTAGGTATATATTTAAATTAATAAAAATTAAAAAGCGGGAGGTTTTGTGTTGACCATATCAGATTTTTACCTTCCGTCAAAAAATTCGGTGGTGAGTTTTTAATGAATAAGCACGTTTTAAGATCCCTAGAATACGATTTTACTAATTTTACATTGATGTCTGTATGTGTGTGTGTGTGTGTGTGTGTGTGTGTGTGTGTGTGTGTCGGTGTGTGTGTCCGTGTGTGTGTATGTGTGACAAATTTTTCTCCGACGATAACTTCAAAACTACAATTCTAAAAATTATGATTCTTTCGTATTCCTCTTCTTTACAACCATATGAAGAGCTGATTAGATTTTGGTTATAATTGATCAACCGGAAGTACCCTTATTTGAAGTTCTTAACAGTTTTTTTGGAAAAAACGCAGTTAAATATCATTTTTCGGCATTTTGTGATCATTAATATGAAAGAAAATGTTATTCTCTATACGATTTGATTATACGTTTGCCTTCATATTCAATAGATATAGAGTTATAGAGAGATTAAGAGAGGTTAACTTTCAAAAACCAGTCAGCTTTGCAAAAATTATGGAAACAGCAGATAATATTCAAAAAATTCTAATTGACAGAGGTCAGTGTCAAGTGCAAAATCAAAGTGGAAAGTATAGGATCAGAAAGTAATTTAAGTGACAGAGAGTCCCTCGCAAATGTCTTGAAGTTTCAATGCCGGGAGTACAAAAGGCCAAAGAGAAGATGGAAGGACTGTGTAGCAGAATATTTGAGAGAGGAATAACTGTGTGAAGAAGATGCGTTGGATAGGAATGAGGAAGTGTGAAGTGCAATTTACGGAATGTACATTCGTGTTATAATTATACTGGATTTATAGAATCTTTTCAAAGGAACTTGCAATATGGAATTTGTAAAAAATAGTGTGTTCGTGTTACAATTTTACAGGATATATAGAATCTTTTCCAAGGAACTTTTGGTATCGGATTTGTACAAAATACATTGAATTGACGGAAGGTTTTGTGCTGGCCACAACAGATTTTTTTTAAATAAATTTAATAATGAAATACCCGGTTTTTTTTCCTTTACTGCAACACTATAAAAAAAAAACTAGTTGTTATATTAAACAAGCTATAATGCAGCGTGTAATTAAAATAAATTATAAATTTATATTAATATTAGTTAACATCGAAATAAAACATTTGTTTAACATATTAGTTTAGTTAACAGTGAAATATAAAATTAACGGTGTGATAATGTTAAATTAGATAAAAGGAACCAAAACAATCAGCCTATAGTTTTCCGAAAACGCGTTCCTTTCTTCGTTCCTACTCACGACCACTTTCAAAACTTCGTACCCGTGTGCTCTTTATGGCTGTGTAGAATTAGAAGAGCTGTGTGTTCATTCACACAAATTTCTTTTTTCTTGAAATTTCACCTTTTCAAAAAGTTGAAATTTCAAGTTTTAAAAGGGTGAAATTTCAAGTTTAAAACGTGAAATTTCAAGTTTTAAAATTTTTTGCATATGGCCCTTCTACGTTTTTGTAGAATACTGATATCAAAATTGCATTTTTCTTGTATTTTATGTAATTAATAACATTTTTTTAAATGTAAACTATTTATGTAAATGCTGGCACCTATTTACATACATTTTATTCAATTTTGACGTTTTAAACTGTCATTATTAACTCCATAGCAACAACTATGTAACACTTTTTTCACATGTGAATTATAGTATATTATTCAATGAGCATGTAATGTGGGCTATTACTCAGGAGAATGAAATTTGCAACGCGAGCCGAAGGCGAGTGTTGTAAATCATTCGAATGAGTAATAGCCATTACATGCAAGTAGAATACTATACTTTTTCTACGACTATTCAATAGCAATTTGAACTTTTCTCTCTGGATAGGTATAAATAAAAATTCTTAATTGTTATTGTTTGTATATTTAAAAGTTTATAATTTATAATTTTTTACCTTTGTTGCAAGATATATATTGGTAATACCGTGCGCTTTCATTATGATTTTTTTAATTTCAAGGGGAGTGATTTTTTTTACTCCATAACCTTAAGATTTTCGTTTTAAAAATACGCGGCGCAGTTTTGATTAATTTTCTATATTTATTCTATAATATCTGGCGGCGTACAAATTTATTCATTCTCACTATCGAAATTAATGTTTTTAATTTAATTCATTTACATATCTTAAAGCGATTCATAATTTTGACATTTTAACATTGGAAAAACAATTATAACATATGAACATTGTTCTGAGCCAAAGCATACTCGATAATATTGCAATTTTGAGTAATGGACGATTCTGATTGGTCCTCCCGTGTCATTACTCACGGCCCGTGAGTAATAAGTGAAAACTCACGGCCCGTGAGTAATATGTTGAATTGATTAATTTAAAAAAGATATACAATGAAGGTATTACTTAATGGTCGTGGAAAAATTTTTTTTTAAATCACTCACAAAATTTTATCTCATTCTGCAACAAATAATGCATTTAAAATAACATCAGGTACGAAAATAACACACCATAATATTTATCAGATATTATCAGCCATTTTCATTATTTTTCACGGCACAAATGACAGACAATGAAGCATTTTATACATGACTTGACGTCTATCAGCCCTGTCTATCAGCGACGATTGTCATGCTCAGCCTACTAACTGATCAGTTTTTTATTTTGTCAAAATTAAATATTATAATGGATTTTATTAGTATTTCGTCAAAATTGAATAAAATATAAAATATTATACAAACCACGTGAGCTAAGAATGTTTATTCTCTCGAAGAAATTAACTCACACGCCCTGACGGGCTCGTGAGCTAAACTTTCTTCTCATGATTTTATGTATGTATGTATGTATGTGTTGCCCCTCCGGTTCCTACGCCCCTGAGAAATATCAATGCAACTAGATTTTTATTTAAGCACGCCGCACTCCTGAATAGTATCATTATAACTACACAACAAACAAACAGTCAAACATGTGGCAATTTGTCTTCATACTTCTAATAGGTCTGACTGCGAGTATGACACATAATAGTAAGTTCATTTTAATTTATTTATTTCTAGTTTATAATTAATGAAAGATAGAAAAATTTTGACGACGCTATACGGATGGAACACGGGAACCAGAAATTTTAGAAATAGTCACAAAATCGTTAGATTTTTTTTACTTGATAAATATTTTACTGACAGAAAAACATTAGTGAGGACGTAATGTATTGATATTCAAATGTGGATAAACAATCACATCTTGCAAATAATGTCCATTTTCGTTGACACATTGTTGTATAAGTTTACGGAAATAATTGTACATAAACAAGACGCTTTATTTTACGTTGGAACGTAGAAGTTATTTTTTTTAAAGTATAGATTAGTTAGATAATAGCATATTATAACACAAATGTATAGAATTTTTTTACTATTTACGCGAGGCAACGCATTGTGCGCTTTTATGGTAAAAAATATTGAAATTAAACAAATCAGTTTCAAATAAAATTTATTAATATATTATAGAAAAAATGATTTCCAAATCAACTGCCAAATTTCAATTCTTAATTATTAATAGAAGCTGAGATCTAATTTTTTTTAATGTTATAAATAAATTATACTCGTATAAATAAAAAAAAATAACGTTATATTATTTACAAAGCCTAACAACATACAGTGAAATCCCTCTATTGGGATATACATATACCACAGTGTATTGGTATTATATAGTATTCTTCACGTATGGGCTATCCAGCGATCAAGCGGTTTACGTCATCGTTTAGGGATTTTTGAATTTTTTTAAATATATTTTATTAACGGTATTTTATTGGTTTTTTTATTATTATTATGTATTTGACACTTTTAATAGAAATAATTATATTTGGAGATAATATCAATAAGTAAAATTTTGTAAATTTTTGAAAAATGACGTTTGATTAAATTTTTTTATATTGGTAATTCTGAACATGTATATTACTAAATATTATATGTCTATATTATACTTTTCAACCTGTATTGTGATTTCATTTTGTTTTTGGTGTCGTTGTTCATTGACAAAATGACAAATGCTCTGTCATGTCAAATTCAAGAGCTTGTAGTTAATTTATTGACTCATTTTGAAAATGAAAAATAGATTAGTGGGCTCTTACTTTCATTGAATTGTAATATTGAGGTAATATTTCGTTCTATTCGTTAGTAATAATTTGAAATTTAAATCTAAATGTACAGCGTGTGGCAAACGCTATACGCAGTGTACAGAAACAGTGAGAAATTGGTATGCAGTATTCTGTATTTTTTTAAGGATCTCACATAACACTAGATAGTTTGTTGCATATACTACAAGAACGAAGTATTTATAACGGCGTAAGCAGTATCGTTCAGAATATTTTAAATGAAATTGGATTTCGCTGGAAAAAAACCAGACGTGTTACCTTTTTAAGAAAGATTTGGATTTATGAAGGCAACCCACAGATCATATTTTAATCCGTTTTACATGCCATGCTCATGTAAACTTTTTAACATATGACGATGGTTTTTAGTGATATTGTATTTATGACGTAAACCGCTTGATTCGCTGGATGGCCCATAAGATTGTCGTTGCGCAATAACAGGTGTATAATTCTGGACGACATACTTACGTGAAGAATACTGTAGTTACACACAGAAAATTTCTATTTTTTCCATTTATAAAAGAAGTTACGCATTTCTTAAAACGCGCTAGTTATGAAGGACATTATTTTCATATTAATTAGTTTAAAAAATTGAAAATTAATATATGTAATTACGTAGAAATCTATAGTTCATAATTAAAAGTATGTTTCTAATTTTTTGAAGCAAGTTATTGAGTTTCAAATCCAATTGCCTATAATTATTACTCCGTTACACTTGTATTATAATATACAGAAAAATTAAATATATTTAATATTTTTAATACGAAACATAAAAGGCGCACAATTAAAACAAAGGTACTAAATACCTATTCAACATCTAAATATTTATTAACTACAGTGCCTCATACACTGTAATTTTAGTAATAAAATGTAAAATAAAAACGGCTTCAAAAATAAAAATTCATTGAACAAAATTATCACATTCTTCTTTTCATATTTCGGTATCAAAAGTTACTCATCACATTTAAAAAATGTTTAATTTACTTTCTGTAATTGTGATAAATACAAATTACATAGAAAAATTTACACACAAAATTACGCACTTGTTATAACATGCCGTATTTATTTGAATGACACCGATTCACAACTCTTATCCAACCAGCAGGGATGGGCATTTACGCGTGAAAAAATATTTTTCTACTCCCATACGTGAAGCACTCACTTCACGTATCAATTTTTATGTGTGAAGTAACATTTCACGCACAGTTCATTATTTTAAATATTACAAACTGAATTGTATTTTAATAAAACAAAACTGTTAAACCCCCGTAGCGTTGGTAACCATGATTACACAAGTCAATAATACAGAGGCTTTACGTTAAAACAATGACAATGTGAAGAAAAAAATATATATTTTGCAAGGTCGTAGAAAAAGTATAGTATGTAACACGTGTGTGAAGCCTATTTTACATTCGGGTGGTTTGTTACACTCGCCTTCGGCTCGTGTCACAATCTCCACTCTCATGTAAAAATTTCAGCTTCACACACTTGCTACATAATATACTATTTTATGTTTTCGTGTAAAAAATGTTAAATAAGTAAAAAAAACGTAGATAATGCATAATTTTTGTTCTTCATAACGACACTTTGTTTACATGTTGTTTACAAATGTCACATTACAGTAACTTTTTAAGTTTATAAGAAAGAGACTGAAATTATTGTAAAATATTAAAAAAAAAATATTCTGAAATGAAATTAATATAAAATGCTTAAAATTTGTATAAAATTAATTTTCAATAAGTTTGAAGCTAATGAAATGCAATTTCTTTTAGTCGTCGTCTAATTTGAAATGTCTTCAAATTTTATTTCTTTACAAAACTGCCTATAATTTACATAAAAGATACAAAACATTTTAAAAATATAATATATGCTTCAAATTTACGTATTTAGGCTAATTTTGACGTAAAATGTGTTTAAAGTTTGACGTTTGAGGTTATGTCTCAGGAAAATATTTCCCTACTAATCTGATTGTTGATAGTTTGAAGGTACCTAATTGTTTGTCTGAATCAAAAAAACATGTTGATGTCACGTGGACTGCTTGTTCTGGAATATTTATTACAGTATAAAAGAAAATATATTTATAAAAAAAAAATGTACTCATGGTAATAATATTTTACATTATCTACGTAAAAAAGTCTCAAATATTGTCAATATAAAAAATATTTTTTTACGCGTAAAAAATAACGTATAATGACGTATTTTACGTGCCCATCCCTGCCAACCAGGACGTAAAGACTTGTTGAAAGGAATTATTGGAAGGACGCATTCTACGGTTCAGACTAGTTAATAAATATAAAAATAAGGGACCGCTAGGAAAAATATACAGTAGTGATCGAAAATAAAAATCTTATAATGAAATATATATATACTTGGGTGGTGAATTGATTTATGCAATATAGGAAATTCAATGCTAATTGTATCATGTGGCGATATTTTGTTCCCTATTTATTTTAGAGCAAAATGCTTGAAATAAAACTTGTAGATAATTAAATTCTGAATCACTAGCCTCATTTTGTTTTACACTTTTTGTAACGTGTAAAATTGGGATTAATATTATTATAAAATTGCTAATTTATAGCGATACAAACAAAGATATGACGTTTAAAATGTCAGAAAAGTTAGTAAGAAGTACAACAGAATAACATATTAATAATAAAAAAACTGATTTGGCCAACACAAAACCTCCCGCAATTTAATTTTTATTAATTAAAATACATACCTACGTATTTATTAATGCTGCAGACTACTCCATTGCATATAACTATTGCTTTATTTACTATTTTCTTTTTAAAATGTCACTATTATTAATTTAAAGTGATTAGTTTTTTGACAGTGACTTAATTTTTATTAATTTAAATACATACCTACATATTTACTAATGCTGCAAACTATATAAGTTCCTTTGCATATAATATATAACTATTGCTTTATTTACTATTTTCTTTTTAAAATGTCATCATTACCAATTTGAAATGATAGGTAGTGATATTTACTTGTCAGTTATTCATTTGAAATATGAACTGTGTAACAAAGGAATTGTGTTTATCTTAGGCATAGGGATTTATAAGAAAAATTGATTTTTAAATTTATCTGTAAAATATATAGAAAAAGTATTAATGTATACCTGTAGAAAATTCAATAATCTTTAATTTTCATGATGACAAAATGCGAAAGAATGGCATTTAATGGTATTTTTTGAAGAAAAACCATTATGAGCTTCAGATAAAGTGTCATTTCCGGTTATCCGATTTACACCAAAATCTAATTGTATCTTTTCATATTAGAATAGGGTAGAAATACAAGGTTTCAGAATTTTCTGAATGATAGTATTTGAGTTAGAGCGTCAACAAAACCCATACACATACACACATACACATATATACACATATACACACATATACACACACATACACACACATACACACACACATATACACACACATACACACACATATACACACACACACACAGGGACCTTAAAACGTGGTCATTTGCTAAAATCTCGATATGTAATTTTTAGCACGATCCCTGTACCTCCCTTACCAAGGGTAGCGGGAGGTAAAAGAGAAATGAGTTTTGTATGCATGTTGTGAAAGAAATAATTATATTCATTTTTAAAATTGATCGTTTCAGCCCTAAGAAAAGTTATGCATTAAATGATATTATGGTAAGGCAGTTACAAAAAATTCGGGTTTTAATTATTTTGAGATATTAAACAAAGTCCGATTATAACTATTGGTGAAATAAATTTTAGATAACTGATATAACAAATTATTTATACCTCTATTTATTTTATTATTACAACAAATGTTCAGACACATCACCATTAACTGTTAAACAATGACCTAATCAATTATAAAATTCACGTCTTACATTACTTAATTGTCTAATTTTATTACATTCTCTTCAAATGGCATTTTTTAAAGCGTCTAGATTAGGATTATTTTCTTGATAAATTTTCTCTTTAAGGCATGGCCATAAGAAAAAATCGTTAGGCACTAAATCTGGTGACCGTGCCGGCCAATTCATTGTTCCCCACGACCAATCCATGAATCAGGATAACATTCATTACGATATTCTGTTACGCTTCTTCCAGAGTGTGCATGGCAACCATCATACTGCTACCAAATTGTTTCAATATTTTCGGTTTTGTCTTCAATTTCCGGACCAATGTATCAATATTATATTTGAACACTTTTAAATATGAGGTCGTGAAAAAAATAGTACATACACCGCAGGAGAGAAGTGCATTTTTACCCTCGTCTACGGCTCGTGCTACAAATTTACTCCGCGGGAAAAAAACAATACACTTCTCTCCGTTAATGTATACTATTATTTCCTTGTGCTAGGTATTCTTTAATAAATTTTAATAATAATAATAATAATTTATTGTATATAAAGTAAATACACTTATTACAAGGGTTGACAAGTTTCAAGTTGTGATATAGAATAAATTACATTGTAAATATAATATTACGGTAAGAAAGCAGGTAATAGTTATAACAGAGTGTTGTGAGAATTATTAGGCATTATTCATTCATTATGAATGCACGGATGTTGGTTACTTGTTTGTGGACGTCTCCTACCGTTCTCGAAGTATTTTTTGAAGGATGTGGTTTCGTAGACAGACATGTATGGGGCATCTGAGGAAAAAATGATTCAAGTTTTCGTTTTCAAAAAGATTACACATACATAGTGCAATAGGTGCTAGGGTTAAATGAATACGACGTCCCATCCACGTAGAACTTAGGATGTAAGGTACTGATGGTTCTTATTTGGGATAAAACTTTGATAATTTTGTACGGAATATTTCGATATACAGGGTGTTAAAAATAAGTGTCCCAAATTATGAGGGCATATAGTACTAACCAAAATGAGTAAAAAAACGTTTAATCAACATGGGTCCGATCTTCAATAGTTCTCGAGATAAAAGGCAATGAAAAATGAGTTTTTTCGGTTCTTACCTCTGCTATCTCGAAAACTGTAAGAGTTACGACTTTGATTAAATGAGACATTTTGTTTACCTTTCAGAGGTCATCTTAGATGTGCTTTAGTTTTTCACAAAAAATCGAATAATTGTACTATGACAAAAGTTGTGGCGCCCTTGGCCAATATTTAGTTTTCAAATAACTTCGTAACTATTAGAAAGTGAAAAAAATGTTTCATATAATGTTATTTTTTTTTTATAGGCTATTTACTGGCATAAACAAAATTTTGTTCGACCACTATCTTAATCTGTTTTTCTTCGATTCTAATACAAAATGGCCTCTTTCTCGAAAACAGTTGAAGATCGGACCCATGTTGGTTAAACTTTTTTTACTCATTTTGGTCAGTACAATATACCCTCATAATTTGAGACACTTATTGTTAACACCCTGTAGATATGACCTTTTGTTTAGATATGATTTATAGAGTGGATTCTCTATTTTGCTTAAATTTTCTACAGTATTGAGGAAGATTTGTTTTTCAATCATGTTTAATAAATTTTAATTATAGTCGAGTAAATTTGGTCTTAATGTTTCCATATATTTATTTAAATATTTAATACATCAGTCATATGTACGTTTCGGGCAAAAATTAGCCCATCTTTAGCAATAATTATATATATAAAATTTCACATTTTTGAAATCCAATTATCAATACATTTTTACAGTTTATGTGAAGAAATCATATTTATTATTTATAGGTAATCATAACCAGAGATGGGCAGTAAGTAGTTACTTTAGAAACTTAGTTACTAACTAGTTACTTTTACGTAACTTGTAACTTAGTTACTTTTTAAAATATGGTAACTGTAACTGTAACTATAACACATTATTTTAACTTTTAACTCTAGAATTAAAAAGTCACTAAATGTTAAATTTGACTTATAAAATATATTATTTTCAAATGTGTTCCTCGCTTACAAATGATACGTTTTAATAAATTATAATTAAACTGCCACTAAATCATCAAAATTATTCCAATTTTCAGGTTATAGAAAAAATAGTGTATTTTGTTCGTTGTTCCAAGGGTTGCAAAACTTGATTTCGTCTCATTTTTGCAAATTCCCTTCTCACAAGATAAAATGTCACTTTTAATTTTTATATTATATTATAATGTAGGTCCGCAGGTCCTTTTTATCAGATTTTTGGGCCCTCTGCCAATTTTTTTTTCGGGCCCCCCCTTCCTCTTTATAGTAAAAAACAAGTACGTACAAATATTTGTATAATTATAATGTAAGTTTATTTACAAAGAAAAAAATAAAATTGCCTGCTGAGAGAAAAGCTGATCAATTATACAGTACCCCATGCTCGATTCTAGTTTGAGGTGAAATTTTAGCGTAATATTTTGTTACTCCTCTCTAGGGACGGTTGGCAATTTTGCCGGGTCTCGGGAATATGTTATTAGCGTAGCGGGGCCCCAAATATTTATAAGAAGATACTTTTTCATCAAATTTTCTTAGATATTTGAATGTGCAGGGCCCATGTGAGCGCGGGGCCTCAGATTGAAAATCGACGTCGGATCCGAGGTTTCCAATAAATTAATCATTATTCACTAATAAGTCTAGAAAATAATGTCAGCATGTTTTATACATTATAATGGTCATGTCATGTTAGAAAGAAAGTAGATTCTTTATATCTTGGTATAAGAAATCAAAATTGAAAAATAAATTAATAAATTTATGAAAAATCACAACAACCGGGCCCTGCGGGCCCCTTGTCAAAGCAGGCCCTAGGCCGTGGCCTCGTCGGCCTAGGCGGTAATAAGGCCCTGTAGGTCCGTTAACATTAACAATAATAATCTGATTGGGTGTTGCCAAGCAATAACGTTAAAATTTAGGTTAACGTAGTTAGTGCAAAAACTCCCTGATATGTATACTACACAATAACTAAGTCAACAGTCTAAGTCTACACTTCACGCCATTAAAAGTAGTTAGAAAGTAACTCAAGGTAACTAAGTTACTTTTAATAACTAGTAAATAACTTAGTTCTTTCACCAAAGTAACTGGAACTTAAGTAACTTAGTTACTTTTTTTTGGAGGTAACTGTAACTGTAGCTAGTTACATTTTAAAAGTAACTTTCCCAGCTCTGATCATAACTGGAACGATGAAAAATAAACTGATACAAGCTATCACCATGGCGACAGGTGAAGATCTGCCGGCAGAGCTTCACCTGAAATTTTATATATAATTATTGCTGAAGATGGGCTAATTTTTGCCCGAAACGTACATATGACTGATGCATTAAATGTTTAAATAAATATATGGAACATTAAGTCCAAATTTACTCGACTACGAATCCCATGAAGGTTCCCAAAGGATACTCCAATTAAATTTTAATTATGTATCTTATAATTTGTTTTATTTATGTATATGTACATTCTTTGTTTGTCATGTCTGAATAATTTTTCTACTGTGAAAGTACTTTTTGAATTAGTTTCTTTAAATACTATTTGATTTTTTTCGAAATTTATGGGACCGTCTATGTAAGAGAGTCCATTTACCGGTTTCAAATCGTCCGAGTGTTGTGTACAGCTGTCGGTGTCCTTTTTCGCGATAACAGAGTTAACGTAATTTTACTAATTTTCAATGTTATTTCAGATGAATACGTTTATTTGAATACTTGTGTTTTTAAATATTTCTTTCCACTAATTTTCTATGTTGGTCCAATTTTGTCGGCCTAGCCCTGAAAAAGTTTTCGTCGTATTTGTTTTTTGTCGTGGTGAAATCTGAATATAAATATTTTTTAAAGCATATTGCTGTACACTAATTTTAATTTTTTTTTTTTTTATTTTAAAATAGCAGAAATTGTATAAATACGATCCAGGAATTTTTAATTTACCTTTACCTTTTTAAGAACTACCTGCAGCGAAGGTCTTCTGGAGTTAATAGCACTAAAAGTTGGCCCGACCTATACCGCGTGGAATTTGGTTGTTTGTGAGTTTGTTAATTAATTAGAAGAATCTCTGACATTTAGGAACTTCCTCATACAATGAAAAATAGATATAATTAGAATTGTATGTGTGCTGAAGACATGTTAAATACAATAAAAAATTTGTTATAAAACGACGGTTCGATAGCGAAGTGCAATACAATACTTATATAACATAAAATGGAAATGGCGAGAGGTCTTGTGTGACGACACAGTGAAATTGACAACAAAAAAATATCTCCTACAGTAATTATTAAAAATATGTTTTTTTTATCTTAATCGTTATTTTTTAAGTAGTAAGTACTTTAAGTACAAAGTGTACATTTTATTGGTGGAGGACCCATTATTTATTCTGATTTAGCGAATACAGTCACATTATCAGTTCTAGAGGGTGATTAAAATTAATTGATTATCACGTGATTTGCAACTTTCATCAATGACATAAAACTAGACTTCTAGGAAGAAAAGTTTGATTCCTAAGTTCGTAGGTTTTATAATAAAGAATTTTTATTTTAGTAATTTCATTAAATTCAACAACATAATCGAAAATAATAACATAAGTTACAGAAACTGTCCCGTGCCTATCAGTTGGTTTTGTTCACTCTGTATATATTTAATGTTCAAAAACTTACAATTTTAAATAAATTTTTTTCTGCGCATTTGCAAATATGCATTTAAGCATTTTTTTTTGTAATAATTTTGATTGTATTAATTTCTGCTTTATTATTAATTTTATTTTAAGCCAAACACGCAATGGGCTGCAGATCATCTTACGTAACAATGGAATGTGGCCAGAAGAAAGTTATACAAATAATTGAAGGAAATTTCGGACGATTAACAGATAAAATTTGTACTGACCAAGGGAATTATAAAATTAATTGCATATACCCAAATACTGTCTCAGTTTTAGAGACAAGGTAAGTTTCATTGTACCTACTTTTAACTTGCATTTTGCTATATATTTTAAATTTCAGATGTAATGGCAAACATAAATGCAAAGTATATGTACAACGTTTAGAGTTTCTTAACGATGATGACCCATGTCCCCAAACCTGGGAATATTTATATGTTTTATATAAATGTGTGGATCCGCAATAGCCAAAGAGAAGTTTGTCAGGGCCGGATTTATATGCGCTCGCTGTACCCCAGCCCAGGGCGCAACGTTGTAATAATTAAAGTTTCATATGTATTATTAATATTAAATAGAAACAATAAAGGATATCGATTATAAATTTATAATTAATGTATAAATATTAGAATAGTCACGTGAGATATACAAAATATTATTCATCAGATGAGTTTTTTGCGGACTGCAATATAAAAACCTTATTAAAAGCATTGTTTAATTTTATATTTATACGCTAGTTGACAAGTAATAATAATAATAATAATAATAATAATTATCTTTATTTGCCTATAGAAAAATCTAATACAAAGGGATTGGTAACAAAAGGTTATTTTTACATTTCATATATGTATGTATATTATAAATTACTATAAAGTTTCTCTATAGTTGTCTGCCAATTGAACTTGGAAAAGATTTTCTTTGTTGATATCTTTGATGAATTTGCCTAAATAGTTGTTTCTTGGTCCGCTAAATATCGGGCAATGAAACAAAAGATGCTGGAGGTCATCTTGTTCATGGGTATTATAGAGTGTGCATATGCATATTTTGGGTATTTATTTATTTATTTATTTATTTGATTACACTGCCCGACAGGCGAAAGCCTAATAATGGAGCAGGAATAATACACAAAGTACATAATATAAATAAGCAAAAATACAAATAATACATAAGATATACAATATAAATATGCAAAATAGAGATATACACAATACAGAATGATAGAATGGGTAAAATGTTGAAAAATAAATAGTTAAAGTGTAATATAGATCTGAAGGCGTTAAATTTGATTGACAGCTGTCAAGAATTGCTTAGGTTTGAGAAGAAAAATATCAACTGCAGAAAATATAAAATTGTAAAGTTGACACATACGATAAATAGGCGATGAAGAAAATACATTTGTACGGGGCGTTGGAAGGTAAAAAGTTGTGAAACTACGCGTGGCAATGGTGGGAGTGTGGAAGGAAAGGGTAGTGAGACTCTTAGGGTCATCAATTTCTCCGTGAATGAGTTTACAGAGGTAGTGTACAGAGATTATATCACGTCTTTTTAAAAGGCTAGGCATATTAAACATTTTCAATAAGTCGTTATAACTGACGGAATAATCTGGATAATGATGATGCATTTTGAAGAAAATGTATTTCAAGAATTTTTTTGAATGGATTCAATATGATCCTGATGAGTTTCATAGAATGGAGCCCAAATAAGGGAACAATACTCTAGTTTCGAACGTATAAAAGAGTAGTATAAGGTAAAAATAGATGAAGCATTACTAAAGGAACGTGTATTACGGATAATAAAACCAAGGAGACGAATCGATGAGTTAAAAGTATTGTTAATGTGAGTAGTGAAGGTTAATTTAGGGTCAAAAGAAACTCCAAGATCCTGGATGGTGTTACACCGGTTTAGAGTGGTGTGGTCAATTGAATAGTTGTAAATTAAAGGGGATAATTTCCTAGTAAAAGATAGAATATAGCATTTGTTTAAGTTAAGTGCGAGGCTATTCGAAGTACACCATTGAACTAAGCGATTAAGATCACATTGGAGAATGTCACAATCAGAGGAAGTGGAAAGATGATAGAAGATTTTTAGAGCATCAGCAAATAAAAGATGATTACAAAGTAGAACATCAGTTATGTCATTAATAAATAACAAAAACAGAAGAGGACCGAGATTTGACCCTTGAGGAATTCCTGATGTGGCAATGAAAGGAGAAGATTTATGACCCAAAAATTGAACGAAGAGAGAACGATTGGACAGGTAAAAAGAAAGAAGTGATATGAGAGGTGCAGAAATTGAAAAGGACTGAAGCTTATTAAGAAGGATATTGTGATTTATACGATCGAACGCCTTGGCAAAGTCAGTGTATATGCAGTCAACTTGACCACGGGCATCGAGAATTGAAGAGATGAAATGTGTGAAGTATGCTAAGTTGCTGACCGTAGATCTTCTTTCCATGAAACCATGCTGTGAGACTGATAAATGATTTTTTATTTTAGAGTAAATTGAAGAGTAAATAATCTTTTCAAAAATTTTACTGAAGTTGGAAAGGACAGCAATGGGACGATAATTTTCAATATGAGATATATTTCCGGATTTGTGTATGGGAGTAATGCGGGTAGATTTCCACACATCAGGAAATGTTTTAGTAGATTATACTTCTTTCTCCATACTAAGGAATAGAGTCAAAGTACAAATAAAACAAGATTTTCAATTATTTATATGTAACACAGAACAAAATGTAAAAAATAATCCCAAATCCTTTTGGAGTTATACGAAGACCATTAGAAATAATAAAAGTAGAATCCCAAACGTCATACGCTATAACAATCGTGAGGTTGATACTGGTCAAGAAGTTACTAATTTGTTTGCAGATTACTTTGAGTCAGTATTTGTAAATAACAATAGTAATACTAGACAACTTAATTGTAACAACAATATTCCCAATGTAATTAATTTACATGATGTACATCTGTCTTACGAAACAATTGTGCAATACTTATCTAATTTAGACATAAACAAAGGTCCTGGACCCGATCAAATTCCATCTAAATTTATTCGTACATGTGCCCACTATCTTGCAGAACCACTCTACATTCTGTATAATCAATCTCTTGAATCTGGTGTTTTTCCAGATTTATGGAAAACTTCATACATAACACCAATTCATAAATCCGGTGATATCAATGACGTAACTAATTACAGACCTATATCAATTTTATCAGCTTTCAGTAAAATTTTCGAAGCCCTCGTGATCCAAACAATTAAAAATGATATTTATAATATAATTATTCCAGAGCAGAACGGATTTTGCCCCGGAAAATCAATTATTACAAATCTCGTACCTTTTACTGAATATCTGAGTTCTAACATGGATAAGCGAACCCAAGTTGACGTCATTTATACAGATTTCAGCAAGGCTTTTGATCGTGTTCATCACCTTACACTTATTCACAAATTAGAAGCATTGGGAATACATGGATCATTGTTACGTTGGATTCAATCATACATAACAAATAGGTCGCAGTTAGTTAATTGTAATGGTTTTAAGTCACGCTATATCTATGTTACTTCTGGGGTTCCCCAAGGGTCACATTTGGGTCCATTACTGTTCAATTTATTTATAAATGATATATCTACCTGTTTCAAAAGTTCTAACTTTCTATTATATGCAGACGACCTCAAGTTTTTTAAGACAATTACAAGCAATAGTGACAATATTCAATTGCAAAATGACCTAAATAATTTGCAAAAATATTGCGACCTTAACTATTTAACCCTAAATGTATCAAAATGTTATGTAGTACATTTCACAAGGAATCACGATACTATAACATCTGACTACTATATTAACAATTCCATCTTGCAAAGGAAGACTACTATTAAGGACTTGGGAATATTTTTTGACAATAAATTGTTATTTAATGAACATGTAGACATTTGTGTTAAGCAATCGTACCGAATACTTGGATTTATATTCCGATCTAGTAAACAATTCATGAACCCTAATTCATTAATATATTTGTTTAATTGTTTAGTTCGATCAAAACTGGAATATGCATCCACGGTTTGGAACCCACACTATAAAAAGAATATTGATTGTATAGAAAATATTCAAAAAAAGTTTTTCAAAATTTTAAATTACAAATTTAATTTAAACATGAGTAACTACGTAGATATGTTGAAACATTTTAATATGCTCTCACTGGAAAGTAGAAGAACCCAAACTGACATGGTATTCTTATTTAAATTACTTAATAATATAATATATGCACCTTCAATAATTTCAATGTTACAATTTTCTGTGAACCTTAAAACCAGATCAACTAATTTATTTGTTTTATATAAAAATAATACTAAAAATAACGATAACTCCCCAATAAACCGCATCATGTCTTCTTACAATTCCACATTTGCGCATATTGACATGTTTTACTTATCACTCTATATGTTTAAAAAAGAGGTAGTTAATGAACTCTCATAATTTTATAAAACTTTTTATCATTTTTTGCACTTACTTTATTTTGAAAATTGCACTGTGATATGATTTGTGAACTAAAGTATGTATTATTTAATAATTCATAGGAACCTGTTATTGGTATATGTATACTGTTGGTTTCTTATAAATAAATAAATAAATAAATAAATAGATATAGCTAAGTTGAAAATATGAAAAAGAGCGTTTGAAAAAGGGTATGTGCAGTCTTTAACTATAAGACTAGGGATAAGATCAGGACCACAAGAAAGATTTGATTTTAGTTTTTTAATGGACAGACTAATTTCGTCTTTGGAAACATGATTCAAGGAAATAATATTATGACCAGAAGTAATTGCATTGTTAGTAGGATTGTTAGAAGGGAGGGAGTAAACAGAATGGAAGTAGGAGGCAAATGCATTAGCTATATCACCCGGAGAAGTAAAATTAGAATTATTGAAAATCATAACATTAGGTACAGTCGATGTTTTTCTTTTAGAATTTATAAAGTGCCAAAATTTGTTAGGGTCCTCCTTAATTGAGGATTCACAGTTAGAAATATAGGCTGAATAAGCCTTTCTTATATCAATTTTTAATTTGGAGCGAAGACATTTGTAAGTAATTAAATATTGTGGATTATTTATGAATTTATTAGACATTTTTCTAAAATGTTCCTTCTTTTTTATATTAGCCTTTATATCAGCAGTAAACCAGGGTGGATACTGGTTTCTATAAGAATGTTTCATTGGTATGCATTGATCGAAAAATGAATAAAGTTTGTTGTACATAAAAGCACAAGCTGAATTAACATCAGTAAAATCTTTCAATACATCCCAATCAAACTGGCCTATAAGATCATACAGTTTTATAAAATCAGTTTTCTTAAAATTATATGAGGCACCATTAACATTATTACAATATTTGATATTAGTGCGACTGATTGAAATTGAAAAGTTTAAAGCAGGATGATGTTCATATTCACTATCAAATATTGCATCTATAGAATGAGTTACTGTGCAGGCTGTATTGGAAACTAATAAATCAAGAACCCTACCATGTGAGTTAAGCACATGATTATGTTGACTGGCATTAAAAAAAGCAAGGAAATTTTCAAAATTGTTAATTTTATAAGAGTTACTCGTCGCAAGTAATGACGTTAATTCAGAAATATTAAAATCGCCAGTTATAATGAAATTATTAGATTGAAGAAATGGTAAGTTCTCAAAGAAATCATAAACAGAGTTGTAATTATGGTTGTTCATAGAAGGTGGAATATAAATAACAAATACATAGAAAGGATTATTATGATATGCAATTTTTGCACAGACGATATCAACATTGAAAGGCAAAATGCTAGAGTAATCAGAAAGATCAACGCTGAATGATGTGAGGTCATTATCAATCATTAAAAGAACTCCACCGCCACGAGTTTGTTTACAAGCAGTAAAGTTGCGGTCTGCGCGATAAATAGTGTAAGTACTACTGGCACAAAGTTCAGCATTAGTTACAGTGTTGTTAAGCCAGGTCTCAGTGAAAGCTATAATATCATAATCTAGTGATGAACTTAAGGAAAATAATTGGTCAGTTTTATTGTTTAGGCTCTGCACATTTTGGTAATAACAGTTTAAAAAACCAGGAACTGAATTGTGATAATTGTTGTGCTGTAGTTGCTATTTACCTAGGATACTTGATTTGAACTTTTTAAGTGATTCAACAAAGGCATGGCAGCTGGAATCCCAGACGTTGTGGTTGGTACTGACATTACTCTTAGAAGACTCATTATAACGAATACAATTAATGCATTTGGGTACAGATGTGGTACAGTCTTTAACTGGATGTTTACCCGCACACTGGGGACAGGTAACTGGTTTGGAGCATTGCTTGGCAAAATGGTGGAATCCGCAACAGTTGTAACAGCGTCTGAGCTCAATTGCGTCATAAACGGCACAGTAGTCGTATCCAACGAACAATTTTTCGGCTTCGATTATCTTATTGTAAGTAGAATGGTCGATTTGTATTAGCGCTTGATACACATTGTTCTTCTTTTTCAGTGGGTAGAATCCAAGAATTTCGCATTTTGATTTGTCGTCAAAGCAGGATTTGTTTTGTTGAGTCAGAAAACTCTTAATTTGTTCATTGGACAATATTTCAGTAATGCCGACAACTCTAATGCGAGGATTGAGAATAGAAAGTTGCTTTACATCGTATTTAGCACTGAGATTATTGCTAATGAGATTTTTCAATTTATTGGGTTCGTCATTGTTATTGCACGTGATAATTAATGCACCGTTGCTAGGCTTTCGTACATCACTGAGTGAAATGTTTGTAGCAACAGGATCGATGGTTTTGAGAATCTCTGATTTTGTTTGAGATGTAGATTGAGTTGCATCTTTGGGCTTTATTAAAAATGGTGCCTCCGATCTTTTGGCAACGCTTGAATAGGAGGAGCGAGATTCAATAGTGTGAGATGGAGACGGATTATTTCTCAAAAAGTCACTAAACTTGGCTTCGATAGTATTTTGCAAATCTGATTTAATAGTGGCAAGATTTGTGTTTATGGAATTAGTGATGTCATCTTTTAGTGAATCAAAAAGTTGCCTTAGATTATCTGAATTAGATTGAGTAGCCATTTTAGTTAAATTAGAATTCACTTCTTTAATTAATGATTCAATATCAGGTACTTTAGTACGGTCAATTATCACACAGTTAATTTTACATGTGGTACACCAAAAATAAAGATTTCTTGATTTATCTAAAAGTTTAATTTCATCTTCAGTAAAATTCGCGCAGGCTGCATGAAACCATTTTTTACAAGTACCTTCACAACCTATTTGAGTATCACGGTGTTTAAATTTTAGCTTGCACTTCCCGCACTCAGACATTGTTATGATTAAATATTAATTTCATGTAAGTTAAATGTTTGAGAGTCACTGGAAATATTTACTCAAGTAGAGCCGAGGACACTCAGCGGCTCAACAGGTTAAGAGATGTTTAAAGTCAGATGCACAAAATAAAGTTAGTTAAGATTCAAAATCATAAATAACTCACATATGAAGACAAATCCCACAATTAGATGTAGTCCAACGGGATCAGCGCAAATAAGTGAGCAGTACGATATAAAACATCATAAATAATAACCACTAATAACAAACGAAACTATAAAAGAAGATCAGAGCCGAAAAAATCACAACTATTCACAATAGTGAATCTCAAACCTTGTCTGTATTGTTGTCTATGGTCGTTTTTTGGTTCAGTTTTAGTAGTTTGTCGTAGCATACTTTAACGTATCTGGAGTCAGGCATTAGGAGAACATTGTAGAGCTAGTTCAGTATTCCTTGGATTACTTTTATTTCTAGTTTTTCTTGGCCTGTTTCTCTTCGCAGGATATAGTTCGAAGTGGTTCTCTGCCATCCCAAGAGACTTTTAAAGTAGTTCATTTGCCCTTTTTCTACCGTGTCCATTTGGTTTAATGCCCATATTTCAGATGCATATAGAAGGGCAGAGGCGACAGTTGCCTGAAAGAGAGTTTTAACTGTGTCCCAATTAAATGTTTTTGTTCTCAACAATGTGTTTTTTACTGCTCCCGTGTTCTTGGCTGCTTTTGCTAAGACTGATTGTGCATTTTCGTTAAATTTTCCAGATGTTTTAAAGGTTACACCTAAGTAATTGTAGGTCGACGTGTATTTTATTTCCATGCCTTGGCAAAAGAATTTTCTGTTGTTTTTTGCTGGACGTCCTCTATGAAAATGCATGATTTGAGTTTTTTCTGGATTAATTTTAAGGTCTAGGTTGTCGCAATAACGTTCTAATGCCGTTAATTTCTTTTAGATATCTAGAGGAGAATTGGCAAAGATGGCTAAGTCGTCTGCATATTGCAATATTAAAATATCAGTTTTCTGACTCATATATATGCCCTCAAGGCTGTATTTCCTTAGTTCTTTTTCCAGATCAACAATGTAGAGTGCGAATAAAATTGGACTGGTGCACTCCCCTTGGAGTACACCCTTCGATATTGCGATTTCAGGAGATAATATGTGATTTATAGAGACCTGTGACGTAGCCTGGTTGTAAATATTCTTAAATAATCTCGTTATTTTCCCACTTACTCCGTTGTTAAAAATTTTTTGCCATAGTTTTTCGTGGGTTACAGAATCAAAGGCTTTTCGGAAATCCACAAATATTGTATATAGGTACCCCTTCCTTGTTCGTTAGAATGCGAGATTGTATTATAGAGTTAAGGACAAACAGATTATCAGAGCAGGATCTTCCTTTCCGAAAGCCCGATTGTGGTTCCGGAAGAACATCGAAGCTTTCTAGTTGACAAGTATAAACATTGTGAAGTTCTCTGGCAGAGAACTAGATAATCTCTCTGCTAGTCTGATTCGCAAACCTCGCTCGCTACCAACGTCTTATGTTGACAATTCTTCATAAACAATATTTTATATTATTTTAAATAAGTTATTTGCAATACCTAGTTCTTTTATTCATATAATGTTTATTCATGTGCTTAATTTTACATATTGGTTGTCAGTGCGAGCTCGGTTTTAACTAAAACTTTGTTTTGAGAAATGACAAATTCAAATTTCAATATTTAATTTCACCCGTATGTTTAAAGAACAAGTTTTTAATAGTTATTTATATATTAAGAGCATAAGGAGACTTTTATAGCATGGGGCGGGATTTTGATCCCGAGGCGTAAGCCGAGGGATAAAAACACGTCAAAGGCCATAAAAGCAAGTTACGCTCGTAGTAGATACAAAACTTTATGCACGGACGAAAATTTTCAAAAATTATGAGTGTTAGAAAAATTGTATCGAAAAGAATTTGTCCTCGTACATCCAGTATCTAGTGTTGCTATGAAAGCGGAGAACAACAGTTTATTGTTTGTTTATTAGTTATGTCATTTGAGTTTTATTTTGTATATCTCCGTGCTTTCTATATAAATATCACAAAATTAATTTTCATTTTTCATTAAAGAATATACAAATTTTCGATTTGTAATAAAAACTTTTCATGTTGCCTGTTTAAATTGTTTGTAGGTTATAATTTGGTTTGAAATTTCATTATAGCCAGCAGGGCTATAATAAGAACCGCGGGCTATAAAATGACGTTTATGTCAAAGAAATTCATGTATAATTGTCAAATTATGATACGTCCGTTCATAAAAAATATTTGTTTGAATACAAACCATGTAGCCTATTCAGAAAAACACATTCATAAAGGTTGCTACGGATATAAAAATTGTTTTCATAAAGACATTTGTAACAATCTTTAAGCACGGACGTATCATAATTTGACAATTATACATGAATTTCTCTGACATAAACGTCATTTTATATCCCACGGGCCTCATTATAGCCCGCCGGGCTATAATGAAACGTCAAACCAAATTATAACGTACAATATAAACAATTTAAGAAGGCAACATGAAAAGTTTTTATTACAAATCGAAAATTTTTATATTCTTTAATGAAAATGAAAATTAATTTTGTAATATTTATCTGGAAAGCACGGAGATACACAAAATAAAACTCAAATGACATAACTAATAAACAAACAATAAAATGTTGTTCTCCGCTTTCATAGCAACACTAGATACTGGATGTACGAGGACAAATTCTTTTCGCTGCAATTTTTCTAACACTAATAATTTAAAAATTTTCGTCCGTGCATAAAGTTTTGTATGTACCACGAGCGTAACTTGCTTTTATGGCCTTTGACGTGTTTTTATCCCTCGGCTTACGCCTCGGGCTCAAAATCCCGCCGCAGGCCATAAAAGCCTCCTTACGCTCTTAATACATAAATAACTATTATGAATTTGTCAATTCAGAACCAACGTCGTTATTTTAGTTGTTATGTTAACAATCTTTACAAATAATACTTGTGGACAAACCACATTGACATTAGCAAACTTCATTGCTCATATATAAACCTAATCTAACCCTAATCATATCCGTCAAACGTAATGACCACGTAATTGTTGTAAACTTACACGTCTGCACGCTTACCAGAATTTGCTAATCTCCCTATAACATCTCCGGTTTCTTCGGTTGCTTAGCTGAAATTGTAGGTTCGAACAAGTAAAGATTTGTTATTATTAAATAGTGTAGGTTTATTATATTATCGAGGATCTACATGAAGTCTTAGTTCTACGTCTTATACAACTTTACGAGTTGACGATGTTGTTACAACTCTATTCGAGTTGACGTTCTGCTTTCAACTCTATTCGAGTTGACGATCTGCTTTCAACTAACCAACATATCGTATATTCAAAAATTGAACATAGTTCTCCCCGTCTGCCGTCGCTCATCCCCGCGTCCATACCATCAAGGCGTGGAAGGGAAAAATGATGATTTAGGGTTTTTAGCGAGAGAACAAAGAAAGTCCCCTGTAAGTCATTTGAAATAAACAATTCTAAGAACGGATGTAGCGAATGCAGATTGAGCATGAACTAAGAACTTAAGGAGTGTAAAATGCTGAATTACGTCTGAAAGAATAGTGAAAAACAATCCTAAAAATTATAAAAGTCAAATACAAGGTGTTCTCACCCTTGCAACAAAGAAAGGTTAAAATATAATGATGTCATAAGCACGAGTGCAACTGTACTTAGAAATTTAGGTTCATATGAATGACAAATAACTAATACTTGGGATTTACATTATATTCAGCACTTTAAACTACTTTTACAACAAATAAAATACATAGTAACTTATCATAACTAAAATTGATTACATATATTGATTATTGATTAATGAATATTGATTGATCTTAAATTATAAAAGGATGGACTTTACTACATAATGACTAAACTTTAAAACGCAAACGTTCTCCCAAAAAAACTAAAGAACAATATGATATTTGTGTCGTATTTTGAATCTTCTAAATTGTTTAATAAAACGGGTACGAATCTACAAAAGATGATCCTAACGTGAAAAGATTGCAATTTTTTATATAACAGAAACAGCAAGTATAGGGAACTCCAGATAAGCGCTACACCACCTGGCGGACATTTTGAGAACTATCCACTCCGGGATTATTTGTGAAGGTTACGGTAAATACATATCTTAATATACATATTTTATTGCCTTATTAATGCAAAATGTTTGTTTTTTAGTAAGAGAGATGACATAGTACTAGGGATAATTAGTTAGCATAAGTGAGACATTTCTAGGTACAGGAAGCTATTCGTTTTTCATTGATATATTTTATAAATTCCCTTGATGTGTTTGTGAAGGAGAAGAAGTTTATAGTGCTAGTCGCATTTTTAAGAGTTTTAACTGAAAAACAATAAGATAATTTAAAAATTGTTCCATCTGTTCTTGAGACAAATGCGCTGCAATCACCACCAAGCAAAACTGAAAGAGTATTTTGAATTGAAAATTAAAAGCATAATTTAAAAAAATAAAAGTGGTTAATAGTGGTCGTTGCGTTGGTTTCCCAAAAACTTAGTATCGTTAGTTGCCTTTGTTACGATGATCTGTACATTTTGTTTGGAATTTGAACATCAATTTATCCAAAGCAATCCTAAAACCTAAGACAAAAGCACCAAAATAGTTAAATTAGGACCATATTATAATAACCTAATGAGAACATTAATTGAAATAGCTTGATCACGATTTTGTAATACATTTTACTTCTGGTTCAATGAATTAATGTGGTTCATATACATATGTTTTCAGAGACCACTATTACCCGCTTTATACGTACAAAGCATTTTTTAATCTGGCTTTTGTATTTTCAATTAAAAAATCTCCTTCAATTTTGTGTGGTGATGATTATAAGGCGTTTGTTTACAGATACAATAATTTTTTTCAAACTGTACTTTTGTTTTTCGGTGAAGCAACAAAAAAATAATGGAATCAGCATTACAAACCTCTTCTCCTTGATAAATACATCGTGATCTCTTATTTCCATAAATGTAATTCACAAAATATATCAATGGAAAACGAATAGCTTCTTTAACCTAGAAATTTGAAAGTAATAAGATAACGATATTTACTGTTTATTCAATATTTCACTTATACTAACTACTTACTCGTAATACTATGTCGTTTCAGTTCCAAAAAAATAAATTATTTGTGTAAATAAGGCAGAGGAAAATGTATATTCAGATAAAAGTTCAGTACATACTTCCCGTAATCTTAACCGATAATCCCATGCTGTCCCGTACTCAATAGTTCACAGAATGTACGCTGATGGCGCAGCGATCTTAAATTGTTTTACCTATTTGCACTAAAATGAATAAATATTACCATTGAATAAATAATCTACTAGTAGATTATTTATTCAATGATATTACTAACAAAGTTTTAAAGAATAGTATTTTTAAAGATATATTTGTCTTTCTTCCATGACAGTTCTTATGATCAATTGTAAGTCGAACCAAGATCTATACGTACTGCATTCTGCTAAAAAAATAAAAACACCAATATTTGGCAGAAATTAATAATATTTGATTGGTATAACCTGTCATGTGTCAAATATTACAAACATAGACAATAGATACATATACTACGTATATAGATTGGGAACTCTATCGTTGTCATGAGACTTTATAAACTCAGCGATGTAAGCGCTCGGTGGTTGCACGAGGAACTAAAATTTTGAAGGCGGCACAGTAGGCGGGATATTTGAAATTTTTGTTTGTATTAAATACTACTATATATTTACAAAGTATGTATGAATAATGACCATTTGTGTAAATTACTCCAAATTCACTAAAGTATGTATATGCAAATAGTCATAATTCATACATATTTCATAAACAAATAATATTATTTAGGAATATTAATAAAAAACACAAATATATGAAATTGAAATCAAAAATAGTATTTAGTTTATAACTTACAAAGAAAGCATTTCTGCGGAAAAATACAATTTATTAAAAAATATAACAATTATGTATATTTATTGAGCTTTTGTTATACAGAGTGTCCCATTTAAGGTACGAATGCATTGGTATCTCGAGAACCGTAAGAGCTACGAGGTTGGTTAAATTAGACAAAAGTTGCCCCATTAGGAGGTTATTTTAATGGTGTTTTATTATTTGCGAAAAAATGCATAGGTCACTAGATACAGGTAAAAATGTAAATTTAGCGATTTTCTTTTTTTGTTTATAACTTTGTTATATGAAATAATACGAGATTCTGGTTTGCACTTTCTTAAGGCACTTTTGTATGGTGAATTTGCAGAAGTTCTCAATTTTTTTTTATATCTAACCATTTACGAGTTACTGATAGCAACTTTTATTTTTCATATGGAGGTCATATTAAGCTGTGGCATTTTTAAATAGAGATTTTTTTTAGCGTTGCAATGATATAAAACAATAATAATTTATTTTTATAATTAACAGAAAAATGAACAAAAATTGTTATTTATACTGAAATTGAATGGAAAAAAGTAAATCGAAGGCTGCTATGGAAACAACGAACAACAAAAAAATGCAACAATTGAATTTCTGAATTTTACTTGACAATAGTAGATTATTACGAGTAATAAAAATGAATTTTTCTCGTTGAGAAAAATATGATATGTTGAGTTGTTACGTTCGTTGTCAAAGTTCGTTTATTACTCGTAATAATCTACTATTGTCAAGTAAAATTCAGAAATTCAATTGTTGCAGTTTTTTGTTGTTCGTTGTTTCCATAGCAGCCTTCGATTTACTTTTTTCAATTCAATTTTAGTATAAATAACAATTTTTGTTCATTTTTCTGTTAATTATAAAAATAAATTATTATTGTTTTATATCATTGTAAAGCTAAAAAAAATCTCTATTTAAAAATGCCACAGCTTAATATGACCTCCATATGAAAAATAAAAGTTTCTACCAGTAACTCGTAAATGGTTAGATATAAATTTTTTTTGAGTACTTCTGCAAATTCACCATATAAAAGTGCCTTAAGAAAGTGCAAACCAGAATCTCGTATTATTTCATATAACAAAGTTATAAGCAAAAAAAGAAAATCGCTAAATTTACATTTTCACCTATATCTAGTGACCTATGCATTTTTTCGCAAATAACAAAACACCATTAAAATAGCCTCCTAATGGGGCAACTTTTGTCTAATTTAACCAACATCGTAGCTCTTACGGTTCTCGAGATACCAATGCATTCGTACCTTAAATGGGACACACTGTATATGTATGGATGAGTATAAGCATAAAGTCGAAAAACTCACTTGGTGAATTAGTCTCTTCTGAAGAAGTAGCCGTGCAATTATTCAAATCTGCAATATTGTAAGATAAATCTTATAACTATTTCGATGAAATATGGAATATATATTGCTATTTCTCATAAATAGATACACTAAAAACATATTAAACAACTTGAATTTTCATTTAAATTTGTCATACAATGACTTGACTGCAACAATGAAAATGCTTAATTACAATAAAGAAAATTTGAGTACAACAATGAAAATAACTAATTACACAAAGTGATAATAATTGATGCAAAAATATATTTAAATATAAACAATACCTTTAGAGTTTTCCCCATACTCAATATTACTGAGTTCGCTGCTCACAAAACAAACAATTTGTGTGGATACTTCTATAAATAATTAAAGATTAACCTTCCTGATAAAATAAATTTTGGATTATTAATTTACCTGCAGTCGCTGTATTAGTACGTTCTACATTAGTACTCGGAAAAAGAAAATGCTGATATGGACCACCTTAAACATAAAATATGAAACAGATAATAATGAAATTCATATGAAAGAAAAATAACGTACCTGTTAAGAACAGAGAAGGAACTGAGTAAACTTTTAATATCGTAGTCCCTGGTATTTTACATTCTTCGGGAAAATGTGTATCACACACATAGTATGACATATTATAAATATTCTTCATAATAAACTGAAAATCTATGAATAACTGGATCCAGTTATCACAAAACGAAACACAACATCGATTTTTAGGAGGCATGGTTAATTTTTTTTTTTTTACTTTCATTACTGGAGTATAACACGGGTATTAGTACAAAAGAATTATAGAATAAAAATGAAAACCAGTAATACTAAGAATAACGTAAAACACAATAAAACAATGTTAACACAATGAATGATATTAAAGTATTAATTTTCAATATCGCACTTTTCGTTTGACACACCGGTTTGACATTCGCACGATTTGCATCTTCAAATTTTTAAGAAATGACGGGGGAAACAATTCAAATTGTTTGATACTAGCGCCAAAGTGAGTGCACAGATAACTAAATCGAAAGTCAGTAATTACCCACTGAGTGCGCAGGCCCAGATTACAAATAACGTGATAACCATAAATACACAGTTTTAGCAGTTGTTATGATAAAGACTGTCAAGTACATAACAATTGACGGTAACCACGTTTAGTACTGAGAATACCGAATACCAAATTTGATTTTAATAATCTTTATTCTACATAACAACCATAAAGACCATAACGACTATGCAAATATTAAGTTCTGAATAGGCCTCTGTGTTCTGCTTAAAAATCATATTTTGATAAATTTGATATTATTTATTTTCATTATTAAATAATGAAATTTGATATTTCTTAAAAAAGCGTTTTAGTTAAAACCGAACTCGCACTACCATCTCTTATGTTTTATCATAGTTTTAATTTTTTGCAATACGTAAATTTTAAACGAAATTATTGTCTGTTCCTAATATTCACAATAATTCACTGCTGTCAAATATGTATGTATGTAGTTACTTACAGTTTTAATCATCTTTTGTAATATGCACAGTGGCGGATTTACGCATAGGCACAGTAGGCACGTGCCTACGGCGGCAAATTTTCGGGGGCGGCATTTTTTTTAAATCATAAATGTAAAATTTTATAAAAAAATTGCCGATCCAAAGACGTGACGAAAATATAATGGAATATGCGCTCTATTTTTAACAAATGTCCATATAATTGAACTCATGTTTCAGACTTTATTTTGAGATCCTTCTTTTAGCTAAAATAAATAAAGAAATGCAAAATTAAAGCGCGCAAGCATGTGTTAATGTTATTTTGTAAAACTAAAGTCCGATGTAACTATTCTAAAGGCTATATTTGTGAAAATTATGACTTCTTTGCTTGCAAATTTTCAAAAAAACAACCTAACGCATTAAACTCAATTTGACGAAATTCGGGTATATAATGTAATGTAAATAAATATGTTATCTATGTTCGGGTGATTGAATGCATTTCGTGACAAAATGATTATTAGTTTTTAGGATGTGTTTGTGAAAAATGCGACTTTTTCGCTTGAAAATTTTCAATAAATACTTTAATATAACGATAACCCAAATCACAGAACACAATTTGACGTAACTCGGATGGTTATATTCATTTTATAGGAATTTAACCGTACCTTTTTTCAGAAAAACTACCAAAATCAGTATAAATATTGCTTTCCGCGTCATAATTTTTGTGAAATTTCGTATTTATAATGCGTTGCAACTATATATAACCATCAAAATAAAATTCTTGAGGGTTGGTTATTCCAGACTTTAGCCTTAAAATTACCTATTTAAGCCCCTTTTATATTTTAACAAAAATAAAACATGCGAAAAGTTTAAACATTAAAAAAGATATATTTTAACATTTCTGATATTCAAATATCTATATTATCATTGGTTAATATTTGAAAATTATGTTATTGTTCTGTTAGAAATAAATTTTAAAATTATGAAAAGCGGCAAATTTCTGAAAAAAAGGCGGCAATTTTCTGGGTGCCTACGGGCGGCAAAACTGTTAATTCGCCCCTGAATATGCAGTTATTTAAATTATTGTCTTTTATTAAAAACAATTTAATGTCTCTAGTTTACAATTATATGCAAGTATTTATGGTTTCACTTATTTTTTGGAAATATATAGTTCTTCAATTGTTATTATCTATTTGCCCGTTCCATTTAAAATGAAACATAGGGAACCAATTTGACATTTGATAAGACGTCAATAGAGGTTAATTTTGTTTAAATAATTATACCTGCATTCAAAATTAAAATTAGTTGTTGAAAAATATAGTGTGAACCTTGTGCCCGAGTGGTTTTCTGACTCGGATAAATTTCTTACAATATTTAAATATAATACTTCTGTCAAATTCAGTCCCCATGTGTCATTTTAAATGAGACATACAAATACATTGCTGTCAATCAAATGTCAAATCATAACTTACAGGAAAATTCATCGGTTATCTGTCATATTGGCAATGGCAAGATATCATTAGAGGTTAATCTTGTTTAAATAATTATACCTGTTTTCTAAAAATTAAATTTAGATGTAGAAAAAATACTGTGTGCACTATGCACCTTGTGCCCGAAATATGTTTAGTGCTCTCGAGTGGTTTTGTGACTCCGCTAAATTTCTTACAATATTTAAATAAAATACTTCTGTCAGATTCGTTCCCTATGTTTCATTTTAAATGGAACGGGCAAATACATTGCTGTCAATCAAATATCAAGTCGTAACCATGGATATGACAAACCCAATGTTTCACGTTAAAAAATACTCACGGTATATTGTTTCCTATTGTCCTTCTATTTATATACAGAGAATTTATTTTAAAATGCAACATTATAGTTCATCACTTCCATGGTTACTCACTATTGTCAAAAAATGACAGCAATGTAATATTTGTCCATTTTAAAATGCAACATTATAAATAGTATTGCAGCACAGCAGATACCTCCAAAACACATCACAAATGGTGTCAATTCTTATTACGACCGACTAGAATATTGCCTCAGAGTGATTGGGGATATTTTTTAACATTTATTACATTACATTTCAATTTTTGTAAGCTAAAGTTTTTTAAGATGTACAACATTCATGTTTTGATTATTTGTTAATCGTATGTAGGCTAATTTATTGGAAATTAGTTTTGATAATACAAAACTACAAATTTTGTATGTTGCATTTTAAAATGGACAAATATTACATTGCTGTCATGTTTTGACAATAGTGACTAACCATGGAAGTGATTCGCCATATGTTGCATGTTAAAATAAATTCCCTGTATGATGTATTGTTTTCATTTGTTCATTACTTATTTGTGTCAAATTATGTAAATTTAATCATTGTATATCATGTATGTATGGGAAGATTGAAAATCGTCTATTGTATGAATCTTCTCATTTAATATTATTAATAATAATAATAATAAAAATAATAATAATAATAATAATAATAATAATAATAATAATAATAATAATAATAATAATAATAATACAGACCAGTTGCATAAAATGTTAACTATAATTATGTGTTTAACTCTTCGAACATATACTTACTAGAGAAGTAATTCCCTACACCAATGCATAGGATGTTGTGATCGGAAGATATGTAGGCGGGGAGCTGGAAGTCATGGTGTATTGTGGGCAGTGTTTTGTTGTGTTATATGTCACTCCTTGTCATTTTACTGTAACTTGACGTTATTTTTGGCGTGTAGGTTGTGAGTATATCTCGGAGTATATCAAATTGTAATGAAAAATACAAAGTACGGATATTTCGTTTCTGTAACTGGGATTTTTTTTACAAATAATATATCAAACAAAGAGTAACTTTTAGGTTTCCTGCTAATAATGACATAAGAGTAACGAGATTGAAATTTATTGGAAATAAAGATGATTTACATATTTCAAAAGCAGCAATTACCAATTAGTCTTTACTTTGTAAAAAAGGTAGTACAAATATTAAGATAATATGCCGCCCGCAATACACCACGGCTTCAATACGCAGCCCGCAATATACCACGGCTTCCGCATGTGTTCCGATCACAACAAACACCGTAAAGGCTGGCTTATGTAAGGTGTAAACTTAAGAATTTACCTTAGCATTAGCATTATGCCTTTGCATTAATAATTCTAGTATAGACAAATGCCTGCTACCGTATATGTAGCTATAACCTTAACCTTAGCATTATGTCGTTACCCTAGAATATGACAGTTTCAAAATTTTAAGTCATAATGCTAATGCCGACCAATCAGAAGAGTATATGTTCGTGGACGACAACTTGATTCTGGCGATATTTACGACAGTCAATTGACATCTGTAATCATTTTGTTATTTTTGAATATTTCTGTCACATTGTCTTGACTAAAAATGAGTATCATTGAAAAAGATGTCCATCTAATACAGTTAATTGAAAAATATAGATATATTTATGATAAAAAAGACGTGTCGATTTTACAAAAAGTGTCATTACCGGCCTGCTCTTATTGGTTTGCCCTAAGAAGTACATAAACCGGACAGCGTAATGTAAAGTTTAATGCAAAGTCATAATGCTAATGCTAAGGTAATTGCATAAGTTTACAGCTTACATAAACCAGCCTTAAGGCGGTCTCTAGTCAGTATATGCTCAAAGGTTTAACTGCACATTGCAGCCATGGATACGTATCAAAAATTCATTGGAAAATAAGCATTGTCAATATTAACAACGTCATTAAAGTTAACAAGAAGGGATGTAGAAAATAATCGGACATTTAAATCCTATTTATTTCCGACTTCACATAAGTCTTCTTCAGGGCACTACAATATGGTGACATGACATACCTGTATAACTTACAAAATATGTATTAATTACCATCGTGTTTCTGCGTATGTCCGCAGTGTGGTGACCAGTTCATCATTTGTTTCAAAACTAATAATTAACAGTTATATGTAAATTATATGATCGTGACCGATATATAATAAAAAAAACAAATTTTTGATTTTAAGACAGGCTTTATTAAGCAGTTATAACTTTGAAATTACACAGTAAAAAGAATAACATTTCATTGTCTAGCACGTATTTATAGCGTTTCTTATCATAAAGATTCTTGTTACAACGTGAGAGATTCCGTTAGGGATTCATCACATATTTATTATGTCATCATCTAACAGGGTTACATAATACCTCCCCTTCTAGATGATGGCTAAGAAATAGTGGATGGAAAAGAAATCTGATGTTCTACTTTATTAGTTGAAAGTGGTAATTGAATAGTTTTTGTTTCGTCAGATGTCTTTCCCTTACATATTTTATTCTTATATTTATTTATTAATTTATAACATATTAAAGTTAAAACAATAATAGATAGTAGTACATACAATATAGTAAAATGTGTTTCATGTTTAGTATCTAATTCTTTTAATGGTCTTATAGTAGGAATAGCTCCTGTGAATTCTTCTATGTTTTGCAAAATTTTATTTTTACTTTGATTTGTTTCTAATATCATTGGTTGTGAAAACTGGAGTTTTATTTCTTTGTATTCATTTACAAAAGGTTTAAAGACATAGGCTGTTAGCACAAGCCCTGTTTTAACTAAAACGCTGTTTTAAGAAATGTCAGATTTCATTATTTAATAATAAAAATAAATAGTATCAAATTTATCAAAATATGATTTTAAAGCAGAACATAGTTTGCATTCAAACAAATATTTTTTAAAAATTCGTTCTTTAAACATAAAGGTGAAATTAAATATTGAAATTTGAATTTGACATTTCTTAAAACAGTGTTTTAGTTAAAACAGGGCTTGTGCTACCAGCCATAGTCATTAATTTTACATTGACTTGTACTAGAAATCTGAAATATTCCTTGTATGTTTTTTATTTCTTTAATATTTTTGCAATCAATTTCAACGTTCTGTTTATCAGGGCTAAATATAATTAATTCATTAGAATTTGGTATACGAATTATATTATTATGGGACGTTATTTGTTTAATTTCACATTTACTATTATTGCTGTACAACAATTGGTTAATACATTTATTTATTTTTATATTGTTAGTTCTACAATAATATTGCTTATTACTAATTAAACAATCATCAACCTTAATATTATTATCAATATACATTGTTGTCTCTTGGTCATATAAATAGTACTTATTGTTATGTTTAAAGGGGATCATTGTCATTTGATATAGATCGTGTGTTTTCTCTGACATAATAGGAATAGTTATTATAAAATATATTTTATTTTTATCATGATTACAATTGACTGTTAGTAATTTTGAAATTTCAACTATATCATACATGGGTAACATTTGTTTTAAATTTTCGAAAGATATTAGACTAACATCGAAAGTGTGAAGAGAACAAAAATTTATACTTTCGTTTATTTGAGAAATGATCATTTGAATATGATTTAGCAAAGAAGTTATTATCTGTAATTTTGAATTGAGTAATAATAGTGAATCATAATATTCTCGTTTGTTAATTTGTCCTTTTAGTTGTTGAATTTGGTTATAAAGCTCTTTTTCATTAATATTTATTTTGTTAATTTGTTTATTAAAATGTTTAGTGAAATTCTCCAAATAATGTAAATTATTTTTTATTTCTTTTTGTAAATTTTGTTCATTTTCTTTAATTTGTTTAAATAATTGTTCATAGTGTTCTGCGTCATTTTGATCTAAATTTCCGGAAATAGATTTTACAACTGAACCTAATCCGTTTATTAGTCCTCGTTTATTTCTTTTATGAATTTTTAATTTATTAATTTGATTTTCTGTATTTTCATAAATCATATTCATTACATTAAATGCGTCAAAGTTTAGTTTTTGTAATGGTTTAGAGTAATTTTTAAGGGAGTTGATTATGTCAGTAATATTTTGGAAATTTGAAAATAAGGGTTGTAAGTCATAGTTAAAATAGGCGTAGATATCATATTCATTAATATGGGTTTTGCCTAATTCTAGTAATTTGTATCCGTTGTTATCAGAGATATCTTGAAGGAATTGACCGTGAGATAAGGATATTAATCTGTAACAAATTATAATTTTAATTTGTCAATTTTTACCTTTCTTTTATGAACTTTCCCTTTTACTTCAATGGTATTGTTCCTGTCATTATAGATTTCAATTTTTACCTTTTCGAACAATGGTTTTTTGAATTTTGTTATCAATCTAGGATTTTGTTTGAGAAAAGCTTGTGAAGCATTTTGGAATTTTGTATGGGTTTTATTTGGTTTGAAACGTTTTAATTTTTCGTTCGCTATTTTATTTCGTAATTTATCATGTTCATTTTGTTTATTTTTTTGAAATGTTTCTATTTGTTGTTCGTCTGTTAAGGTCATTCTTGGTCGAATGTGTGAGTAATCTCTACCGTATAGTATTTCATTCGGTGATAATTTCGTAATAGAATGTATGGTGTCATTGTAAGCTAATATAGTTATCGTCAATATTTCATCTAAATTTTTATTTGGGTATTTTTGGAATAAAATTCGCAAGTGTTCTATTAGGGTGGAATGTAGTCTTTCTATTGCGTTTGATTTTGGATTACCAGCGGATGTAATATGTAAATTTATTTGGTTATTATGACAGAAAGTTTTGAACGCTAAGTTATCGAATTCTTTCCCTGAGTCGCAAATTATTGTTTGCGGTTGTAATCTTTCTCTAATAAAATTTGAAACTGTATTTATGATATTATTACAGGTTTTATTTTTTATAAAATATATTTGAGCATATTTCGAAAATTGGTCAAATATTGTTAAATAGTATTTTGAATCTAGGGTTAATATATCTAAATTTATAATTTCAAAAGGTCGTTGAGGGGTTGGTGTAAGTTGATCTTCTAATTTTGGGGGTTGTCTGTCATATTTACATTTCTTACAAGTTTCGCATTTATTTATGAATGTTGTTATAGATTCTAACATTTTTGGCCAATAATATTTTGTTTTTAATTTATTGTAAGTTTCTAATATACCCCGGTGGTTGGTTTTTCCGTGGTGGTAGTTAAATATTGTTTCGTCCTGTTCATCTTCGTTTTCTACGTCCTCAACTTGTTGATTAACTCTTATTATATTTACTGTTCCGAATTCAAATTTACTCTGTATTACTTTATTTAAAGTATTAGCAATTTCGTCCGTGCATATACAGGAATATCGTATTTTAGGTACTACGTAATTTTGAATAAATTCAAATAGTTGTGTTTCTTTATATTCTGGTTTTAAAGAAAATAGAATTCTTTGTTTTTTATGATTAAATAATCTTTTTGTTTCTACTTTGTTTTCTTTATCTTCCTGAATTATTATTTGATTGTCAGCTACATTGATTCGATTTTCTAAAAATTTTAAACCATTTATGGGTTCTTCTGGTGAGGAGTGGACAGTATCGGTTGTTAAACTTTCTAGTTCTCTCTCTATATCTTCGACATTATTTAATAAACTATCTACCGATTCGCTTGTATGATTTTTTAAAAAATTATCGATTTCTTGTGAGTTTGCAAAGTTATGAGGTAATTCGTAAATATTAATTTGGATATTATTTAATAATTGGATTAATTTAGGTTTTTCTAATTTGTCTAGCCCACATGATAAGTATGGCATGTTGATTTCAAATAAATCATTTTTGATTAAGTAATCCCTTAAAGTAATAAGACAGGATTTTAGTTGTTTCAAGTTAACGTTTTCTTTATAGGTGTCTTTTGTATACAAATGTAAAATTATTTTATTTTCAAAATTTTGAATAATCATATTTTGGTTTTTGTAGTTATTCTCACAGTACTTTTTACTTGTAAATTGTTTATCTATTTGTAAAGCTAATCCTTTGCCAAAACGATTATCTTTAGAAACACAATGACAAAATATATCTGTTTATTACGTTTCCGGTTACATAATTAATTTTGAAAGGTTCTCTTATTCGCGATAGATAATCAGCAATTTTATTTGTTCTGCCTGGTAAATACTCAATTTCGAAGTTGTATTCACTTAGTTCAATTTTCCATCTCATCAGTTTTTGATTTCCATTTCTCATATTGAATAGCCAAATTAAAGGTCTGTGATCCGTTCGAATAATAAATTTTCTGCCGTATAAGTAAGTTCTAAAGTTTTGTACTGACCAGACGATAGATTTTAACTCTTTTTCTATTGTAGAATAATTTTGTTCGTGGTTATTAAGAGTTTTTGAAGCGTATGCTAGAGGTTTTTCTACGTTATCTTGTACTTGTGAGAGTACTGAACCCATTGCGTAATTTGATGAGTCAGTTGTTAAGATAAATGGTTTAGAAAAGTCGGCGAAGCTTAGTATAGGGGGGTTACTAATTAATTCTTTCGATTTTTGAAATGCTTCTTGATAGTCTTTATTAGTTATATCAATTATTTTATTTTTCTTTAAACATTCGGTAAAAGGTTTCGTTAATTTTGAAAAATTAGGTATGAAGCGTCTGTACCATGATAGCTTGCCCAAGAATGATTTGATTTCTTTTTGTGTTTTCGGGATTGTAATTTTATCAATGGCTTCTATTTTTTTGAGATTGGGTTTAAGACCGTGTTCTGATATAACAAATCCTAAATATTCTATTTCTGTTTTCATGAATTCACTCTTATCAATTTGTATTTGTAAATTTGCGTTTTTTAGTTTTTCGAGAACAAGTTTTAAATTTTGTAAGTGTTCTTCTTCTGTTTTACTGAGAATTATGATGTCGTCCATATAGACAAGACAAATTTTGTTAATTAAATCTCCTAAAACTTCATTCATCATTCGTTGGAATGTCGCTGGTGCATTAATAAGTCCAAACGGCATTCTGACAAATTCATAGTGACCTGATGGGGTGCTAAAAGCCGTTTTTTCTATATCATCTTTTTCTACCGAAATTTGATGAAATCCAGAATGTAGATCGAGAGTCGTAAAAAATTTTGGTTTGCCAATTTTGTCTAACAGTGTATCGATGTTAGGAAGGGGATATTTATCTTCTCTAGTATTTGCATTTAATTTTCTGTAGTCTATTACGAGACGTGTTTTCCGCTTTCCTGATGCATCTGTTTTTTTGGGGACAATCCAAATGGGGGAATTATAAGGGCTGTTTGATTTTCTAATTACACCGGTTTTTAATAAGTTTTGTACGTGGTCTTCAATGTCATTCTCAAATACCTGTGGTAGTCTGTAGTTTTTCGTGTATATAGGAGTATTGTCTTTGGTCAAAATTTTGTGTTTAGTATGGGTGGTACATGATAAATTTTCGCCATCTTTTGGGAAAAGTTCAGGATATTGTTCTAGTAATTTGTTAATTCTTTGTTTTTGATTATTATTTAAATGTTCTGACCGAAAATTTAATTTGCAAAAATTTGACTCTGACATTGGAATAAATGGATATTCTATATTTTTTATTTTAATTTTTTCATTAGCAAAATTTATTTCACATTTCAAGTCTTTTAATATATTTATGCCAAATAATAAATCACAATCTTTATTAAAAGTGTGAATAAAAAATTTATGAGGTTGATTAAAAATTTTTAAAGTTATAGAGTTTTTGCAATGTACTTTTGAATTGGCTGTTTTAAAGGTTAAATTGTCACTTACAATTTTTGATTTATATAATTTTGACATATTTTCACTAATGAGATTTACGTCAGATCCTGAATCTATTAATACTTTATAATTTGATAAATTAATAATAGGAATTTTGTTTGTGATTGAAGTCATAACTATGTTTCTTGGTTTGAAGGTTCTATTGGCTCTAAAAAATTATCATTTGAGTGATTTTCAGAATTTTCGTCAAGATTTTGATTTTCTTGGAAATATGTTTCAAAGTTTTCGGGTTCATCATCGATATTTTCTTGTAAATAATTTTGCTTTATTGTTTGTGTACTCATAGGGATTGTACTTTTTGTTATTCCAGACATAGGTTGAGGTTTAAATTGTTGTCTAGTTCTAACAGCGTTATAAGCGTTTTGCCTAGCAGCAAAAGGCGTGTTTGGTTTATTAGAGTTCTGTTGAACATTTATGGGTTTTGAAGGGAATTGTTGCCCTGGGAATTTTTGTGGAGGTATATTGTTATGCAATGTTTTTTGCGATTGTTGAGGGTTATCGGATCTTAACAATGGACTTTTAAAAGTTTGAAGTGCATAGTTATAATCATTTGTTAGTAAATTTTCACACATTTCTAATGTAGTGAGTAGTGGGGTTGTTGGTAATGAAAGATCCTCGAACGTGAATTGGTAGTAATGTAATGAAATGTTTTACGACTAATTCTTGTATTTCGCTTATTAATATAGTTTTCTGAGCTGTATTATAATTTAATAAGTGGACTTTTGATTTATATTTTGCAAAATCGTTTTTAAATTGTATTAAAGTGTCGTATATTTTATTTGTACTTTTCGTATTTAAAATTTTTAATAAAATAGTTTCTTTAGTGAGTTTATCTTCGAAATTTTCAGATAAATGTTTTTTTAGATCTTCCCAATTTTTAAACGTGTTTTCGTTAATCAGATTTACCGCTTTGTCTGTTAATTTACTTAAAACTAATGAAAAAGCGTATTTTGTTTGTAATGCATTAAGAGCTGTTGATAATAAAATTTCGTAGAACAAATCTACTTGTATTATGAAATTTGGCAATCTATTTACATCACCGTTGTATTCGGGGATGACACTAGCAAGATTTTTAATATCTGCGTAGGTAGTCATTTTGAGTTGTGAATTATTTGTATTATTTATATTATGAGTTACAGAGTTTCTCAACCTGTTTGGTTGTAATGTAATATTGTTTAATAAGGTACTTAATAATTCAAGTTCCCGATTTATATCAGATGACTGTGGTTCGTTATCTGACATGTGATTTATAAATTAAAAGAAACAATGAGACTTACAGACTTATTATGAGTGCCTGTATTGTTGACATCTCCTTTGTTGCGAGGGGGCTGATGACGTTCAGTTGACGGATATCTTTTCTGCGAACTGCTTGGCCTGGTGAATTCGATGGGTCGTATGAATAGACCTCTGATGCAACCACTGTTTAGGTTGATTGTTGATTAAAGCGAAGGCTTATTGGTATAGCTTTGCTTTTACGAAGGCTTCTTGCTTGTTAGGCTTCGAGTTTCTTCGCAGTAATAGTTATTTGGTTCGATCACACTAAGCAACAATTAAAATTGTCGAATAAAGCGTTGTACAGATTTACGGCGAATTTTTCGAGCACACTGACTTCTTTATTTGTGATCCTACAGAGACTGCGCCAATTATATGATCGTGACCGATATATAATAAAAAAAACAAATTTTTGATTTTAAGACAGGCTTTATTAAGCAGTTATAACTTTGAAATTACACAGTAAAAAGAATAACATTTCATTGTCTAGCACGTATTTATAGCGTTTCTTATCATAAAGATTCTTGTTACAACGTGAGAGATTCCGTTAGGGATTCATCACATATTTATTATGTCATCATCTAACAGGGTTACATAATATGTATAATCTGTCTTTGTCACATACACGCTTGTTCAATCATTGGTTAATGTTACGTGAGTCTAATATGTCCATCTCTTTTCCACTACTTGAAAAGAAAAAAGATAGTTGATCACTTCCTGAATGGAAATGTCAAACTTCAATTTGTCATTTCAGTATTCATTTTAGGTTATATTTTGAACAAAACTACGGTTTCATATTTCATTTCAAAAATATAATAAATAAATAATTCTAGTGGCCGCATGCCTGAGTGTCTGGTCGCGAATCTGGAGAACCGGGTTCGATCCTGACCGACGTCAAATATTTCGAATTTTAAATGGTACAAAATTGACCCCTGTGGTGCACTCTCCACGCCAGCAATGAGTGCCCGTGAGGTGACGCCTGGTAAACGCCCGCACGGTACAAATATGTCATCATCATTACCGATATCTGCATACAAAGCAGATTGGCACACCCAGCAATGGGTAATATGTCGTGATATATTTATTTATTTACATATTTTATTTTAATAATTCTTATATTAACATAATGTAGAGTAAACAGATCGTTGATTCTGAAACAATGGTCGTCATGAAATAGTTATTTTCGTAACAAGTTATAGAAAAATACCAAATATCATGCGAGTGTAAATTGACGCACGACGCGTAGCGGAGTGCAAGTCAATACACACGAGCTAAGATATTTGTATTTCATACAAGTTATGAACATTATTTTTTAGACGAGCTTAAATAAATTTTACTTTTTTTACAAAACTGAAATTTAGGTTCAAACGTACGGACAGCTGACAAATGAATAATGCATACATATAGCCAGAAAATAATGACAGTAATACATATATCGTAACACTATTGTCATAAGTTCAACTTTCAGTGTTAGGATACTATGTTGATATGTCATACTTATCACAATGGTCGTCTAAAATAGTATATTACATCCGAGGTGGGAGATATTTCATTACAGCCGAGGGCTCATGTTGGCTGTTATGAAACTCCCACCGAGGTTATGTATACTATTTTATTCACAATCATCGTCATTTTAAATCAATAATTTTCAAAATAAATCAATGAATTATAACCTTTAATTTTATTAATATTTTGACAGCTGTCTTAAAATTTGTTTAGCCTACTTAATTATGGGGATCTACGGCAATGTTGCTAGGCAACCCCTACATAAACATTTCCAACCCAAGAGATGGAAGTGAAATCTGTTATTTCCAACCCAAGAGATTGTCATTAAAGTTAGGAATGACGTATTTCCCACCCTCCAAAAGGTTAGGAATCTGTATATTACTATAATGATTGTGAATAAACATTATTGTTAAATTTATCTGGCGTAATGTGAAACAAAAATTAATAACAGCTTCCAAACTGCTGAGATTAACAACAAACGATTTAGGATATGAGGGCACTTAACAAATTTTTTTTGTTAATGACCATTTATCAAATAATAATATACATTTAGTTAAATTGGCTTGTGAAGAGCTTTGTCTTTAAAATTGCAAATGTGTGTACCAAAATGCAAAGATACAAGAAAAACGGATGATTCTAAAGGTCACACAATATACACAGAATAAGATAGCAAAAGACTTAATTAATTAAGCACCTTTTATTCAAATATATCACATCACTCCCCATGTCTTTTAAAGTGTATTCTATCAAAACGTCCGAGGGTTACAGACTAAAACTTTTGCAAATAATAAATAAATAAATAAATATATCATCACGGTATATTACCCATTTCTGAGTGTGCCACAACTGCTTTATCGCAGATATCGGTAATGATGATGACATATTTGTACCGTGCGGGCGCCTACCAGGCGTCACCTCACGGGCACTCATTGCTGGCGTGGAGAGTGCACCACAGGGGTTACTTTTGTGCCATTTAACCTTTAACTACTCGCGCTGGTGTATTTTGTACACCACTCGGACTAAAATAGTTGTAATTTTGATTTAAATAGTCCAGCGCTACTGCGGAGCCACCTAACCTATTACTGAATTGTCGTTTATAAGCCATTTCATTACCGTAGTGACAGCTCTACGGAAAACATAGTTATTTGATTTTAAATTAGTGGGTGCTCCTTGTGGTGTACAGAATACACCACGCGGGTAGTTTCTTCAAGGACAACATAGCCCAGCAGCCGTTGCAGACCAAGTGACCGAGCGAATATCGATCACAGGCCAATGAACATCATCTTCTTACTCTTGTAAGTACTTATGTCAATTAGAGATTTTCAAAGCGATACAGAGTTAAGTAACACAGAAACAGAATCGGACTCTGGTGACTCACTAACATCATATACCAACCCCATTAACCAAACAGACCTCCAAGAAATTTTAATCAATCCTATTAATAATTTAACAATGGCTGTACCACCCGCGATTAAGAAGGAATATCTGGACATGATCCCAGAATTCCATGGGGACAATAGGCACTTACCACGTTTCATAGAAATTTGTGAAAAACTGGTAAAAAAATTTTATAACGCAGTAGATACCACAGACTTTCAAAATGAGTATCTCATGTCATCAATACTAGCAAAAATTAAAGGTGAAGCTGCCAACAATCTCGCAACGTCCACTATAACTTCCTGGGATGATGTTAAACAGGCTTTGTTGAACTCTTTTGGCGACAAAAGAGACTGTTACACACTGGGAATGGAAATGACAGAGATGAGGCAAAATAGTGATACTCCATTTGAGTATTACAACAAAATTCAAGACGTATTACACTTACAAATATCATATGTAAACAATAACAAAGCTGACAAAGCCGCAGTACTCTGTGAATACTTTCGCGAGTACGCATTGAGAGTTTTTCTCAAAGGGCTAAAAGAGCCCCTTGGTACCCTAATGCGCACCAAGAGCCCCAAAGATCTAAATGCTGCATTGAGCATGCTAACTAACGACTTTAATATCGAATCGACAATACGTGGTCACCACACACACCACGCACACCACAAACAAATACAACACGCAAAACCTAAACCATTACCACCACCACCACAAAAATATTTACCCCAAAGAAATACACCACATTTAACTTACAGACCAATCCCCAACAATCCAGGTCAACAAACAAATTACAGACCAACTCCCAGCAATCCGCCACAACACAACAATCCTTTTAATCAAACAAATGTGTTTAAACCCAATAACAACCAAAGATTCCCTAAACCTACGCCTATGAGCATTAGCACAAGGCAGTCCGCATTTCCCAGATCCAGCGCATTCAACAATACACAACAATACCGTCCGCTGCAACACGCGCGTAGACCAGATTTTACATTTGAAGAGATAAACAACACTGAAGTACAAGACATAAACATAGACGAACAAAATTACAATGTAGAGGAACCGAATGAACTCGAATACGAACAAAATTATGATAATAATGTAGAATACGAGCAAACGTACGATCCAAATTATTTTTTAGCGATAGAAGCCTCGGAGAACCAATAGAATTATTAAATTTAAATAATATCAGTACACAGAGCGAACTACCATTTATTATATTCCCCGAATATAACTTAAAAGCATTGATAGATACAGGTAGCACTCGTTCATTCATAAAACCTGATATAGCACATAAACTTTTTGGCGATAAAATTGTAAATGATTATTTCAAAATCACAACTGCACACGGTACATCTACAGAAAATTTTAGCGTACGTTTACCATGCTCTAAATTATTTAAACAAACAAATTTAATATTAAAATATCATCTGTTTGACTTCCACAACAATTTTGATATTTTACTCGGACTTGACAATTTAAAATTAGTAGACGCAATAATAGATCTCACAAGAGATAAAATAATAACGCCTACACACGATATTAACATACACTATCATAAAATTATGCCAATTACTAATTATATTAACATCCCTCCGGAAACGGAAAAATTTACCAAACTTTATCAACACAGACACTAGCGAACAAATCTTTACATCAGGACTCCAAATTACCGCGCAACCTTTAGAAAATTTTGAACTAAATAATTTAAATTTCAATATTCCAAATTCAGAAAATGAATTAGATATTTCAAAAATTAGAACTGATCATATGAACTATGAAGAAAAATGCGAAATTACAAAATTGTTAAAAGAATATTCTGATTTATTTCATACCGCTGATAAACCCCTTAGTTTCACCAATAATATTAAACATGTCATAAGAACATCAGACGAAATTCCTGTCTATACTAAAACCTATAGATACCCAGAAATTCACCGTAAAGAAGTTGAAAATCAAACACAAGAGATGTTAAACCAAAACATTATTAGACACTCGCATTCTCCATGGTCATCCCCAGTATGGGTTGTGCCCAAGAAATTAGACGCCTCCGGAAAACGGCGTATTGTTCAATTTTTGAAACAAAGTATTACAAAGGAAATTTCTCACGAATTTATTAATAACAATAAAATAATTAACTACATACAAAATTCTATTGACAACAAAATTAATCATTTAACAATAAATTCGGACAAATTAGCACAAAGACAAAAACGAGGTGCAATAAATGGTCTTGGCACTATTATAAAAGCAATGGGGTCCTATACCATTTTTCTTTTATTTTTTTTCCTGTAAGAACAGGATAAAATAAGAACTTCAGTGCAAACGCGACTTAAAAATTGTACGTAATAAGCGAGATATGAATTTTTAAAGTTTAAGAATTTGTGCGTGACGTAGCGGGTACTAACAAGTGATCGACAAACAATGGGACAAACTGTTAGTTATACTGGAAACAATTTTTTTCATGTTTGCATAGCTGAAATGTTTTTATATAAAAACTTATACGTTATATTCACGAAGAAATTATTATTAAGTATAAATAACATAAATAATAAGCATTTAACAAGGGTTTCTTCCTAATAAATTACAGAACATTGAAACAGTTTGACAATATTATTACACAAAGTATGACGACGGATGGCGCTAATGTTTGCCTGTTTTGCAGTTTCAATATTAATTTAATTAATATTATTATTAATTTAATTCATATTACAAATTGATTTAATTATAAATACATGATTATTGTTAATATTACTAGATGTTATAATTAAACAAATGCATCAAACACAAACTTGTTAAATGTTTTGTTAGGTTATGGAACAACATGACATTTCATATTCTTTCAAAGGTGACCGCTACAGGCGCGCGATTCTCCTTTTTAAAATCAGGCGACCAATCAAACTCTTAGTACCTAACGCATCATACCCAATTAGTAATCAACTTCAATCGCTTGTAGTTTCTGACCTAGTCAATATTTAAAGAAAATTTTTTCACTAATACTTATTAATTTATGTATATTTTTGTCTTCTTATTTAAGATAGTTAAAATATGACTATGGTATAGGACCCTATTAGTGGAAATCTCGATGCTGAAGACGAGAAACGCTATAACGAAATTTTAAAACATTTAGAAAATAACCAACAAAATTTAAATAAACAATTAAAACGACAATATTCAGTCAATCTCAAACTCACAGAACAGTTCAACAATACTTTAGTTACTATTAAACAAAATGAAAACATTTTGAAAGATAAAATAGAGCAGTTGCTGCACATTGTAGTCAGTGGAACCTTTAATCAAAACAAACTTTTTATTCACGATATTTACAACCAGTTTAACACACTTTTCACAATGATATTAAATACCCTGCAAGACATTGAAAATTCTTTAACGTTTTGCAATTTACACGTTTTACACCCAAGTATTATTCAAAAGCATGATCTTTTGGCAGAATTAAACAAAATTCACAAATATTATAATAACGAATTACCCTTTGAACCTATCCCTGAAAACGTACCAAAATTTGAAAAATTTATAACAGTAAATTGTAAATTAGAACCTACAAGAATAATTTATTTTATTGAAATTCCTCTTAACTACGAAACAGAATTTGAATTACTCCATCTCATACCTATCCCTACAAAGCACCAAGACGATTATGTAACTGTTATACCAAACAAAAATTACTTTTTAAAATCAGTTGATGGAAAAATTATTTCTCCAACTGGCTTATGTACCAAAGGAGATAAGTACCAATGTCCAAATAAGGTCAACCAGGTCGAAGAAAACACCTGCGAGAAGGACATCATCTTGAAGAACAACGTAGAAAACTGCCAATACATCAAAACTAACATCAAAAAGAACCACGTCGAAATATTAGAGGAAATAAACCAATTCTTGGCTGTATTTCCCAAACCAGAGACCATCCACATATTTTGCAACGAAAGCGACAAAATCAAAAACCTAGAAGGAATATTTTTAATAAAGGAAGATAATTGTAAATTAAAATTCAAAAACGAATTATTAACATTTAATCAAAAGTCTTTTGGCAAACCAATTATACTAGACAACTACAAAATCAACCAAAATGAAAATCAAGCACCAAAACTAACCATCGACTTGAACACCATCCAAGAACTACAAATACCAATCAATAAATTCGAAGACATCGAACCCGAAATCATCGACAATTTCGCATCAATCAACTACCCTGTAGTAATTTTATATGCCCTACTTTTAATAATTGTATTCAGTTCAGTTACAGTTTACATTCTTAAAAAACTTGAACATTCCAAGCCAAGGACCTAAGCTCCAAACCAGGGCATCGAACTAGGGTCTTCACCTAGCCAGTCCATTCGACTACCCGATGAAGCCTACTTTTAGAGGGGAAGCACATAGCAATCCCGTATTCCTGCTGACATAGCATCGGAATATTCCACATCCGTGGAAAACGCCATCATACAAGGGACGTCGACCCAGCCATCTCAGGTGTCTTCCTGCAAAGCCGAGACACACAGCACGGGCAGTCTAGTCCAGAAACTCTATCGTACAACATCTAACTCTTATGTATTATTTTGAATAAATCTGACTGTACTTATAATTTTGTAATAATATAAATAATTTTTTTTTTGGAATATAAATAAATTTATATAACTTATATATTTATATAACTTATATATATATATATATATATATATATATATATATATATATATATATATATATCTTAATATATAAAACAAAGTCGGGTTAGTTACACCATTTATAACTCAAGAACGGCTGGACCGATTTTGATGATCTCTGATTTGTTGGATTCGTCTCCGCCCCGAATAGCAGAATGACTATTAAAATATCGATTTACGTAAAAAAAATTAGTACACTACTTTTAAGGATTTTATGCTCTTTCTAATTATAGTGGAACGCAGCCAATTTAGCGACATCTATCCACATAGTGGAAAAGTAAAAGTACAACGTGTTCTCACCCCTGCCGCTGTCTGTCAGTATATAACCAATAAAGGTTACATGTCGATTTGTTAGTTTTGTACGAGTGTTATTAATCTATACTAGGTAATATAATAAATGCGAAAGTAACTCTGTCTGTGTGTCTGTTACGTTTTCAGACTAAACGGCTGAATCAATTTGGATGAATTTTGGTATAGAGATAGATTGGACCTTGGAGAAGGACATAGGCTACCTTTTGTCGCGAAAGTAAAACTTGAAGGGGTGAAATATGGGATGAAAGTTTGTATGTAGAACCTATCATACCTTCCGCTGAACCAATTTTGATGAATTTTGGTATAGAGATAGATTGGACCTTGGAGAAGGACATAGGCTACCTTTTGTCGCAAAAATAAAACTTGAAGGGGTGAAATAGGGGATGAAAGTTTGTATGGAGAACTCATCATAACTTCCGCTCAACCAATTTTGATAAATTTTGGTATAGAGATAGATTGGACTTGGAGAAGGACATAGGCTACCTTTTGTCACGAAAATAAAACTTGAAAGGGGTGAAATAGGGGATGAAAGTTTGTATGGAGAATCCGTCATTTCTCAAGTTAGGAATATAAAAATTCTTTTTTATGCTTTTGGTAAGAAATAAAGAGTGTTTTAGCGTTTTTCAAACATCATCCCTCAAGGCGGTACAATAGGGGGTGATTTTAATTATTTTTTTATCTTTGTATCTATAGTTAAGTTTTAACGTTAGTAGATTTTCGATATTTGTCGGAGAGATAGTTTACATCATATGTACCTACATAAGTAAAAGTACTCGAGACATGTTTAGAAACGGGCGCTGTTAGGTGCGGTGCGGGGATTGGGTGCGCAGTGAGCGGAGCCTGTTACCTGTACAATGCGAGGGAGTTTGCCGGCTCCCTACGCAGCGTATGTCTCCGAAGTAAATGTGAAAAATTACTGGTACACGTGTAGCAATCGTTACTCTAGCTTTACACGTGCGAAGCCGGGGCGGGTCAGCTAGTATATATATATATATATATATATATATATATATATATATATATATATATATATATATATATACAGGGTGTAAATTTTAAAACGGGTCATAGGGCTATACCATAGAAAAACAGTTTTTTGGACGCCAAAAGTTTCTATATTAATTTATTGAAAAAATAATTAGTGCATATTATAAAGAAAAAAATTACGAATTTTTTGATACCAAACATATTATATTTCTGTTTCATGCCAGAAGATAAATTTAAAAATCTGATGTGGCCAACACATGACCTCCCGCCAATTCCATGTTTAACATAGCAGTGAGCATTAAGTAAAGTATCATTTCCGGTTAATCGTTTGTAAATAAAATCTAATTTGTTGTCCAATAAATAGAAAAGTCTGTAATACGAAATTTTGTTTCAAATTATATATGAGTTTTAAATACCAAATTTGAGAAGTTTTGGATCATATTTTAATAGGCTTTAAGGAAAAATCGTCACACACGTACATTCTTATAAAAATCAGCATCATCTTCTAGGTGCTCTAAAACGCAATCTTTGTAAATTCTTCGCCGTACATAATCCATTTCGTAAATGCGTAGTTGTACATTAATATTAATTTATAGTGCTGCAAAAATAGCAATTAGCAAATTTAAATCAGATCATCCTGTACATCTAACATTTATGTATGATGGAAAATATATTATTTTTACAAACCTTAATAAAATATTTTAATATAATTGCTGCCTGTCAGTGACATTTGTTTAAATATGTCAAACCTGTCATTAAAATTATGATTTTGTTTGACGCATAGGTTGGGTGATACATGGAAATAAATTATATTATATATTCATATTTAAATTTATTTAGAGTTATTTACTAAATGTTATTATCGTAGAATTGAAGATTAAACCATTATATTCCATTTTAATTAGTAAAAGTTGCTAAAAAATTATATTCAATGAATTTTTTACAAGAAAAACTGTTAAAAGCTTGTATAAATGATATTCCTGTACATCTAACATTTATGTATGATGGAAAATATATTATTTTTACAAACCTTAATAAAATATTTTAATATAATTGCTGCCTGTCAGTGACATTTGTTTAAATATGTCAAACCTGTCATTAAAATTATGATTTTGTTTGACGCATAGGTTGGGTGATACATGGAAATAAATTATATTATATATTCATATTTAAATTTATTTAGAGTTATTTACTAAATGTTATTATCGTAGAATTGAAGATTAAACCATTATATTCCATTTTAATTAGTAAAAGTTGCTAAAAAATTATATTCAATGAATTTTTTACAAGAAAAACTGTTAAAAGCTTGTATAAATGATACTTCCGGTTATCCGATATACACTAAAAACTAATGAGCACTTCCCATATTAGTATAGAATGGGTATACAAAATTTCAAATTTTTCTGATTGATAGTATTTGAGTAATCGTGTCCACAAGATCCACACACACAGACACACACACACACACACACACACACACACACACACACACACACACACACACACAGACACACACACGCACACACACACACACACACACACACACACACACACACACACACACACACACACACACACACACACACACACACACACAGACACACATACATACCTACAGACATCATTGTAAAAATGTTAAAATCGGATTCTGGGGACATCAAAACGTGCTTATTATATAAAATCTCTATATGCTATTTTTAGCACGATCCCTATACCTCCCTTACCTAGGGTAGCGGGAGGTAAAAATTTGCACAATTAATAAAAAATATCAATAGCCGTGAAACTGACAGAAACAAAACAAAACAATTGTTGACTTTAAACGCTCATTAGTAAACGTTTCTTACACTTTATTTGTTAAATTATTATTATTTTCGTTTTATTAAGAAGAAATCATGAACAATTTGACTCATGAAGAAAAATTACAAATTATTAATGCTGCGCCTGTGCCACTCGCGCACTTATGACAAATTTTCGCACCTAACCTATGAAAATGTACGACGATGACAACAAAGTTCCTGCAGAAAAGAGCGACGAAATACTAATTGGACTTATTCAACAAATTGTTTACCTTTATTTTTTTATCTTATATAAATATAATGTATTGCAATTGCACCTATAAAAGTTAGATTATACGAAATGTCAAACATAAAATTCTGAATTTTAATTTACTGCATAAACGACGTTATTTTAGTTTAGTTTCTTAATTTAGTAGCTTAATTTAATTTAATAATTTACATGCTGCATAAACCCAGCATAAATAGTTTTAATTTGTTCCCTTGTAGTTTGCAATTTTTCTTGTTTCTTATAACTTATTTCTTATTACATGTAGATCATCTTTAATTTGTAAATACCTATTACAATAAATAATAATTGTTTCTGATATAAATATCCTATTTTTTACTTTATTTTGTGTATTTTGTATTGGTTCATAAATTAATAACTTTAATCTTTAATTGTCCCCTATCATGACAATGTTTTGTTACTGTCACTTTCATGGCTAACGATACTTTTTCTTAATTGTAAAAATTTTAAAATTTAATTTCTGGCTTTATATGAAACAGAAATGTAAGGTGTTTGGTATCAAAAAATTCGTAATTTTTTTCTTTATAATACGCACCAATTATATTTTCAATAAATTAATATGGAAACTTTTGGCGTCTAAAAAACTGTTTTTCTATGTTATAGCCCTATGGTCGTTTTAAAATTTACAGCCTGTATATATATATTTCTATATTGAATTCATCACGACGATCGCGAAAATTTTGTTCGCCTCTATAGCTTAAACGGTGTGAGTGATTTTAATGAAAATTTTTCTGGGATGTAGAGATTAACTCAACTTGATTTCCTGGTAATAGGTCATTTTTCTGTACGGTGCATAGTTTTTGTGTTAAAAATTTTTAAAGGTCGTATTTTGGCTTTTTGAAACAATTTGAAATAAAAAATTTAGTCTTCTTTGAAAAATTTAAGAAGAAGAATTTCTTTGACATGTCAATCAGAACATTTAAATGGAATTATTTATAAAATAAGGACTTTTTGAAAAAAGTTAAATTCATAAACATACATTATGGCAATGGGCGGTTATTCCATAGTAGTTTAAAAGACCTAAAACATTATATTTAAAAATTAAAATTTTGAAGGTTCATGTCCGTGATTCATGTGCATTTCGAAAGTGTTGCCACATATCCCATAAGTAACTAAGTAAACAACAAATATTCCAATGTCAAGAATTTGACGGCTCGATCGGCTTTTGTTTTTTGCTCAAAGTTGTCAGAACCATGTCGGGTTTGGTATCAAATAAGAGGTATCGTCAAGGGCTGCCAAGCAGAAATGTCAAAAATATGACAGCTCGATTGGCTTTTGTTTTTTGCATAAAGTTGTTAGAATCATGTCGAGTTTGGTATCAAATGACAGGTATCGTCAAGGGTTGTCATGCAGAAAAGTCAAAAATTTGACAGCTCCATCGGCTTTTGTTTTTTGCATAAAGTTGTTAGAATCATGTCGTGTTTGGTATCAAATGAGAGGTATCGTCAAGGGCTGCCATGCAGAAATGTCAAAATTTTGACAGCCCGATCGGCCTTTGTTTTTTGCTTAAAGTTGTTAGAATCATGTCGTGTTTGGGATCAAATTAGAGGTACCGTTAAGGCGATACACTTGCCGCCGTAACGGCGTCAAAAACAAGGCTCCGTATTTCCACGATTCTGGCTGTAGTATTACAAATTAACAATTGAAATTTTAAATTTAGGATCATGAAGGACTAATTCACTCCGCTACAAATCTATTTTTTTTAGAAAAATTATGCCAAATAAGAAAAAAATAATATAATAACGACAATATTTGGCATTTTTCAACTTCAATTTACTTAAAAATATGAATATTTTTTAAAAAAGTAAGCTTGTGGCGGGATAAATATGTGTTTAGGAAATCTATTTATGTTTCAATTTTTAAAATATCTTATGTAGTTTTTCAGTAAACAAAGAAATACTAATATGTAATTTTAGTATCAAAATAGGCACATAGATGTCGCAGCCTTGCAGTGCTTAGTTTACTTCATTAGCTCCCCCTTTCTTAGCTACCGAGTACAGTCGAAAACACAAGTAGAGGGTTTGATTGCAAGGTTGTGAAAGAAAATTGAAGAGGCGAATATTATAAGTTAGCGTCATTTTAATTATTTTCGGTACTAACATTTTAATTTTAAGAAATTGCAATGTATTGTTATATAATTGACACGATTACTAGTATAACTAAACTTAGAGGATAAAAATAGTCCTTATTCAATTTTGAAATGGATTACGTATTTGTAAATAATATAATAATAATTATTATACATATGTGTAAGGATAAAACATTAGATTTGAATATATTGATGTACTGATCAATAAATATATCGGTGCACCGATTTAACATTCACTTTTTACCTTCCGTCACCTTTAGGTAAGAAAGGTATTGTCTTTGGTCGTGAGTTTTTAGTGAATAAGCACGTTTTAGGGTCCCTATTATACGAATTTACTATTTTTAATATATCTTATGTGTGTCCGTGTGTGACAAATTTTTCTCCGACGATAACTCCAATACTACAATTCTAAAAATTATAATTCTTTCGTATTCCTCTTCTTTGCCCATCCATATGAAGCGATGATTTGATTTTAGTTATAATTGATCCAGTAGAAGTACCCTTATATTTTTAACAGTTTTTCTTAAAAAAAAACCTCAGTTAAATATTATTTTTTGACATTTTATATTAAAGAAAATGTTCTTCTCTATACAGTTTGATTATACATTTTCCTTCATATTTAATAGATATAGAGTTAAAGAATTATAAAGAGATTAAGTTAAGCTGTGAGAAGAAGATACGTTGGACAGGAATGAGTGGAAGAGAAGAGTAAGAAACAGCGACCCCTAATAAAATAGGGAAAAGCTGAAGAAGAACGAAGGAAGTGTTATATGTAATTTACATGGTGAATGTCCATGTTATAATTTTATTGGATTTATAGAATCTTTTCAAAGGAACTTTTGGTATGGAATTTGTAAAAAATTGTATGTGTTCGGGTTATAATTTTAAATTATACATGTATGGAATCTTTTCCAAGGAACTTTTGGTATGACATTTGTACAAAATACATCGTATTGACGGAAGGTCTTGTGCTGGCCACAACAGATTTTTTTACATAAATTCAATTAGGTATAACCAGTGTGTTTTATGTAGAAAAAAATCTGATGCACATTACCTTCCGTCAATTCTTCATATTTTGTACAAATCTATACAGAAAGTTTCTTGCAAAAGATTATATATGTATTTCCAGTGAAATTATTTCACGAACAAACCATGTAAATTGCACTTGACAGTGACATCCGCCAATCAGAATTATCTTCATATAGTAGCCGTTTCCATGAATATAGCACCCACTAAACAAAATTTAATCACATATATGTCGCAGCAACGTTCACATCACAAATGTGATTTAAAACTTGAATATGAAATATTAAAAACAATCATACAGTATAGGGAATAAAATAACCTTTAATATTTATAGTAACATAAAATGACAAAAAATGGTGTGCTGAGACAGCACAGCTGAATTAATACATCATAATGAATCCGAAAGCGGAATCGTTTTGCCCATCACTAGCACAAACACGTTAGCTTACTCCCCAACTTGTACTATTGGACTCACGCTTCGTCTCTCCTTTTCTATATTCTATCTCTATTTGGCTTGAAATGCTGCAAAAATGCAAACACCAACTAATTTTTACTCTGCAGACATCTAAGCACAACCTGCTTTGCTAATTTAATTTTGGAAAAAAAGACGGCAAAATTAACAATTCTTTTAATATAAAAATTGCAAACTTTCAGAGATTTCGGTCCAAGATTCACCAGAAATTTAAATATTTGTGACTGAATATTAGAAGCACCAAGTCAGCATGAAAGGAAGAAAGTAGCAAGAAAAAAGTTATTTTAAGTACCTAAATCTTTTGAATTTATTTTTTTATATTCGCAATGGCAGCTGATACACATGTACTTGTATATATTTTGCTAGTTAATACACATTACTTTGTCTTGTTCCTGAATCTGAAGAAAAAACTCAATGAAAAAAGATTACTATTAATATTATTATTATAACTTTTTGTATGAGTTTGTATGTATGCTATTTTTTACTGAAATTGTTGTATACAATTTAATATTTTTCATTAGGACAAATTTATTTTTGAAATCAAAATTCATTTTCTTTAATACAAAAATTTATTTTTGTCTACTGTAAACTGTAACAGTATTTGAGAGATTCCGTTCTACCCTTATTTCATAGCAAGGCACAATTCGCCGGTTGTATTTTATAACATAGAAACAAGAATATAATTTTTCTTTTGACTGTACAAATCAGACTGGGAGTAAAATTTTAGGAGTGGGGGAACGTCTATGGTACGGCCCACATGTAACCTCTCCCTTTACACCTGCAAAACCTTAGATGGTTGAAGACTAACAGTGAACCGCCTTAAGGGCTGCCATGCAGAAATGTCTAAAAATTGACACCTCAATCGGCTTTTGTTTTTTTGCTTAAAGTTGTTAGAATCATGTCGTGTTTGGGATCAAATATTTTGAAAGACTCTTAGCGTTAGCACTTTGCGTTTAAATTGTTCCTAGACGGATTGGACGTACGTAAAACTATTAAAAAACACTATCGACGGAGCCCTAGGGTATACTCGGCGTAGCCGAGTTTACGCTAGTCTATATACTAAACGGTTTCATTCACTATCTATTCTTTCATCTCGAGCATCGGCCAGAATTTAAGTAAGGCTACAGCCTAAACGGTTCGAGGAATTTTCGTGAAATTTGTTTTAATTTGTTGGAAATTGTTGTCTTCATCATCCTAGTAATGGGTCATTTCTCTGTAGGTTGGATAGTTTCCGAGTAAATCATTATTAAAGGTGGAATTTTGGGTTTTTGAAACAAAAAGAGAAATAAAATATCTTAGTCTTCCATGAAAAAAATTGAGACAAAGATCTCTTTGACATGTCAAACTGAATTTTTAAATGGGAATATTTATAAAAATAGACCAATCTGTAATAAGTTAAATTTTAAAATATTAAGTATAATAATGGACAATTTTTTTACAATAGTTACAAATGCCCAAATCTTTAAAATTAAAAATTATAAATTTTTGATGATTCATTTCCGTGCTTCGTGATTGCAACACTGTGAAACGTCATATTTGACATGTGTCAAAATATTAACCTATGAATGTATATAATTTTGAAATAAATAGATATGAAATGGATTATTCAACATATAAATGAACTGCCAAGCCATGAAAACATACAATTAGTTACGTTGAGTAAGTATTCAAAATCAATTTTTTATTAAATGAAACATTTTTTAGGTTCATAAAATCCAATTAACCATGTTGTATTAAGTTTTGAGTGATGGAGATCAGTATATTTATATTATAAAATTTAAAGAATCCGATTTTGTGCTTGGATTGAAAATATTTTTAATAATCGTTAAGGATATTGTACTTAAAAACCTGTCACTTATGAATAAATTTATAAATGTTATAGTAACTGTCATTTTAAATCGTTTTGCAAGTTTCAAATGGTTTAAATATATAATAGTTGTTGTATTTTTTGTCTAATTAAAGATTTATTTCACGTATTTTGTATTTAATTGTTCCATTGAAAATGGTAATTTGTACTTATATTATTATAGATATCTCGTAATAAAGCATCTAAAGTTGGTGCCACATTTTAACAAAGGTAGTAAGGTAGGTGTTTAATAGTCTTTAATTGAAATGAACTAATGATTTAATTTTCGTATAAAATCAATAAACTTTACATTTGAATTCTGTGGAATTTAAATATCTGTCGATTACAACAATCAATACCTATTTATTAAAACTATATTGTTGTAATCAACCATTATTTTGCATTTTACGACCAGAAACTCATCAGACATAACAAAATACAATGCATTCTTATTATATTGTCATAAATCAGAGAATATATAGTGTGTAGGCATGTCCAATTAAAAAAAAAAACTTTAGAAATGTAAACTAAATGTTCCAATCCCGACCGACGCCAAATATTTCGACTTTTTATATATTTCCAATTTTAAATGGCACAAAAGTGACCCCTGTGGTGCACTCTGCACGCCAGCAATGAGTACCCGTGAGGTGACGCCTGGTACGCGTTCGCACGGTACAAATATGTCATCACCATTAACAAAATCTGCGATAAAGCAGATTGTGGCACACTCAGAAAATTATTAATATGCCGTGATGACATGTCTATATTTATATATGTTCCAATCAGCACTGGAAAATTCTTAATTCACCTCATAGTACACATAATGTCATAAGTAATCAATAAAAATTAAAAGACGTACATCTTATCATCCATACATCATTGTAAAAATGTTATAATCGGATTCTAGGGACCTTAAAAGTGCTTATTCACTAAAATATGATAATGCTATTTTTAGCATAAATTCAATACCTCTCTTTTTTATTAAATCTTATCTTTCTCTATCATATTACATCGTTTTAAGCAATATTATATATTTTTCTATGGATAAAATTTAAACCGTCAGATATATATTACGTATTATACACCCAAGCGGGCTAATTTTTACTGGTCTACAACGTGAAACAAAAATAACAATTCTTAAATCAAGCGTTTGCGAGTTTTCGACTTAAAAACGAGCAGTCAATCTAATGCAAACAAATTTTAAAAAAAATATTGTTCATTACTATTACCTTACTATGTAAGGTGAATATTAACTTTTTCTTTTCAATTAAGAGATTTGTTTAAATTTACTTGTGTCTTGAAATAGCGTTCATTATGGTCGGCGCTTTTGTGCTGGGCATAACCAGCCCAACCGTAAGTAGCGGCCCTGAATAAATTATTATTCTATTGTTAGTAACAACATTGGGAAAATATTAGCAAAAATAAAAACACAGCCTATCTTAAAAGACAATAATAAAAATGTCCATTTTTTTGTGAAAAATACGTTATACATGTTTCCGCCTTAATTCTTGTAGTCCAAATAGAATGGCATGATCGGTTTCGAGAAAAATATAACATGTCTTATGTCCTACAAAATTTTAACTTCAATCACAAAAGTTAACATGTGCACTGGAACTGCTTCTTGAATTTTGTTATAGTTTGAACAGAATTCTCTACCGTTATAGCTTTGCCTTACTAAGCCTGTGGTAGACCGGGCCCAGTTGGATATAGCACTACCTATGGCGACGGATATGTTTGCCGCAAGAAGCAACAGGAATAGATATGTTTATTTTATTTTTTAAAAATGTGTTTCATTATTAGAAAATAAAGTAAAGTGAAATAGGAAACCATTTAATATGTACCTGTCCTTTACCCCCCATAAATCAAGCTTGAATCGCTAACAGTAGATCTGCTGAGAGGGCCATAACGATAGATATCTGTTCAACCTATATATTTTGATCAAATGGCAACAGAAAGAAGTTCTCCAAAGGTAGTTTTCGATGTCAAAAATTATTAAAAGTGGAAACAAGCATCCCGCAATGCATCGAAGTCCTCGTCAAACATTTTAAGACGAAAACCGATCTCATCTGTCACACTTGATAAGTCATTGGTGACATGTGTCACATTTTACAAGTTGAAGATGAACTTCAAATGGTTTTATCTTTAAAAGCAGGAGATACATTCCGAAAAATTAAATACAGATTAGTTAAAGGTAGGAAGAAACAAATATATCATTTATGAGTAATGGCTTTAAACCAATTATTTGAAATTGTAATTTTTTGACATTTCAAAATGTGTAGTTTGGTTAGGTAAACATGACATAACATAAGTAATTAAGTTTTTTTTTTTTTTTTTTTTTTTTTATTTGTTGTTAATATGTACAATCTGCCTACATAGTCAATCAGTACATTTTATGTCAATTTAATTTAGCGTGGGGGGATTATTACCCAATGGTAATTTCCCCATTGGAAGGCTTCTCAGAGGAATCTGTGTGGGATGTCCAGTGGTTTGTGTCGTTTCAATCGTCTTTGTTCCTGACTGTTGTCTAGAAGGTTTAGCGCTGTGTGATTTGGGTGATTTTCTAGTCTGCGTAAATATTTTTCACTGGCAATTTTTGCTTCTTCTCTCACTGTTCTGATGTTTAGATCGTCATGTAAGGCTTTGTTCTGTATATACCATGGTGAATTTGTTATGAGTCTTAGGGTTTTTGACTGGAATCTTTGTAGAATTTCAATATTTGAGTTACTAGCTGATCCCCATAACTGAACTCCATACGTCCAAATAGGTTTTAATATTGTTTTATATATTAGGAGTTTATTATCCAGGGATAATTTAGATTTGGGCCCTATTAGCCAGTAGTACTGTTTTAATTTCAGGTCTAATTGTTGTCGTTTGGTTTTTATGTGTTTTTTCCATGTACCGCGTCTGTCAAGATGCATTCCGAGGTACTTGGCGTCGTCTGCTTGTGGTATTGGGTTGTTATTGAGGGTGACCTGTGGACATGTTCCTCGTTTCATGGTGAATGTGACATGAACGGATTTGTTTTCGTTTGCTTTAATTCGCCATTTGTTGAGCCATTTTTCAATGCTGTTTAAGTTTTCTTGCAGTTTTTGTGATGCTATACCGGAGTCTACATCAGTGGCAAGTATTGCAGTGTCATCGGCAAATGTTACTGTTTCTGTGTCAGGAGATGTTGGTAGGTCGTTGGTGTAGAGGGTATATAGAACAGGGCCAAGGACACTGCCCTGTGGTACACCTGATTTTATTGGATGGAGAGACGTAGTTTTGTTTTTAAACTTTACTTGAAAATGTCTATCAGTGAGATATGAGTGTAGCAGTTGGTATATGTTGTTTGGCAGGTTTAATTTTAATTTATATAACAAGCCTAAGTGCCACACTTTATCAAACGCTTGTGATATATCTATGAATGCTGCGGAGCAGTAATGTTTTGCTTCTAGTGCTTCGTTTATTTGGTTGATGACTTTATGTATTTGTTCTATTGTTGTATGCTTCTTTCTAAAGCCGAATTAATGATCGGGGATTAGATTTCTTTGGATTAGTGTTGGGTTTAATCTGTGGAGTATTAATTTTTCTAGAACTTTTGATAAAATAGGTAATAGACTAATTGGCCTGTATGATGATGCTTCATTTTCTGGTTTTCCAGGTTTTATGATAGGTATTATTTGCGCAACTTTCCATTGTGTCGGGAAATGACTTAGTCTGATTATAGCGTTAAATATGAATGTTATGAGTTTTATGGTCTTATATGGGAGTTCCTTTAATATTTTTCCTGTGATTAGGTCGTAGCCTGGTGCTTTATTTGGATGTATTTCGCGTAGAATTGTGGTTTCTATTTCGCCTACACATATATTCTTAATGGGGGGTAGTAGTTGATTAGGTGATTGTAGGTATTCGTGTATCTCTTGTTCTTCGTCAGCTGTAACGTGTCTTGGGAAGGGTGAGTAGACTTCTTCTAGGTATGCTGCAAATACTTCAGCCTTTTCTTGGTCACTTTTAGCCCAGGTGTTGTCCTGTTTTCTGATTGGTGGAGTTGTTCGTGTTTTCTTTTGTTTTATTGACTTGGTTACTTTCCATAAGGAATATTCTGTTAATTGGGTTGGTGATAGTTTTGACAGATATTCTTGTCTGTTACTGTCGTTCCATTCAGAGATCGTTTTTGTTAGTTCTCTTGATGCTTGATTTAACCTAGTTTTATCTACGGGTGATCGCGTTTGATGCCATATTCTCCTGAGCCTACGTTTTTCTTTTAATTTTTGTTTTATGGTGTCAGGGTAATTGGGTGTGTTTATGTTTCTTTTTGGGTTTGTTGGAGTTGAACTCCAGGCTGCAGTTTGTATTATTTGAGTGAGGTGTTCTGTTACTTGATCTATATCTGTAGGAGTTTTCAGTGGTAGTCTTAAGTTAGTCTTTTCTTCCATTATTTCTCTGAATAATTCCCAATCAGTGTTTTTGTTGTATAGTACAGGTTTTGTTGGTGTTGGGATCGCTCTTGTGCTGAGGTTTATAATTACTGGTGTGTGGTCCGACGAGAGATCTAAGCATGTTTCGGCATGTATGTAGCATGGGGCAATGTTTTTTGTAATACAAAAATCTAGTAGGTCAGGGGTTTTATTAATGTCTGTAGGCCAGTATGTCGGTTCACCTGTGGAGGCGTACCCAAGATTGTTATCATTTATTGCTTTTAAAAGTTCTCGACCTCTTGTCGTAATGAGTCTCGAGCCCCAGGTTGTATGTTTTGCGTTGTAGTCTCCTCCAGCAATATACCGATTGCCAAGTGTGTCGAAGAATTCTTTAAAGTGTTGTTGACTGATATTATGTCGTGGCGGACAGTAGACTGCAGCCAATGTGAGGGGTCCCGTCCAATCTTCAACTACTATGCTGGTGCCTTGGAGGTGATTCATGCGATATTCGGGCAGCTCATAATGCTTAATTGTGTTTTTAATTAGGATAGCGGTACCCCCGTGTGCAGTTCCGTCAGGATGTCTTGACTGGTACATTGTAAAGAATGGAATTGTAAAGTATGATTGTCTGGTGAAGTGCGTTTCTGATACGAGTATGATGTCAATTTGATGTATGTTAATGAATGTTTTTATCTCTTGGCAATGTTTAGCCAAGCCATTGGCGTTCCATAGAGCTATTTTTAGGTTTTGAGTGGTCATTTTAGTTTACTGATTAGGGCGGTGAGTAGATTTAGCAGAGTATCCATTTTGCTCATCATAGTTATTATTAATTGTTCTGTTTTGTTGTTTTCTTTTGATGATAAAGATTGAGATGCCTCGATGCTTGTTGCTTGAGCATAAGTATATTCGGGGATGGTAGTAGGTTGTGTTGTGTTCTGTTGTGTTACTTGTTCCTGGGATTGATTTGGCAGGATGTGTCGTTCTCTTGGTGGTGGGAATTTTCTTTTTAGAATTTCTTTATAGACTAAGCAGCCTTTATAGTTAGCCGGGTGGCTTCCTTCGCAGTTTGCACATGTGGCAGGTGTAGATTTATCTTTCATGCATTCTTTTGAAAAGTGGTTTTTTCCACATTTTATGCAACGTGGTTGTCGTGCGCAGTACGCTTTCGTGTGTCCAAAAGATTGGCATCTCGCGCACTGGGGTAAGTCTCGTTGTGGATTTGGTGGCTCAATTTTTACTTTTGTATATTGTAGGAAGTCGATTTCGTATATATCTTTGTTGTTTGTATCTTGTATTAGTTCCAAGAAGAATAAAGGCAGGGGTTTTCTTGTAATTTTTTGTTTGATATTGAAGATGTTCGCTACTTTGTGTCCTTTGTTTTCAATTTCAGTTTTGATTTCGTCCAGATCTGTGGTGTGATGTAGATTTCTGATCACTACTCGATAGGTTCTGTTTTCTTTAAGCTGGTATGTGTGGTACATAATTTGACTGTCTTGGAATGCTTTAACAATTTTTCTGTAGCATTCAACGTTATGCACTTGAAGCTTGATTTGGCTGTTATTGATTGTTTTGATGAAATAATTGTTTTGTATTGTGTTATTAATTATGGTTATTAAGGGTTTGATATCTGTGATACCCGGTATGAATATTGGTGGTGGTTTGTGTTCTTTATGTTCTTTATTTGCGGTGGAATTCTGTAGAACTTCATCGTCTGCAAGTTGTGAGAGAGGTTCGAATCGGTTTTCGGTGACTATAGTGTCTGTCTTTGTGCGAACATTTCTGTCGTCTTCTACTTCTTCTATTGGTCTTTTTGTTGTCCTTGGGTTGATTTGTTGCCAACTAGGAGGAGGCATGTTCTACACTTGGGCCTTAGGCCCAGGTGCAAGAATAAAATTTTACTTACTATAATATAGTTGTAAGTAGTTACGAGTTGTTACACTATGGTAGTTATTTACACTTTATCACTAATTAATTAAATAATTAATGAGTTATAGAGTTATATCACTGCCTAGGAGCTCTTCGTAGACACGTCCGCTCGCCACAATGGTTGAACGGAGAATAAGTAATTAAGTGACAAACAAATATTCCTAACTGTATTACTGTGAAGTTAGTGCATTAATAATTTTCATACTACCAATAAAAATATAGTAAATTTTAAATAAAACTAGACGAGTAAGTATTGCCAAACTTGCCATAAGTAACATTCCTAACAAGATCAATGTGAAGTCGGTACACAAGTGTTACCAAACATGTACAAACAAATATTCCTAACTGTATTACTGTGAAGTTAGTGCATTAATAATTTTCATACTACCAATAAAAATATAGTAAATTTTAAATATAACTAGACGAGTAAGTGTTGCCAAACTTGCCATAAGTAACATTCCTAACAAGATCAATGTGAAGTCGGTACACAAGTGTTACCAAACATGTACAAACAAATATTCCTAACTGTATTACTGTGAAGTTAGTGCATTAATAATTTTCATACTACCAATAAAAATATAGTAAATTTTAAATATAACTAGACGAGTAAGTGTTGCCAAACTTGCCATAAATAACATTCCTAACAAGATCAATGTGAAGTCGGTATACAAGTGTTACCAAACATGCCATAAGTAAGTGAAGAACAAATATTCCTAACTGTATTACTGTGAAGTTAGTCCATTAATAATTTCCATACAAAAAAATGACAATATCGGATTTTGTTTTTTTCATAAAGTTGTCAGAACCATGTCGTGTTTGGTATCAAATGAGAGGTATAGTCAAGGGCTACCATGCAGAGATGTCAAAATTTTGACAGCTCGATTGGCTTTCGTTTTCTGCTTAAAGTTGTCAGAACCATGTCGAGTTTGGGATCAAATGAGAGATATCGTTGACGACTGTCATGCAGAAACGACAAAAATTTGACACGTCGGTCGGCTTTTGTTTTTTGCATAAAGTTGTCAGAACCAAGTCGTGTTTGGTATCAAATGAGAGGGATCGTCAAGGCCTAACATGCAGAAATGTTAAAATTTTGACAGCTCGAAGGGCTTTTGTTTTTCGCATAAAGTTGTCTGAACTATGTCGAGTTTGGTACCAAATAGGAGGTATCGTTATGGGCTGCCATGCAAAAGGGTAAAAAATTTGACAGGTCGATCGGCTTTTGTTTTTTTGCATAAAGTTGTCAAAACCATGTCGTGTTTGGTATCAAATGAGAGGGTTCGTCAAGGACTAACATGCAGAAATGTTAAAATTTCGACAGCTCGATGGGCTTATGTTTTTCGCATAAAGTTGTCAAAACCATGTCGAGTTTGGTATCAAATGAGATGTATCGTTAAGGGCTGCCACGCAGAAGTGTTAAAAATTTGACAGGTCGATCGACTTTTGTTTTTCGCATAAAGTTGTCAGAACAATGTCGAGTTTGGTATCAAATGAGAGGGTTCGTCAAGGGCTACCATGCAAAAATGTGAAAATTTTGACAGCTCGATCGGCTTTTGTTTTTTGCATGAACTTGCCAGAACCATGTCGTGTTTGGTATCAAATGAGAGGTATCGTCAAGGGCTACCATGCAGAAATGTCAAAATTGTGACAGCTCGATCGGTTTTTGTTTTATGCATAAAGATAAGTAGTTTGTGTATCCGAAAAGACAGTTAGCGTTAGCACTTTGAGTTTCAAGTGTGCCTAGACGGATTGGAAAGACGTATAGACTATCATAAAACACTATCCCCCTAGGGGAACCTCGGCGTAGCCGAGATTTCGCTAGTCCTTATACTAAACAGTTTCATTCACTATCTATATTTGAATTCATCATGAGAATCGACTAAAATTTAAGTGAGGCTACAGCCTAAACGGTGCGAGGGATTTTCGTGAAAATTGTTTCAGGTTGTAGGAAATTGTTGTCTTCATCATCCTCGTAATGGGTGATTTTTCTGTAGGATGGATAGTTTTCGTGTAAAATAATATTAAAAGTGGATATTTGGTACTTTGAAACAATTTGACATCAAAAATCTTAGTCTTCATTGAAAAATTTAAGACGAAGAACGTTTTTTTGACATGTCAAACAGAACTTTTAAATTGAAATATTTATAAAAATAGGTCAATCTGTAATAAGATAAATTTATATATATAAACTATAACAATGGGCAATTATTCCACAATAGCTAAAAAGTCCTAAATCATTATATTTAAAAAATAAAATTTTTGATGGTTCATGTCCGTAGTTTGAACACTGTGAGACGTCATATTTGACATGTGTCAAAATATTAACCTTTGAATGCAAATAATTTTGAAATAAAAATGTAAGAAATGGATTAAATTACATTTAAATGGACTGCAGGCATGAAGAAATAAATTAGCTACGTTGTAAGTATTCAAAATCAATTTATATGGAATGAAATATTTTTTTAGGTTCAGGAAATCGAGTTAACCTGTTATATTATTAGTTTTGAGTGATGAAGATCAGTGTATTTATATTTTAATAGCCAAGAAATTCGATTTTGAGAATGTATTGAAAATATTTCTAATCGTTATAGAGTTATTGAAAATATATTACCGCAAAATGTCAAAATGTATTTTTGAAATTTTACATTTACACTTTTCAGGTTTTTTGTCTTAAGCCGTAACGTAATTTACCGTGCTGCAACATAACGTAAAGAATAAAACATTACAAACATATGTGATAATTTACACAGCCTTATTACTTGACGTGACGTACTGTGCCGCAACGTGTTAAAAACCCAAAGATTGCCAAATTTTATCTTTCTGTGTAAGGTTAGGTTAGTTTGGTAACATTTAAATGGTTCTGCGAGTTTCAAATGGTTTAAATAGAAAATAGTTGTTGTATTTTAAGCTAATTAAAATGCTAATAAATATTATTTCTATAGACATCGCTTAATGTATCACCTAAAGAAGTTGCTACATTTTAACAAAAGTAAGGGTTTAATATGCTTTACATTTGAATCCTGTGGAATTTAAATTTCCATTGATTACAACAATCAATAGTATCTTTGTTGTAATCAACAATTTTGCAATTATTTTAAGCAAAAGAACAATGCCAGAAAAGTATTCGTTTGAGAGGATATTTCTTTTACTTTCTTCTACTAAATTTTAATAGTAAATTAGGGAAATTCAATATCGGCAGAAACGAAAAATACAGTTTTCTCACTAAGATTTCAGAATTATTAATCAAGCAATTAATTCTTCGCAAAATTCATTGCAAGATTCTTTAGTAATCAATATTCTTGAGCTATAATAAATATTCTTTGTTGTAATCAACACTTTTCCAGTTATTATTTCAATATAAAATGCTAGAAAAATATCCGTTTAGTGGCATAATTATTTTACGTATAACTTATAACAAGACATCTAATGCAAACAAATTTTTAAAAAAATATTGTTCGTTACTATTACCTTACTGTGTAAGGTGTATATTAACATTTTCTTTTCGAATAAGAGATTTGTTTAAATTTACTTTTAATTGTCTTGAAATAGCGTCAGTTATGGTCGGCGCTTTTGTGCTGGGCACAACCAGCCCACATGTACGAAGCGGCCCTAAACAAATTATTATCGTTTTGTTAGTAACAACATAGGGATAATATTAACAAAATTAAATACACAGCATATCTTAAAAGACAATAATAAAAATGTCCATTTTTTGTGAAAAATAAGTTATACATGTTTTCGCCTTAATTCTTGTAGTCCAAATAGAATGGCATGATCGGTTTCGAGAAAAATATAACATGTCCTATGTCCTACAAAAATTTTAACTCCAATCAAAAGTTAACATGTACATTGGAACTGCTGTTTGAATTTTGTTATAGTTTGTACAGAATTTTCTACCGTTATAGCTTTGCCTTACTGAGCCTGTGGTAGACCGGGCACCGGGCCCAGTTAGATATAGCACTACCTATGGCAACGGACATGTTTGCCGTAAGAAACGACAGGAATAGAAATGTTTATTTTATTTTAAAAAAAATGTGTTTCATTATTCCAAATAAAATAAAATAGGAAACCATTTAATATGTACCTGTCCTTTACCCCCCATGCCATATATCAAGCTTGAATCGTTAATAGTAGATCTGCTGAGAGGGCCATAACGATAGATATCTGTACAAACTACACTAGTCGAATTTTGGTACTTTGAAACAATCATCCCGCAATGCATAGAAGTCCGCGTTGAAAATTTTAAGACGAAAAACGATGTCATCTGGCACATTTGATAAGTCATTGGTGACATGTGTCAAATTTGACAAGTTGAAGATGAACTTCAACTGGTATTATCTTCAAAAGCAGGAGATAGATTTCGAAAAATTAAATACAGATTGGTAAAAGGTAAGGTTAAACAAATATATCATTTATGAGTTATGGCTTTAAACCAATGTTTTAGAAATTGCAATTTTTTGACATTTCAAAATATGTTCTTTGGTTAGGTAAATATCAAATGTCATCATGAGTCAAGTGTTGCCAAACATGGCATAAGTAACATTCCTAACAAGATCAATGTGAAGTCGGTACACAAGTGTTACCAAACATGACATAAGTAAATTAAGTGACAAACAAATATTCCTAACTGTATTATTGTGACGTTAGTGCATTAATAATTTCCATACTACCAATAAAAATATAGTAAATTTTAAATATAACCAGACGAGTAAGTGTTGCCAAACTTGCCATAAGTAACATTCCTAACAAGATCAATGTGAAGTCGGTACACAAGTGTTACCAAACATGACATAAGAAAGTGACAAACAAATATTCCTAACTGTATTACTGTGAAGTTAGTTCATTAATAATTTCCATACTACCAATATAAATCTAGTAAATTTTAAATATAACTAGACAAGTAAGTGTTGCCAAACTTGCCAAAAGTAACATTCCTAACAAGATCAATGTGAAGTCGGTACACAAGTGTTACCAAACATGACATAAGTAAGTAAGTGACAAACAAATATTCCTAACTGTATTACTGTGAAGTTAGTTCATTAATAATTTCCATACTACCAATAAAAATATAGTAAATTTTAAATATAACTAGACAAGTAAGTGTTGCAAAACTTGCCATAAGTAACATTCCTAACAAGATCAATGTGAAGTCGGTACACAAGTGTTACCAAACATGACATAAGTAAGTGACAAACAAATATTCCTAACTGTATTACTGTGAAGTTAGTTCATTAATAATTTCCATACTACCAATAAAAATATAGTAAATTTTAAATATAACTAGACAAGTAAGTGTTGCCAAACCATGTCGTGTTTGGTATCCAATGAGAGGTATCGTTAAGGGTTGCCATTCAGAAGTGTCAAAAATTTGACAGGTTGATCGGCTTTTGTTTTTTGCATAAAGTTGTCAGAACCATGCCGAGTTTGGTATCAAATGAGAGGTATAGTCAAGGGCTACCATGCAGAAATGTCAAAATTTTGACAGCTCGAGTGGCTTTTGTTTTTTGCATAAAAATATAGTAAATTTTAAATATAACTAGACAAGTAAGTGTTGCCAAACCATGTCGAGTTTGGTATCAAATGAGAGATATCGTTAAGGGCTGCCATGCAGAAGTGACGAAAATATGACAGGTCCATCGGCTTTTGTTTTTTGCATAAAGTTGTAAGAACCATGTCGTGTTTGATATCAAATGAGAGGGATCGTCAAGGGCTAACATTCAGAAATGTCAAAAGTTTGACAGCTCGATCGGCTATTGTTTTTTGCAAAAAGTTGTCAGAACCATGTCGAGTTTGGTATCAAATGAGAGGTATCGTTAAGGGCTGCCATGCAGAAGTGTCAAAAATTTGACAGGTCGATTGACTTTTGTTTTTTGCATAAAGTTGTCAGAACCATGCCGAGTTTGGTATCAAATGAGAGGTATAGTCAAGGGCTACCATGCAGAAATGTCAAAATTTTGACAGCTCGAGTGGCTTTTGTTTTTTGCATAAAGTTGTCAGAACCATGTCGAGTTTGGTATCAAATGAGAGATATCGTTAAGGGCTGCCATGCAGAAGTGACAAAAATATGACAGGTCGATCGGCTTTTGTTTTTTGCATAAAGTTGTAAGAACCATGTCGTGTTTGATATCAAATGAGAGGGATCGTCAAGGGCTACCATGGAAAAATGTCAAAATTTTGACAGCTCGGTCGGCTTTTGTTTTCTGCATAAAGTTGTCAGAACCATGTCGAGTATGGTATCAAATGAGAGGTATCGTTAAGGGCTGCCATGCAAAAGTGTCAAAAATTTGACAGGTCGATCGGCTTTTGTTTTTTGCATAAAGTTGTCAGAACCATGTCGAGTTTGGTATCAAATGAGAGGGATAGTCAAGGGCTACCATGCAGAAGTGACAAAATGTTGACAGCTCGGTCAGGTTTTGTTTTTTGCATAAAGTTGTCAGAACCATGTCGAGTTTGGTATCAAACGAGAGGTATCGTTAAGGGCTGCCATGCAGAAGTGTCAAACATTTGACATGTCGATCGGCTTTTGTTTTTTTTGCATGAACTTGTCAGAACCATGTCGAGTTTGGTATCAAATGAGAGAGAACGTCAAGGGCTACCATGCAGAAACGTCAAAATTTTGACAGCTCGGTCGGCTTTTGTTTTTTGAGTAAAGTTGTCAGAACCATGTCGTGTTTGGTATCAAATGAAAGGGATCGTCAAGGGCTAACATGCAGAAATGTCAATATTTTGATAGCTCGATCGGCTTTTGTTTTTTGCATAAAGTTGTCAGAACCATGTCGAGTTTGGTATCAAATGGGAGATATCGTTAAGGGCTGCCATGCAGAAATGTCAATAGTTTAATAATTTCATCGGCTTTTGTTTTTTGCATAAAGTTGTCAGAACCATGCCGAGTTTGGTATCAAATGCGTTAGCACTTTGAGTTTCAAGTGTGCCTAGATGGATTGGAAAGACGTACAGACTATCATAAAACACTATCCCCCTAGGGAGAGCTCGGCGTAGCCGAGATTTCGCTAGTCTATATACTAAACGGTTTCATTCACTATCTATATTTGAATTCATCATGAGAATCGACTAAAATTTAAGTGAGGCTACAGCCTAAACGGTGCGAGGGATTTTCGTGAAAATTGTTTCAGGTTGTAGGAAATTGTTGTCTTCATCATCCTCGTAATGGGTGATTTTTCTGTAGGATGGATAGTTTTCGTGTAAAATAATATTAAAAGTGGATATTTGGTACTTTGAAACAATTTGACATCAAAAATCTTAGTCTTCATTGAAAAATTTAAGACGAAGAACGTTTTTTTGACATGTCAAACAGAACTTTTAAATTGAAATATTTATAAAAATAGGTCAATCTGTAACAAGTAAAATTTATAAATATAAACTATAACAATGAGCAATTATTCCACAATAGCTAAAAGGGCCTAAATCATTATATTTAAAAATTATAATTTTTGATGGTTCATGTCCGTGGCTTGAACACTGTGAGACGTCATATTTGACATGTGTCAAAATATTAACCTTTGAATGTTTGACATGTCATTCAGAACTTTTAAATCGAAATATTTATGAAAAGATGACAATTTGAAAGAAGTTAAATTAATATGTATAAACTAAGACAATGGGCAATTATTCCGCAATAGCTAAAAGGGCCTAAAACATTTTATTTAAAAATTATTATTTTTGATGTTTCATGTCCGTGGTTCGAACACTGTGAAACGTTATATTTGACATGTGTCAAAATTTTAACCTTTGAATGCAAATAATTTTGAAATAAAAATATAAGAAATGGATTAAATTACATTTAAATGGACTGCAGGCATAAAGAAATAAATTAGCTAAGTTGTAAGTATTCAAAATCAGTTTATATGGAATGAAATATTTTTTTAGGTTCAGGAAATCGAGTTAAACTGTTATATTATTAGTTTTGAGTGATGAAGATCAGTGTATTTATATTTTAATAGCCAAGAAATTCGATTTTGAGCATGTATTGAAAATATTTTTAATCGTTATGGAGTTATTGAAAATATATTACTGCAAAATGTCAAAATGTATTTTTGAAATTTTACATTTACACTTTTCAGGTTTTTTGTCATAAGCCGTAACGTAAAGAATAAAAATTTACAAACATATGTGATAATTTACACAGTCTTATAACTTGACGTGACGTACTGTGCCGCAACGTGTTAAAAACCCAAAGATCGCCAATTTTTATCTTTCTGAGTAAGGTGAGGTTAGTTTGGTAACATTTAAATGGTTCTGCGAGTTTCAAATGGTTTAAATAGAAAATAGTTGTCGTATTTTAAGATAATTATAAAATATTTTGATGTGTTTTATATTTAATTGCTCCATTAAAATGCTAATAAGTATTATTTCTATAGACATCGCATAATGTATCACCTAAAAAAGTTGCTACATTTTAACAAAGGTAAGGGTTTAATATTCTTTACATTTGAATCCTGTGGAATTTAAATTTCTATTGATTACAACAATCAATAGTATCTTTGTTGTAATCAACAATTTTGCAATTATTGTAAGCAAAAGAACAATGCCAGAAAACTATGCGTTTGAGAGGATATTTCTTTTACTTCTACTAAATTTTAATAGTAAATCAGGGAAATTCAATATCGGCAGAAACGAAAAATGAAGTTTTCTCACTAAGATTTCAGAATTATAAAACAAGCAATTAATTCTTCGAAAAATTCATTGCAAGACTCTTTAGCAATCAATATTTTTGAGCTATAATAAATATTCTTTGTTGCAATAAACACTTTTCCAGATATTATTTCAATATAAAATGCTAGAAAAATATCCGTTTAGTGGCATAATTATTTTACTTATAACTTATAACAAGACATCTAATGCAAACAAATTTTAAAAAAAATATTGTTCGTTACTATTACCTTACTGTGTAAGGTGTATATTAACTTTTTCTTTTCGAATAAGAGATTTGTTTAAATTTACTTTTAATTGTCTTGAAATAGCGTCAGTTATGGTCGGCGCTTTTGTGCTGGGCACAACCAGCCCACATGTACGAAGCGGCCCTAAACAAATTATTATCGTATTGTTAGTAACAACATAGGGATAATATTAGCAAAATTAAATACACAGCATATCTTAAAAGACAATAATAAAAATGTCCATTTTTTTGTGAAAAATAAGTTATACATGTATCCGCCTTAATTCTTGTAGTCCAAATAGAATGGCATGATCGGTTTCGAGAAAAATATAACATGTCCTATGTCCTACAAAAATTTTAACTTCAATCAAAAGTTAACATGTACACTGGAACTGCTACTTGAATTTTGTTATAGTTTGTACAGAATTCTGTACCGTTATAGCTTTGCTTTACTAAGCCTGTGGTAGACCGGGCCCCGGGCCCAGTTGGATATAGCACTACCTATGGCAACGGACGTGTTTGCCGTAAGAAGCGACAGGAATAGAAATGTTTATTTTATTTTAAAAAAATGTGTTTCATTATTACAAAATAAAGTAAAATAAAATAGGAAACCATTTAATATGTACCTGTCCTTTGCCCCCATAAATCAAGCTTGAATCGTTAACAGTAGATCTGCTGAGAGGGCCATAACGATAAATATCTGTATCTGTACAAACTATACATTTTGATCAAATGGCAAGAGAAAGAAGGGCTCCAATGGTACTTTTTGATTCAAAAATTATTAAAAGTGGAAACAATTATCTTGCAATGTATCGAAGTCCTCGTTATAAATTTTAAGACGAAAACCGATGTCATCTGTGACACTTGATAAGTCATTGGTGACATGTATTAAATTTGACAAGTTGAAGATGAATTACAAATGGTATCTTTAAAAGCAGGAGATAGATATCGAAAAATTAAATACGATTGATTAAAGGTACGAATAAACAAATATATCATTTATGAGTAATGGCTTTAAACTAATGTTTTAGAAATTGTAATTTTTTGACATTTCAAAATATGTAGTTTGGTTAGGTAATTATTAGATGTCATGTGTCAAAAATGTGTTACGTCAAACATGACATTAATGATTCCATACTACCAATAAAAATATAGTAAATTTTAAATATAACTAGACGAGAAAGTGTTGCCAAACTTGCCATGACTAACATTCCTAACAAGATCAATGTGAAGTCGGTACACAAGTGTTACCAAACATGACATAAGTATTTAAGTGACAAACAAATATTACTAACTGAATTACTGGGAAGTTAGTCAATTAATAATTTCCATACTACCAATAAAAATATAGTAAATTTTAAATATAACTAGACGAGTAAGTGTTGCCAAATTTGCCATAAGTAACAAAGTAAATAACAAATATTCCTAAATGCATTAATATGAATTTCGTACTTTAACTACCGTATTGCCAATGAAAATATAGTAAATACGGAATATAACTAGACGAGAAAGTGCTGCCAAACTTGTCATAAGTAACTAAGTAAAATAATCAATATTCCTAACTGCATTAATGTAAAGTTCGTTCAATAATATCAATATTGCCAATATTTATAAAGTAAAATAAGATATGTTGCCAACCAATAATACTTAAAAAATGACAATATCGGATTTTGTTTTTTGCATAAAGCTGACAGAACCATGTCGTATTTGGTATCAAATGAGAGGTATAGTCAAGGGCTACTATGCAGAAATGTCAAAATTTTGACAGCTAGATCGGCTTTTTTTGCATAAAGTTGTCAGAATCATATCGAGTTTGGTATCAAATGAGATGTATCGTTAAGGGCTGCCATGCAGAAGTGTCAGAAATTTGATAGGTCGATCGGTTTTTGTTTTTTGCATAAAGTTGTCAGAACCATGTCGAGTTTGGTATCAAATAAAAGGGATTGTCATGGGCTACCATGCAGAAATATCAAAATTTTGTCATCTCGGTCGGCTTTTGTTTTTTGAGTAAAGTTGTCAGAACCATGTCGAGTTTGGTATCAAATGAGAGGTATCGTTAAGGGCTGCCATGCAGAAGTGTCAAAAATTTGACAGGTCGATCGGCTTTTGTTTTTTGCATAAAGTTGTCAGAACCATGTCGAGTTTGGTATCAAATGAGAGGGAACGTCAAGGGCTACCATGCAGAAACGTCAAAATTTTGACAGCTCGGTCGGCTTTTGTTTTTTGAGTAAAGTTGTCAGAACCATGTCGTGTTTGGTATCAAATGAAAGGGATCGTCAAGGGCTAACATGCAGAAATGTCAATATTTTGATAGCTCGATCGGCTTTTGTTTTTTGCATAAAGTTGTCAGAACCATGTCGAGTTTGGTATCAAATGGGAGATATCGTTAAGGGCTGCCATGCAGAAATGTCAATAGTTTAATAATTTCATCGGCTTTTGTTTTTTGCATAAAGTTGTCAGAACCATGCCGAGTTTGGTATCAAATGCGTTAGCACTTTAGGTTTCAAGTGTGCCTAGATGGATTGGAAAGACGTACAGACTATCATAAAACACTATCCCCCTAGGGAGAGCTCGGCGTAGCCGAGATTTCGCTAGTCCTTATACTAAACAGTTTCATTCACTATCTATATTTGAATTCATCATGAGAATCGACTAAAATTTAAGTGAGGCTACAGCCTAAACGGTGCGAGGGATTTTCGTGAAAATTGTTTCAGGTTGTAGGAAATTGTTGTCTTCATCATCCTCGTAATGGGTGATTTTTCTGTAGGATGGATAGTTTTCGTGTAAAATAATATTAAAAGTGGATATTTGGTACTTTGAAACAATTTGACATCAAAAATCTTAGTCTTCATTGAAAAATTTAAGACGAAGAACGTTTTTTTGACATGTCAAACAGAACTTTTAAATTGAAATATTTATAAAAATAGGTCAATCTATAACAAGTTAAATTTATACATATAAACTATAACAATGGGCAATTATTCCACAATAGCTAAAAAGGCCTAAATCATTATATTTAAAAATTATAATTTTTGATGGTTCATGTCCGTGGCTTGAACAGTGGGAGACGTCATATTTGACATGTGTCAAAATATTAACCTTTGAATGTTTGACATGTCATTCAGAACCTTTAAATCGAAATATTTATGAAAAGATGACAATTTGAAAGAAGTGAAATTCATAAACATAAAATTACATTTAAATGGATTGCAGGCATGAAGAAATAAATTAGCTACGTTGTAAGTATTCAAAATCAATTTATATGGCATGAAATATTTTTTTAGGTTCAGGAAATCGAGTTAACCTATTATATTATTAGTTTTGAGTGATGAAGATCAGTGTATTTATATTTTATTAGCCAAGAAATTCGATTTTGAGGATATATTGAAAATATTTCTAATCGTTAGGATGTTATTGAATATATATTACCGCAAAATGTTAAAATGTGTTTTTGAAATTTTACATTTACACTTTTCAGGTTTTTTGTCATAAGCCGTAACGTAAAGAATAAAAATTTACAAACATATGTGATAATTTATACAGTCTTATAACTTGACGTGACGTACTGTGCCGCAACGTGTTAAAAACCCAAAGATCGCCAATTTTTATCTTTCTGAGTAAGGTGAGGTTAGTTTGGTAACATTTAAAAGGTTCTGCGAGTTTCAAATGGTTTAAATAGAAAATAGTTGTTGTATTTTAAGCTAATTATAAAATATTTTGATGTATTTTATATTTAATTGCTCCATTAAAATGCTAATAAGTATTATTTCTATAGACATCGCATAATGTATCACCTAAAAAAGTTGCTACATTTCAACAAAGGTAAGGGTTTAATATATTTTACATTTGAATCCTGTGGAATTTAAATTTACATTGATTACAACAATCAATAGTATCTTTGTTGTAATCAACAATTTTGCAATTATTGTAAGCAAAAGAACAATGCCAGAAAAGTATGCGTTTGAAAGGATATCTCTTTTACTTTCTTCTACTAAATTTAAATAGTAAATCAGGGAAATTCAATATCGGCAGAAACGAAAATTAAAGTTTTCTCACTAACATTTCAGAATTATAAATCAAGCAATTAATTCTTCGCAAAATTCATTGCTAGATTCTTTAGTAATCAATATTCTTGAGCTATAATCAAAATATTCTTTGTTGAAATCAACACTTTTCCAGTTATTATTTCAATATAAAATGCTAGAAAAATATCCGTTTGGTGGCATAATTATTTTACTTATAACGAGACATCTAATGCAAACAAATTAAAAAAAAAAATTGTTCATTACTATTACCTTACTGTGTAAGGTGTATATTAACTTTTTCTTTTCGAATAAGAGATTTGTTTAAATTTACTTTTAATTGTCTTGAAATAGCGTCAGTTATGATCGGCGCTTTTGTGCTGGGCACAACCAGCCCACATGTACGAAGCGGTCCTAAACAAATTATTATCCTATTGTTAGTAACAATATTGGGACAATATTAGCAAAATTAATACACAGCCTATCTTAAAAGACAATAATAAAAAGGTCAATTTTTTGTGAAAAATAAGTTATACATGTTTTCGCGTTAATTCTTGTAGTCCAAATAGAATGGCATGATCGGTTACGAGAAAATATAACATGTCCTATGTCCTACAAAAATTTTAACTTCAATCAAAAGTTAACATATACACTGGAACTGCTGCTTGAATTTTGTATAGTTTGTACAGAATTCTCTACCGTTATAGCTTTGCCTTACTAAGCCTCTGGTAGACCGGGCACCGGGCCCAGTTGGATGTAGCACTACCTATGGCAACGGACATTTTTGCTGGACAGGAATAGAAATGTTTATTTATTTAAAAAAAAATGTGTTTCATTATTACAAAATAAAGTAAAATAAAATAGGAAACCATTTAATATGTACCTGTCCTTTACACCCATAAATCAAGCTTGAATCGTTTACAGTAGATCTGCTGAGAGGGCCATAACGATAGATATCTGTACAAACTATACATTTTGATCAAATGGCAAGAGAAAGAAGGGCTCCAATGGTAGTTTTTGATTCAAAAATTATTAAAAGTGGAAACAATTATCCCGCAATGCATCGAAGTCCTCGTTATAAATTTTAAGACGAAAACCGATGTCATCTGTGACACTTGATAAGTCATTGGTGACATGTATCAAATTTGACAAGTTGAAGATGAATTACAAATGGTATCTTTAAAAGCAGGAGATAGATATCGAAAAATTAAATACGATTGATTAAAGGTACGAATAAACAAATATATCATTTATGAGTAATGGCTTTAAACTAATGTTTTAGAAATTGTAATTTTTTGACATTTCAAAATATATAGTTTGGTTAGGTAATTATTAGATGTCATGTGTCAAAAATGTGTTACGTCAAACCCGACATTAATGATTCCATACTACCAATAAAAATATAGTAAATTTTAAATATAACTAGACGAGAAAGTGTTGCCAAACTTGCCATAAGTAACATTCCTAACAAGATCAATGTGAAGTCGGTACACAAGTGTTACCAAACATGACATAAGTATTTAAGTGACAAACAAATATTACTAACTGAATTACTGGGAAGTTAGTCAATTAATAATTTCCATACTACCAATAAAAATATAGTAAATTTTAAATATAACTAGACGAGAAAGTGTTGCCAAACTTGCCATGAGTAACATTCCTAACAAGATCAATGTGAAGTCGGTACACAAGTGTTACCAAACATGACATAAGTAATTAAGTGACAAACAAATATTCCTAACTGTATTACTGGGAAGTTAGTCCATTAATAATTTCCATACTACCAAGAAAAATATAGTAAATTTTAAATATAACTAGACGAGAAAGTGTTGCCAAACTTGCCATGAGTAACATTCCTAACAAGATCAATGTGAAGTCGGTACACAAGTGTTACCAAACATGACATAAGTAATTAAGTGACAAACAAATATTCCTAACTGTATTACTGGGAAGTTAGTCAATTAATAATTTCCATACTACCAATAAAAATATAGTAAATTTTAAATATAACTAGACGAGTAAGTGTTGCCAAATTTGCCATAAGTAACAAAGTAAATAACAAATATTCCTAAATGCATTAATCTGAATTTCGTACTTTAACTACCGTATTGCCAATGAAAATATAGTAAATATGGAATATAACTAGACGAGAAAGTGCTGCCAAACTTGTCATAAGTAACTAAGTAAAAGAATCAATATTCCTAACTGCATTAATGCAAAGTGCGTACAATAATATCAATATTGCCAATATTTATAAAGTAAAATAAGATATGTTGCCAACCAATAATACTTAAAAAATGACAATACCGGATTTTGTTTTTTGCATAAAGCTGACAGAACCATGTCGTGTTTGGTATTAATGAGAGGTATAGTCAAGGGCTACTATGCAAAAATGTCAAAATTTTGACAGCTAGATCGGCTTTTTTTTGCATAAAGTTGTCAGAATCATATCGAGTTTGGTATCAAATGAGATGTATCGTTAAGGGCTGCCATGCAGAAGTGTCAGAAATTTGACAGGGCGATCGGCTTTTGTTTTTTGCATAAAGTTGTCAGAACCATGTCGTGTTTGGTATCAAATGAAAGGGATCGTCAAGGGCTAACATGCAGAAATGTCAATATTTTGACAGCTCGAACGGCTTTTGTTATTTGTATAAAGTTGTCAGAATCATGTCGAGTTTGGTATCATATGGGAGATAACGTTAAGGGCTGCCATGCAGAAGTGTCAAAAATTTGACAGGTCGATCGGCTTTTGTTTTTTGCATGAAGTTGTCAGAACCATGTCGAGTTTGGTATCAAATGAGAGGGAACGTCAAGGACTACAATGCAGAAACGTCAAAATTTTGACAGCTCAGTCGGCTTTTGTTTTTTGAGTAAAGTTGTCAGAACCATGTCGTGTTTGGTATCAAATGAAAGGGATCGCCAAGGGCTAACATGCAGAAATGTCAATATTTTGACAGCTCGATCGGCTTTTGTTATTTGCATAAAGTTGTCAGAATCATGTCGAGTTTGGTATCAAATGGGAGATAACGTTAAGGGCTGCCATGCAGAAGTGTCAAAAATTTGACAGGTCGATCGGCTTTTGTTTTTTGCATGAAGTTAACAGAACCATGTCGAGTTTGGTATCAAATGAAAGGGAACGTCAAGGGCTACCTTGCAAAAAGGTCAAAATTTTGACAGCTCGGTAAGCTTTTGTTTTTTGCGTAAAGTTGTCAGAACCATGTCGTGTTTGGTATCAAATGAGAGGTATCGTCAAGGGCTGCCATGCAGAAATGTCAAAAGTTTAATAATTTCATCGGCTTTTGTTTTTTGCATAAAGTTGTCAGAACCATGCCGAGTTTGGTATCAAATGACAGGTATCGTCAAGGGCTGGCATGCAGAATTGTTAAAAATTAGACAGCTCGATCGGTTTTTGTTTTATGCATAAAAATAAGTCGTTTGTGTATCCGAAAAGACAGTTAGCGTTAGCACTTTGAGTTTCAAGTGTGCCTAGACGGATTGGAAAGACGTATAGACTATCATAAAACACTATCCCCCTAGGGGGAGCTCGGCGTAGCCGTGATTTCGCTAGTCTATATACTAAAAGGCTTGAGGATCTCTCTATATATATTTGAATTCATCATGAGCATCAGTCAAAATTTAAGTGAGGCTACAGCCTAAACGGTTCGAGGGATTTTCATGAACATTTAAATGGAATTATTCATGAAATGAGGACAATTTGAAAGAAGTTAAATTCATACACATAAACTATGACAATGGACAATTATTCCGCAATAGCTAAAAGGGCCTAAAACATTTTATTTAAAAATTATAATTTTTGATGGTTCATGTCCGAAGTTCATGTGGATTTCAGACACTTGGAAACGTCATATTTGACACTTGTCAACATATTAACCTATGAATGTAAATATTTTTGAAATGAAAAGAAGTAAAATGTATTTCATATCATTTTAAAGACCTACAGGCATGAAAAAATAAATAATTTACGTTGTAAGTATTCAAAATCAATTTATATAAAATGAAATATTTTTTAGGTTCAGGAAATCGATTTAACCTCTTACATTAATTAATTTTGAGTAACGGAGATGAGTGTATTTATATTTTAAAAGCCCAGATATCCAATTTTGTTCATATTTGAATGTATGAGTGATAATAATGTGTTAAATTGCGAAATTATAATCCCTATTTTATGAATAAAATTTAACAAAGGTAACGTAAAGTGAGGTTAGTTTTGTAATAAATCATTTAAATGGTTTTGCGAGTTTCAAATGGTTTACATAGAAAATAATTGTTGTATTTTATAATTAATTGTTCCATTGAAATGGTAATTAGTACTATTACTATAGATATCTCTTAATGAAGCACACTAAAAATGTTGCTACATTTTAACAAAGGTAGGTGTTAAATAGTTTATAATTGAAATGTACGAATATTTAAACTTTGGTTTAAAATCAATATACTTTACATTTGAATTCTGAGGAATTTAAATTTCCATTGATTACAATAATCAATATTATCTTTGTTGTAATCAACAATTTTGCAATTATTGTAAGCAAAAGAACAATGCCAGAAAATTGTGCGTTTGAGAAGATATATCTTTTACTTTCTTCTACTAAATTTTAATGGTAAATCAGGGAAATTCAAAATCGACAGAAAGGAAAATTAAAGTTGTCTCACTAAGATTTCAGAATTATAAATCAAGCATTTAAGTCTTCGCAAAATTCATTACAAGATTCCATAGTAATCAATATTCTTGTTATTATTTCAATATAAAATGCTAGAAAAATATCCGTTTGGTGGCATAATTATTTTACTTATAACAAGACATCTAATGCAAACAAATTAAAAAAAATTATATATTGTTCATTAAAAGTGGAAATCTTCCCGCATCCCGCAATGCATCGAAGTCCTCGTTAAAAATTTTAAGACGAAAACCGATGTCATCTGTGACTCTTGATAAGTCTTTGGTGACATGTATCAAATTTGACAAGTTGAAGATGAACTGCAAATGGTATCTTTAAAAGCAAGAGATAGATTTCGAAAAATTAAATACAGATTGGTTAAAGGTACGAATAAACAAATATATCATTTATGAATAATGGCTTTAAACTAATGTTTTAGAAAATGTAATTATTTGACATTTAAAAATATGTAGTTTGGTTAGGTACATATTAGATGTCATGTGTCAAAAATGTGTTACGTCAATCATGAACTTGACATGGTAATATAGGCCTAAAACATCTTTAAAAATTATAATTTTTGAAGGTTCCTGTGCATTTCCAAAGTGTTGCCAAACATGGTATAAGTAAGTAAAAAATAAATATTCCTAACAAGATCAATGTGAAGTCGGTACACAAGTGTTATCGTACATAACATAAGTAACTAAGTGACAAACAAATATTCCTAATTGTATTACTGTGAAGTTAGTCCATTAATAATTTCCATACTACCAATAAAAATATAGTAAATTTTAAATATAACTAGACGAGTACGTGTTGCCAAATTTGCCATAAGTAACATTCCTAACAAGATCAATGTGAAGTCGGTACACAAGTGTTACCAAACATAAGTAATTAAGTGACAAACAAATATTCCCAACTGTATTACTGTGAAGTTAGTCCATTAATAATTTCCATACTACCAATAAAAATATAGTAAATTTTAAATATAACTAGACGAGTTAAGTGTTGAAAAATTTGCCTTAAGTAAATAACAAATATACCTAAATGTATTAATCTGAATTTCGTACTTTAACTACCGTATTGCCAATGAATATATAGTAAATATGGAATATAACTATACAAAAAAGTACTGCCAAACTTGTCATAAGTAACTAAGTAAAAAAATCAATATTCCTAACTGCATTAATGTGAAGTTCGAACAATAATATCAATATTGCCAATATTTATAAAGTAAAATAAGACATGTTGCCAACCAATAATACTTAAAAAAATGACAATATCGGATTTTGTTTTTTGCATAAAGTTGTCAGAATCATGCCATGTTTGGTATCAAATGAGAGGTATCGTCAAGGGCTACCATGCAGAAATGTTAAAATTTTGACAGCTCGATCGGCTTTTGTTTTCTGCAAAAAGTTGTCAGAACCATGTCGAGTTTGGTATCAAATGAGAGGAATCGTCAATGGCTACCATGCAAAAATGTCAAAATTTTGATAGCTCGGTCGGCTTTTGGTTTTTGCATAAAGTTGTCAGAACCATGTCTAGTTTGGTATCAAATGAGAGGTATCATTAAGAGCTACCATGCAGAAATGTCAAACTTTTGACAGCTCGGTCGGCTTTTGTTTTTTGAATAAAGTTGTCAGAACCATGTCGTGTTTGGTATCAAGTGAGAGGAATCGTCAAGCGCTAACATGCAGAAATATCAAAATTTTAACAGCTCTGTCGGCTTTTGTTTTTTGCATAAAGTTGTCAGAACCACGTCGAGTTTGGACTCAAATGACAGGTGTCGTCAAGGACTGCCATGCAGAATTGTCAAAAATTTGACAGTTCGATCGGTTTTTGTTTTATGCATAAAGATAAGTCGTTTGTATATCCAAACAGACAGCGTTAGCACTTTGAGTTTCAAGTTTGCCTAGACGGATTGGAAAGACGTATAGACTATCATAAAACACTATCCCCCTAGGGAGAGCACGGCGTAGCCGAGATTTCGCTAGTCTATATACTAAAAGGCTTGAGGATCTCTCTATATATATTTGAATTCATCATGAGCATCAGTCAAAATTTAAGTGAGGCTACAGCCTAAACGGTTCGAGGGATTTTCATGAAATTTGTTTCAATTTGTAGGAAATTTTTGTCTTCATTATCCTAGTAATGGACTAATTTTCTGTAGGTTGCATAGATTTTGAGTGAAAGATTATTAAAGGTGCAATTTTGGCTTTTTGAAACAAAATATCTGAGTCCTCCATGAAAATTTTAAGACGAAGAACGTTTGTTTGACATGTCAATCAGAACATTTAAATGGAATTATTCATGAAATGAGGACTATTTGAAAGAAGTTAAATTCATACACATAAACTATGACAATGGACAATTATTCCGCAATAGCTAAAAGGGCCTAAAACATTTTATTTAAAAATTATAATTTTTGATGGTTCATGTCCGTAGTTCATGTGGATTTCAGACACTTGGAAACGTCATATTTGACACTTGTCAACATATTAACCTATGAATGTAAATATTTTTGAAATGAAAAGAAATAAAATGTATTTCATATCATTTTAAAGACCTACAGGCATGAAAAAATAAATAAGTTACGTTGTAAGTATTCAAAATCAATTTATATAAAATGAAATATTTTTTAGGTTCAGGAAATCGATTTAACCTCTTACATTAATTAATTTTGAGTAACGGAGATGAGTGTATTTATATTTTAAAAGCCCAGATATCCAATTTTGTTCATATTTGAATGTATGAGTGACAATAATGTGTTAAATTGCGAAATTATAAACCCTATTTTATGAATAAAATTTAACAAAGGTAACGTAAAGTGAGGTTAGTTTTGTAATAAATCCATTTAAATGGTTTTGCGAGTTTCAAATGGTTTACATAGAAAATAATTGTTGTATTTTATAATTAATTGTTCCATTGAAATGGTAATTAGTACTATTACTATAGATATCTCTTAATGAAGTACACTAAAAATGTTGCTACATTTTAACAAAGGTAGGTGTTAAATAGTTTATAATTGAAATGTACGAATATTTAACCTTTGGTTTAAAATCAATATACTTTACATTTAAATTCTGAGGAATTTAAATTTCCATTGATTACAATAATCAATATTATCTTTGTTGTAATCAACAATTTTGCAATTATTGTAAGCAAAAGAACAATGCCAGAAAATTATGCGTTTGAGAAGATATATCTTTTACTTTCTTCTACTAAATTTTAATGGTAAATCAGGGAAATTCAGAATCGACAGAAAGGAAAATTAAAGTTATCTCACTAAGATTTCAGAATTATAAATCAAGCATTTAAATTTTCGCAAAATTCATTACAAGATTCCACAGTAATCAATATTCTTGAGCTATAATCAAAATATTCTTTGTTGCAATAAACACTTTTCTAGTTATTATTTCAATATAAAATGCTAGAAAAATATCCGTTTGGTGGCATAATTATTTTACTTATAACAAGACATCTAATGCAAACAAATTAAAAAAATTATATATTGTTCATTAAAAGTGGAAATCTTCCCGCATCCCGCAATGCATCGAAGTCCTCGTTAAAAATTTTAAGACGAAAACCGATGTCATCTGTGACTCTTGATAAGTCTTTGGTGACATGTATCAAATTTGACAAGTTGAAGATGAACTGCAAATGGTATCTTTAAAAGCAAGAGATAGATTTCGAAAAATTAAATATAGATTGGTTAAAGGTACGAATAAACAAATATATCATTTATGAATAATGGCTTTAAACTAATGTTTTAGAAAATGTAATTATTTGACATTTAAAAATATGTAGTTTGGTTAGGTACATATTAGATGTCATGTGTCAAAAATGTGTTACGTCAATCATGAACTTCACATGGTAATATAGGTCTAAAACATATTTAAAAATTATAATTTTTGAAGGTTCCTGTGCATTTGCAAAGTGTTGTCAAACATGGTATAAGTAAGTAAAAAATAAATATTCCTAACAAGATCAATGTGAAGTCGGTACACAAGTGTTATCGTACATAATATAAGTAACTAAGTGACAAACAAATATTCCTAATTGTATTACTGTGAAGTTAGTCCATTAATAATTTCCATACTACCAATAAAAATATAGTAAATTTTAAATATAACTAGACGAGTAAGTGTTGCCAAATTTGCCATAAGTAACATTCCTAACAAGATCAATGTGAAGTCGGTACACAAGTGTTACCAAACATAAGTAATTAAGTGACAAAGAAATATTCCCAACTGTATTACTGTGAAGTTAGTCCATTAATAATTTCTATACTACCAATAGAAATATAGTAAATTTTAAATATAACTAGACGAGTTAAGTGTTGAAAAACTTGCCTTAAGTAAATAACAAATATTCCTAAATGTATTAATCTGAATTTCGTACTTTAACTACCGTATTGCCAATGAATGAATAGTAAATATGGAATATAACTATACAAAAAAGTACTGCCAAACTTGTCATAAGTAACTAAGTAAAAAAATCAATATTCCTAACTGCATTAATGTGAAGTTCGAACAATAATATCAAATGAGAGGAATCGTCAATGGCTACCATGCAGAAATGTCAAAATTTTGACAGCTCGGTCAGCTTTTGGTTTTTGCATAAAGTTGTCAGAACCATGTCGAGTTTGGTATCAAATGAGAGGTATCATTAAGAGCTACCATGCAGAAATGTCAAACTTTTGACAGCTCGGTCGGCTTTTGTTTTTTGAATAAAGTTGTCAGCACCATGTCGTGTTTGGTATCAAGTGAGAGGAATCGTCAAGCGCTATAATGACAATAATTAAGTAAGAGCGAATAGTTATATTAAATTAAATTAAACATGTATGTGTATGTTTTTCATCTTATAAGTCTTTAGAATCAGAGATATGATTTTTAAAAGTTGCGTTTAATTTCAAATATTTCAACGGCTGACGACACATATTCACGGATACGACAATCGAGCACTACCGGTTTAATTTAGAACTATGACTATTTGGTTTGGTATTTATTTAAATAAATGGTTTATTTATATAATTTATTTATTTATTTTTACTTTTAAAGAAATAGAAAGTAATAATAATCTTCTCTCTTGTATATTTTGCTGTCAGCTGCCACACTTTTAAGTTAGGTTACTGTTTCATGTTGTGAAGCGTGTGTGTGAGAGAGTGAATTGTCTTTGTGTGAGTATGAATTTGTGTCGTCACAAATTTAGTCCGTGTTTAAAACCGCGAAAGTTTATTAGCAAATTTATGAATGAAAAGTAGCATATTTCAAATTATTTTCTATTACTATATTTATTAAATGAGATGGATTTCATTTTTCTAAGCAATTTTATTATTTTTACCTTTCCGCTTGCTTTCATTTTATTTATTATTTTAACATAAGATAGTCTGAATATTTTTTTCATCATATTTTGTACTTAAATAATTACAAAATATATTGAGAATATATTAAACAAAATCTTGCTTTTTTCATTGCTTTATAACCACATTTTGTTACTGGTGTATAAAATACACCACACGAGTACTTGTGTTACAAAAAATGGGCGCGAGTAGTTAAAGGTTAAAATTCGAAATATTTTGCGTCGGTTGGGATTGAACCCGGTTGCAATTTCAGCGTCTGAATCAACGTTTCGGCCATGATCAGACACCGGCCATGCTCAGCTAGTAACCATAGACGCGTTTCGCTTTTGTTAGAGCTCATCAGTATGGTATAACTGCCGTCTCTTTCCAGAGACGGCAGAGACAATTCCCGACTGAGCATGGCGAAAGATATAAACATCTCATAAGAGATAGTTGACTTAAGAGGGAATGTACCCACATGCAGAGCCATCTATCGAAGAATCGCCAAAAAGCACTGGTAGCTACTGTACTATTATTATTTTGAAATTAAATCTAGTTCTTCAACTTGTGAATTTGACATTTTATGTGTGACCGAAATGTGTTCCTAAACCTGAGTGGTCAACATGTGCAGAAGATGTGTGGATAACTGTATGATCTAAACTTTTGTGGCCAATTTAATATCTATTGCCGGCTCTCAGTCAAGGGAAAATTTATGAATATTTTAATAAGCATGTTGCGAAGAACCAAATGCTTATGATGTACTATATATTTTTACTCTTTTGAAAGCTATGATAGAAAATTGAAATCTTGGTGATTAGATATTTTCTTATTTGTATTGAAATTTCCCTGATTTACTATTAAAATTTAGTGAAAGAACTACCCAAAAAAAATTTTCCAATAACTGTAAAAGTGTTGATTACAACAAAGCATATTTTGATTGATTACAAGAATAAATCCAAGAAAGAAAATTTTATTAATATTTTAATAATATTGTGAATTGATCATTTTCTGCAGACCGTGGAAGTGGAAGGTTGTGCGCCGTTATTAATACGAGTATGCCTATTACAGCGGCGTCCATTTAATAATAATTGTAATACTTCTGATACAAAACATAGACCAAAAAATCATATTTAATAATATTATAAAGTACTTATTTGAATTTAAGTAAATAAATAAATATGTATATCATCACGGCATATTACCCATTTCCCATTTCCGAGTGTGCCACAATCTGCTTTATCGCAGATATCGGTAATGATGACATATTTGTACCGTGCGGGCGCTTACCAGGCGTCACCTTCCGGGCACTCATTGCTGGCGTGGAGAGTGCAGCACAGGGGTCACTTTTGTGCCATTTAAAATTCGAAATATATATTTGTATTTCAGAAGAAAAAATCTGTTGTGACAAGATCTTCCGTCAATTTGATGTTGTACAAATCCCATACCTACCAAAAGTTCCTTGAAAAATATTCTATATATCCTGTAAAATTTTAACACGAACACACTATTTTTTTACAAATTCCATACCGAAAGTTTCTTTGAGAAGAGTCTATAAATTGTAACACGAGCACACATTATGAAAATTGCACTTAACAGCTTGACATTTACATCTGTCAATTAGAATTTTTTGAATATATCAGTGGTTTCCATAATTATAGCAAAGCTATTAGGAAAGTTAATCTTTTTATAATTTTTTAATTCTATATCTATCGAATATGAAGGAAAATGCATAATCAACCCGTATAGAGAATAATATGTTCTTTCATATTGATAATAAAATAAAATATCAAAAAATTATATTAATCTGCGTTTTTTTTAATAAAATTTTAAAAACTTTAAATAAGGGAACTTCCGGTTGATCAATTACAACCAAAATCTAATCACCTCTTCAAATGGATACAAAGAAAAGAAATACGAAAGAATTATAATTTTTAGAATAGGGTCCTCCACTATATTTTTTTATATTTTTTTTACAAAACTTCATCTAAACTGAAAGAGATATGTAATTCTAGAAACTCATTATTGTTATTCGTTAAGCCGTAATATTTTTTTTAATATTTGACGTCATGAATTTATTAATCGAATTGAAAAAGTCAGTAGAATTCTGCTGCAATAAACTTGATGATTTCGAAGTCAAAATGAACTCATTATCTGATAAAGTAAAATATGTAGATAAATTAAAAATTGAATGTGATACATTAAAGGCCAAAGTAGATGATCTGGAACAACGTTCCCGAATTAACAACCTGGAAATTGTCGGCGTCCCACAGAAAAGGAATGAAAACCTAATCCAAATTATGGAGAATATACGTAAAGCCACAAATTGCCCTGTAGATGAACGAGACATCGACGCCATTCACCGTGTTGCATCATACCGTTACGATGAAAATAAACCTAAAAATATTATTGTACGGTTCACATCTAGAATTAAGAAAGATAACATTACCTCAAATGCACGTAAAATAAAAAACTTGAGTGCAAATCAAATTAATTTCGAGGATAAAAATTAATTTACATAAATGATCATTTAACTCCGAACAATAAAATATTATTACGCGAAGCAAAAAATAAAGCTCGTGAAAACCGCTACAAATTTGTTTGGGTTAAATCTACCAAAATATATGTGCGCAAAAATGAAACATCTCCCATCATTATAATAAATACTAATAATGATATTGCAAAAATTAATTAATTTTTTCCTCTTTGACATTAATAAATAAAGACAATACATCTCTGTTCCAATGAACCTAAAAATTTATTATCAAAATGTTAGAGGAATTAAATCCAAACTCTTATCTATTTACAATGAATTAGCAGCTCACGACTACGATTTGGTGTTATTCACGGAAACATGGTTAAATCCTAGTGTGTTAGACTCGGAAATTTGTAATCCTGACAAATACTACATATATCGTCGTGATCGAAGTGATCCTAATAAAAAAGAAGGTGGTGGTGTTCTAATTTTAGTGTCCCATGAAATAAAATCAAAAGTGCAACTATCTTGGCTTTCAACTGCTGAAGATATGTGGGTAACAATTTCATATTCATACTTCAAGCTGCACGTCTGCTGCGTTTACATCGGACCATCATCAAGGCCGGAGATATATGAAGACCATTTTAGTAAGGTAACTGACATCAGTTTAAGGTACTGTAATGATCAATTATTAATAGTTGGTGACTACAATCTCCCTCATATAAATTGGTCCCGTAATCTTAACTACTACGAACCGTTTATTACGCAAAGAAAAGACATATACCTGGAATTTCAGAGCACTTTAAGCATTGCATATGTGATTTACATCAATATAATGGTGTTCTGAATACCAATAACAGAATTCTAGATCTAGTTCTAGGTTCAACTACATGTGAAGTTAATCTGAATAATTCGCTCATAATTAATGAAGTTTTACATCACCCAGTACTCGACATTTGTCTTCCCTTAAAAAATTACAAACAACTTCCTTCCAACAACACAAATAGATTCATTTATAGGAAATGTAATTATGAAGGACTAATTTACAAACTATCAGCTATAAATTGGAAATCAAGACTTGACAAATGTAACGTGAACGACAATTTAACAATATTTTACAATATTCTTTAATCATTACTGTATGAATTTGTTCCAATAAATCAAATAAAAGAAAAATAACTACCCTATTTGGTTCTCCAAAACTTTAATTAAAATGATAAAAGAAAAAAATAAACATCACAGAAAATGGAAAACCTATGAAAGAATTTCAGATTATACTACATTCTCTTTACTACGTGAAAGAGTAAAAAATAAAATTAAACTAGATAATAATCTCAATACGGATAATAATGTCCAAATAAACTTAGGTTCACTTCATTTAACGTCTGAGGAAATTCACAACTCTTAGTCTTAAGTCAGTTATTTTTCCAGACGCATGGAAATTATCGCATATTACTCCAGTTTATAAATCAGGCAACATAAACGATGTAACTAATTACAGGCCAATATCCATTTTATCAACATTTGGAAAAAATTTTGAAGCTCTTGTTACAAAACAACTAAAATATAGCTTAGATAACATAATTACTCCACAGCAAAATAGATTCTGTTCAGGAAAATCTACTACTACTATGTAACGAGCACAACAGCTCAGGGTTTTAGGGTGGGGTTCCTTGTTAAAAAAAAAATAAATATTGATACTTTATATTTTAAATTCACGTAAACAGCATAAATACCCTTGGCTTGGTACCAGCCTCAAAGAAAAAAACATATAGACTTAGGGTATATTCCAAAAATGAAATATAATAACCAAAACCATGGTTTCGGTTACTGACTGGTTGTAGTCACGTGATTAGTATTTTTGGAACAGTTCGGTTTCTTTCGCGGTAACCCAAAAGTTTCCTATCAAAACATTGCGTCTATCGTTTTTCATAATCCTAAATTATGAAGTGAAAGATTAAAATACGTAGAATGTAAACCGTAGAAAACAGATGCAAACATCAAAAAGTCAATAAATAATATCTAACCACAGTAACCTATAAAATCTGACATCTTATAAAAAAGGACAGAAGAAGTTACCGACAAAACCGAAGAAAAATCACGGTTACGTTGGTGCGCTTCGGTTGCAACCATTTTAACCGGTACCATGTTTCATAAATGTACAATTTTTACAATTTGATATTATTGGAACACTTTTGGTTAACCACGGCTAAAATTTGTTATTTTTGGAATATACCCTTATTCTACTGAGTAGTAATAATATTTTACATACAAGATACAACAAGAAATAATATTGTTTGACCATATATCTAATAAATGTTTAAATATAAGCATTAACACTTATCTTTAGTCCGTAAACATGTGCCAACCTCGAGGGGGATATTCAAAGTCAGTGCACTGTCGATCTCTGTGGGGCTTGGCTTCGTGGCCTCGCGCGTTCCCTGGTGCAACTATCGATGATGGCCAGTGGGTATAATGGGGTATTCCACCATAACAAAATAATTAAGAAAATTACAATTTAACATAAAGTATGGCTCAATAAATAATAGTTAAAACAATGAAAACATTTTTTAAATAATTACTTTACGAAATATTTCACATTTGCTAAAAGGGAAAATTAACGTCATACAATTGTTATCTTTCTCTCGCAGCGTACTCAGAGCAGTGTGTGTGAGAAAGACAAGTATAGGGGAAATGTGACGTTACACTGATTTCTCGAAAATAAAATAATCTTAAACTAGGAACAATTAAGATTTTTTAATACTATGAATTGCTTCAAAACTGAATGAAGTTTTATTTAAAATAATAAAAAAATTTGAGTGGAATACCCCATTGGTATTGCTCAGTTTTGATCAGTCTCTCGGCAAGCCTTCGAGCTCAAAATAGCTCCGCAGTTGGTTGCCGACTGACTACTGACTACCGCTGCTGACCTGTTTTCCTCCCCACCACCAGACTTGTTGTTGTCTGCCCGGCTGGGATTCGTAGAAATTCTCCCCCTGCCCCGTCAGTGCCAGACACAACACACACCACTAACAGAGTAACACATATGCACATATGCACTTCCTTATATTTTACTAACATTTGACTACAATTTTACATTTATAAAATAAGATCATCTCAACTAACCTTATCCCTTTCATTGAATTTTTAAGTGCAAATATGGACAAAAAGATACAAGTTGACGTAATCTATACCGATTTAAGTAAAGCCTTCGACCGAGTTCATCATCCCACTCTCGTAAGAAAGCTTGAAACATTGGGAATTCATGGTACTTTACTACGGTGGATTCAGTCTTATATTACAAATAGATCGCAGCTAATTTCTTGCAACGGATTTAAATCACGATTAATTCCTGTTACATCTGGGGTCCCACAGGGCTCTCATCTGGGTCCTTTACTTTTTAATATATTTATTAACGATATATTATCATGTTTCACCAATTCCGATTTTTTACTATACGCTGATGACTTAAAGTTTTTCAAACCTGTGAAAACAGAGCAGAACAGCTTAGAGCTTCAGCGTGATTTAAATAAATTGCAAGAATATTGTAAATCCACCTCACCCTTAATGTTTCAAAAGGTAATGTAGTTCATTTTACAAGAAATCAGGATATCTTATATTACAATTACAACATAGCTAACATAAGACTAGAGAATAAGAAAACCGTTAATGACTTGGGTATAACTTTTGACTCTAAATTATTGTTAAACTCACACATAGAACTAACTGTAAAAAAAAGCAAGTAAAACTCTAGGTTTCATACTGAGAGCAAAACAGCTTAGAGCTTCAGCGTGATTTAAATAAATTGCAAGAATATTGTAAATCCACCTCACCCTTAATGTTTCAAAAGGTAATGTAGTTCATTTTACAAGAAATCAGGATATCTTATATTACAATTACAACATAGCTAACATAAGACTAGAGAATAAGAAAACCGTTAATGACTTGGGTATAACTTTTGACTCTAAATTATTGTTAAACTCACACATAGAACTAACTGTAAAAAAAGCAAGTAAAACTCTAGGTTTCATACTGAGAACCTGTAAACACTTTAAAGAACCACTTGCTTTAATTACATTATATACTACACTGGTCCGACCAAAATTGGAATACGCATCAACAATTTGGAACCCAGTATATAATAAAAACATGAAGTCAATTGAAAGCATTCAAAAAAATTCCTTATTTTGTGTTATAGATTTAAAGTTTAAACTTAGGAATATTCTGAGAGACTAAAATACTTTAACGTATCATCGCTGGAAAATAGTAGTAGGGGAGATATAGCGGTTCTGGAACAGATAACGATCTAAGATTGACGTCAGAGATAAGAGATTGTAAAGATAAGGATTGATGACGTCACAGATAAGAGACGTCACAGATAAGAGTGATGACGTCACAGATTAGAGTGATGACGTCATAACTTAACCTGACGTAACCTCTAAGCTAGGCAAGTGTTTGTTTCTTGCGAGACATATTAAGATTTGATAATGAATGTCTTAAGGAGTACCACAACATCTTGAAAGTTTGATAAGGAAAACTTAAGATTTGATAAGGAAATCTTGAGACATCTTAAGATTTGGTTCTTAAGATGTTTGTTGACGTCACAGATAAGAGAAATTCAAGATGGCGGTTGTTAGTTTGTTGTTTTGTTGCTAGATGGCAGTGACAACAGTGTTGCCAACTGTATTAAATAAGGGTAGTTAATTTGTTTGCCGCAAGATGGCGCTGATAAAGATGTTGCCAACTGTATTAAATAAGTTTAGATAATTTTTTTGCCGCAAGATGACGCTGACAGCAGTGTTGCCAACTGTATTAAAAATAAATAATTTAAAAAATGTTAGAAGACATTCTTGAAAAAATCTTAAGATGTTGGTGCATCATCTTAAGATTTGATAAGAACGTCTTGGAAAATCTTGAGATTTTGATAAGAAATATCTTAAGATTTGATAAGAACGTCTTGTAAAACATCTTAAGATTTTAATAAGGAATATGTTTTTAAGACAAATGGCGTGTAGTATATATATCGAGTGAGGTATCTTTTCCCACTAAATCAAATATGCAGAATACGATGGCGGTGTTATTTTCACGATTTATTTAATATTTTGGAAATTTTAATTTTTATTTTATTTCTTTTTGTTGTTGCTTATTTATTTTTGTTGTTTAGAATATTGCAGTATAATGTGTGATGAGAATATTATCGCAAGTACACTTCCGCATTAATTTGATATTATTTTTCTTGAGACATCTTAAGATTTGGTTCTTAAGATGTTTTTTAACATTTGTGCTATTAAAACTAAAATTTTACAAGGTAAGATTAATTTTGTTTTATTTAAAATAAATATATTATTGTGTATAAATATAAACATAATATTAGTTATGCAACCAACATTACGTATGTGTATATTATTACATACATATATAAAAACCACAATAAATTATATTAGCTATGCAATCAACATAACATATGTGTATAATGTAGATTAAATAGATAACATATTTTTGTTCTTTCTTGTAAATAATAGATAGGCATTAAGTAAATATTAAACAATATTATAACACGAATAAAGTTTTTATTACTTTAATATATTATACAAAATATTAATTACATAAACATATTATATAGTTTTTGTTTATATTAATATACATAATAATATAATATTTAAGAATTTAATTTGTTTCAGAAAAACAAATATTTAATAAATTATTGTTTTTTTCAGTATAAAAATATAGCTTTTCCAATTCATTTACTTTTTCCTCATCTAATTGATTAAAGTTTGCAGGAAAAAATGTTTTAAAGTCACTCGTATGAACAATTAAACGTGTTCCATATTTTGTATTAATAAGTTTTGCAGATTTAATTTTAAATTTTTTCTTTTCTTCTAATTCTGCAATATTGATGGTTGGCAATTGGTAATCTGCTGACCCCATTTGGTTGAAATATAATAAGACATTGGAATCCATTGTATTTCTAAATAAATAAAAAAGAAATTAAAATTTTAGTTTTATTTTAATAGAGCATATGCATAAGATGTGTATGCTCTATAAAGCTTAATATTAAAAAAACACATAAAGCATAAATAAAAATACTTACTGCTTTTGGATATAAAAGTATACTGCTTCTAATAACTGCAAACTTATTAATGGCATATAAAAAACATGTTAGCGTATTTATATAAAAAAATTATCATAAATAGTGATAATAGAACAAATGTTTAAAACAATAAACAGATATAAACATCCGTTTTATTGGGATTAGATACTTAAATTCTTTTGTAAACATCCTTGGTGATAAAACAATATTGTTGGACACACGTGCAGATAACAATATCACAGCAACTTCCTAAGCAGATATTAACATCCGTTTATTAGGGGTAGATAATGATATCACACCAACATCCTTTAAAAATTCGTAGAAAAAATTTAATAGATAAAGCAGAATGCAGATTTAAATTATTTTTTTATTTAAAATAATGCTTTTTGTTACAGATAATATATAATTATTTTACACTTTTTAAAGAACACAAAAATTATAATAAGTGCAACAACGATAGATAAACATAAAACAATTTATTTTAACCAATAGAAATTAAATTTTATTATTTATATAACCAATAGTATTCAAGCAACTTATAGCTATAAATAGCAAAGTTTTTTATTAATTTTTATTATATTTATTTTATTAGTGAAGCCATAAACACTAATTATGAAGGTAAGATACTGAAAATTTAATTTTTTATGTTATTGTTTTATTTATATTTATAAACAAATTGTAGCAAGCAAATAAGGGTGATCGAAAGCCATATCCAAAAAATATAAATTGTTCTAGGAAAAAAATTGTTGAACAATCCATAGACACCATTTCAAATGATGAAAATAAGGAAAATATTTCACAAATAGAAAATATGGAAAATATTTCACCATTTATAAAGGTAAGATGATGAAAATTTATTTTTTATGTTATTGTTTTTATTTATATTTATAAAATAAATTTTAGCAAACAAAAAAGGGTAATCGAAAACCATATCCAAAAAATACAACTCGTTCTAGAAAAAAAATTGTTGAACAATCCATAGATGCCATTTTGAATGATGAAAATAAGGAAAATATTCCACAAATAGAAAATAAAAAAAATATTCCACAAATAGAAAATGAGGAAAATATTCCACAAGTAGAAAATAAAAATTTAGAAGAAGAAATAATAACAATGAAAAGTGATCAAATACAATATGATAGAAAACTGGTTATGGAACATAAATTTTTTTTGGATAATTTTAAATGGATATCTGTTGGTATAGATCCATTGAATAACTATAAAATTGTTATTAATTTGAATAGTAATCAATTGGGAAAGTGTGTTGCTTTTGAACCCAAAGAGTGGTTTGAATTTCTTTTATGTCAAAATGCAATACTTTCACATTTTAATTTTGATACTAATATTCAATCATACAAATTTCATGATATTGAAATAATATTTGACACAGTAGATTCGTTTAAAGTAATACAATTAAAATCAAAGTATGGTGCTTTAAATTTGGGAAGCACATCTATGAATTATTTGTTTCAATTATCTGATTTAATAAATCGTACAATAAATTATCTTGAATCTTTAAATTTTTCTAAATATTATTACAATATTATAAAAGAATCTGCTAAACATGATGGGGATATTATTAATAATATTTATAATTTATGTGATAATAATAATTTGTATAACTTAGCAATAAGAGAAATAATTATGTATTATTCTGATGTATTAATGGAAAATATTGTTAATTATTTTAATGTATAAAAAAAAAATGTAATAAATTAATGTAAACAATATTTACTTTTTTAACCTTAATTATTTTTTATAGATATGGGTTTATAAAAAGATAATAAAAAAACATATATTTTATACAATTATTTATTTTAAAAAAATTAACACATTTCATGTATATATCTTTTAAAATATTTACATCATTTTTTTTATTGTTACTACACATTTCACTATTTTCTATATTATTTAAAAGTTGAACAATATTAATCATAATATTTGTATTTACTTGCTTAATTGGAATATTAGTAGTTGTTTTACCAAGAATAAATGGACATAATGGAGACCAACGAAAATGTTCAAAAACTGGAATATCCCCTTCTTCAAAATTATGTACCATAACATTACAAAATGGACATATTACTTCATCATTTATTTTTGAATAATAAAATCCAGCTCGTGCTAAGTCTTCAACGTTAATAAAGCTTTTTGGCCAATTATTTTTTTTAAAAGTTGATAGTCGATCGTATTCGCTGTTATATAATGCATATCTAAAAAATATATGTAATAAGTTCATAATTAATATAATATACATTTGTTTTACCTGTTATGCGATGTTATATTACATCCCGGACAGTCTTCAATATTTGGAGGTGGTCCATCAATATGACAATTATCGGTTGGTAGATTCCAATGTTCCACACATGGTAATTTTTTAATAACATTAAAATCTGTTTTATACTTTAAAGGAAGTTTTTTCCATATATTTAGTAAATCGTTTCCACTATATAAGTTTAATATATATTTAAACTTTTCTTCATCAATTTTTTTTACAAATATATGCTATAGGTGCTAATTTTCCAATTATTGAAAGTAAAATATAAATAGAAGAAGGTTTTTTTATTATTTGTTTATAATCATTATATTTATTTTCTGATAAAGCATTTATACTATAACAAGTATTTAGCAAATCAGTTGCTACTATTTGTAATGCCATTTTTTTTAATAATTAAAAAAATGTTTAGAGAATAGTATTCAAGTGTAAAATATAAACTACTGATCCATGTTATAAAAACTTCTTATTTATATGTAAAAATAAATGGGGAAGCGGTGGAGGGGGGGGTGAGATAAAATATTTTAAACATTTATTAATTTTAATAATAGTATTTTTAATTGCTCATATATACTAATATTAGGACAAGCAATATTAAATAATGAAAAATCAAATTTTTCTGCTTTTACTAGCATATTTGAAAATTCATCAAATTCATAATAATAATCATTTATAAAAAAATATAATCCTCCATTCGTATACTTAAAAACTGAATTTATATTATTAGGAATACCAGGAAATTGTGATTCAATATTTCCATAATTTTCAGTGTTAAAGTTACATTCATTGATTGTTATAAAAGAATCATTGTTGTAAAATATAAATGTTTTTCCCATGTTTGTAAAAACAGCTCCTTTAATATTTTTAATATTTTTAGTGTATGGATTTACTGTATTTTCTAATTGTAAAGATGGAAATTTTATATTATATGTTTTATTATTAATTATAATTACAATATTGCCATTTGGTCTCAAATAAACAGCATCTATTTTATAAAAAATTTTAGGTAAAAATGGTAGCCAATCTGTTATAAGAAATGGTTGAGGATTAAAATTTTTTTCATTTAATTTTTTAATCCACACCCATTTATTATAAAATATATATAATTTATTTTTTAAAACTAAAAATGTGGTTACATTTTTTAGTTCACATAAATTTGGATAAGATGTTAAGGTTTCATTATTTTCAGTTTTATTAGGTACATTAGACTTAGTTGTTAAACTTTTTTCTGTCGTAAAACTTTCTTCTGTTTTAATTCCATATAATGTTTGAATAGCATATATGTCATCAATATATAAATCATAATAACTTTCGTTTATAAATATATTATTTTGATATGTTGGAAACATTATGGAATAAAAATTATTAGAATGTTCAATACCTAATGAATGTCCAATTTCATGAACTAATACATCAAAAAAACTTATTCTATCAAACTCAGGTTTACTTAAATCAAAATTCCATTTTTCAAACTGATCCAAATGAATTTCCACCGGATGAATATTTGGGTAATTAGCATGAGCTAGTACATTACCCACGCCATCAAATAAATCATGACACATTTTTTTTTGCACCATATTGATAATGTCGAATATCTCCAAATGATATGATAATATCGGCATTATCCATTATCAGTGTTTCTAAAAAAATTAAATTTGTATATTTTGACCATAAATCAAAAGCTTTTTGTATAATAATATTATAGTCTACCCCATGATAATACCAATAAATTTGGTTTTTATTCCATTTTACTAAAGAAAGTCGAAAATTTATATCTTTTACACCGCATCTTGGAGTTTTTATAAATTGTATAATATTAGAACTGTTTTTTATTGTATACTTTTGTTTAAATAAGTTTAGGGCATTTATATAATTTGTATTATTTTCTGACAACATTATAAATTCAGTATCGCTAACATTTAAATACCCATATTTATATAAATAAGAAGAAAGCAAACTAAAATTGCTTCTATTTAAATTTGCATTTACACTTAAAATTAATAATAAAAATATGAAAATCATTTTTATTATTTTTTAAAAAATGTAATTGTTATATGTAAACTTTATAAACTTTTAATATTTAAGTTTAAATTAGCACCGCTACTAGCACTGTTATATTTGAAACTGTTTCTAAATTGTATTATAAAACTAAATATATTAAAAATTAAACATATAAGTAGTACACACATATAAGTACAACAAGTGCAGAAACCTTTTTTAATACACCGGACCACACCACGTATTATGTATACTTTAAAAGTTTCACTCATTATGACAATAATTTTTTTATGTTACCTTTAAATATATATAACAATAATACAAAATTAAACATATAAGTAGTACACACATATAAGCACAACAAGTGCAGAAACCTTTTTAATAGACCGCACCACACCACATATTATGCATACTTTAAAAATTTCACTCATTATGACGATAATTTTTTTTGTCACTTTTAAATATATAACAATAATAATAATTTAAAAATTGTATTAAAATGGTACATATTAAAATAAAATACACAATTTTACATAAATATTTTTTATTTATTTTATAAAGCACAAACATTTACAAAAAATTAAAATATACTACTACAATCTAACATATTTTTAAGTTTATACACATTACTTACAGCACATACATATGGTTCACAATGTTCAAAACATCTGCGAATAGTTAAACATTTTTTAAATGCCTTAAATTCACTAAATTCTTCTAAATTTATTATTTCACAATTACATAAATTATATAATTGTAAAAAGTTTTTCTTTATCAAACCTTTTACATATATTTTATTACATGTTTGAGTTATTTTTTTTAAAATATAATATATTTTTTCATATGATATGTATCCATCACTCCATCGCAAACCATGATGTTTATTTTCCACCCATATTGCAGTTTTTTTATCTTCTGGTGATAAATTTTCCCACGTAAATGGTGGTTTAATTATGAAATGTTGTAATTTAGAACCATCTCTTGTAAGAATAGCAATTTCCTTTGGAACCATAACATAATTAACTATTTGAAATCCTTGTATATCAATAATAAGTTCCATTCTGCTCACAGTTTCATATTAAACTAAAATACTATTGTTTTTATAACACTAATTTATATATATTTTTTAAAAATTTAATTTAGAAATAATACTAATGTCTTATAATAAATTAAATAGATGTTTTAACTGTGCCAGTTAAAGGATTATAATTTATAATACAATCATGAATAATAAGACAATAAACAGAAGTTTCTGCAGGAAAATTATCACTAGATTCAAATTCTAATCGAATATCTACGGTGCTGTTTTTAACTGAATCATTTTGTTGAGAACAATCAATAACAACTAATGGAGCAATATTTTTAAAATCTGTTTTTGTTAAAATTGGTCCAATATATGTATCATGGTAATTATAATACGATTTTGGAAATTTTGCATACATATCATATAAAAGTGCATATTGATTATTTTTAAAATCAATATTTAAATTATCATATGGATAGCAAACTGAATTTAAGTATAATTTTATATTGCTTAAATTACAAAAGTCAAAATGACTACTATCTTTATTAAGTGCATTTTTTCGATTTGTTTGAAAACCAACAATTACAAATCTAGGTTTTTCTAATTGAGTAGCTGATTTTATTGACCATAATTGTTTCTTGGCTACTGGAAGAACTGGATATTCATACAAATCCCAAGATCGAAAAGCACATGATAAAAATTGATTTGAATCCGTTATTTTTAGTAATTTTAGTCTATATTCATCATTAACATTAATGTGTGGTACTTTCCAATGTATTTTGTTTAAATGAAATTTTAAATTTTCTGCTGATAAATACGCCCCATTATCATTTCTTGCTCTTATTAACACTAATTCTTGTCTGACATTTAATAGTATTTTATTATTATCCTCAAAAAATCCAAGTAACATTTTTAACGGAATGCATACATTAAAATTGCCATCTTTATCTAAAATATTAATATTTAATCCCCATCCAGCATTTTCAAGTGTATCACTTTCAAATTTATTTAAAGAAGCATAAGCTTTTAATGTAGAACTAATTCCAACATTTTTAGTCTTATCAATTTCTACACTATTAATTAAATATTTAATTTCATCAAACAAATAAGCAATTCCATTATTTGTTATTTTTGCATCATTAGGAGGTGGTGAATTATCTTCTTTTAATAATTTTCCTTCAATGTATAAAAAACTCTCACTTGGTAATGTATATAAATCTTGCTGATGAATTTGTATTCTAATTTCATCACTATTATTAAATGCTGATGCTACATTTGGTGTATGACTATGAACTTCAATTCTAGTTATTGCATCATTAAATACAATACTAGATGTAACATTTAAAATGTTATTCATTTTTCCTTCTTTTTACACGTAAATGTATGCGTAAACCAAGGGACTTTAAATATAATAAATTGTCTCTTGTTAACACTTTCTTGATTGGTGAAAAACTAACTTCATGTGGTATTGTTTGCGTACTTTTATAGTTAATGCCCATTTTTATGAAACTTTTTTAAGATGTAATCTAATAGATATTTTTTCGCCACGAAAATTTATAAGTTTTCCGTCTTGATCAATAATATTTACACTAATATTGTTTATTACTTGAGTGCTCACAAGTAAATAAATCACATTTGATGGTACTTCATTAATTTTATAACCAGGTTCAACTGTTGGATAAAATTCATGTGAAATATGTACTGGAGAACCATTTTTATAAGATCCTTGTATAATATTGCATTCTATTAAGATTGTATTTACTTTAATAATATTTACAGGTAAATCACTCTCGTGTAATGTATTACTTTCCAATATTCGTTTTTTAAAACCTAATAATGATCCAAAAGAATCATTTTGTTTAAAATCAATAGTAACGGTACTTACAAGTTCGCATTTTAATGTATTGTTATTCGCTTTTAAACTTATAAAATTTTTTTTCTTTTCTTTTTTCTCTTATTATTTCATTAGTATAAAATTTGTTATCTGAAACATATGTAGAATCACATAATTCTTTTTTTAAAATATTCTCCAAATTATCAATTTCATATGATCCTACTGGTATTGTAAATATTTGGAAATTTTTATTTTTACTGTTTTCATTTTTATAATAAAATTTGTTGTTCGTATCATCTATATTAGGTATTGAGTGATATGTTTCAAAACTAATTAACCCCAGTACATATTCACTATTATTTAAATAAATTGGAGGAAAAAAGTCTGCACTTATTGTAGAAGTATTACCATCAAGTGTTATCGTGATTGATTCCATAATTAAACTAAATTAATTATTTTTTTTTTGACTATTTATTAAAAAATTTAAACACAAATGACCACAATTATAAGAATTAAAATTTTGATAACGTTTATAATTATACTTAATTTTACAAGTTGATCCTAAGTAATTTATAATTTCCTTTGGCGGTGGTAAATTTCCAAAACTATCAAAATATTCTACATTTTTATTTTTCTTTATGTATGCTACCCAGTGTGTTCCGGGCCCTTGTTGAGAATCTAAATTTACAATAACACATTCATTTTTTAACGGTTTTTTAGGTAATTTATCTCGCATGTAAACACCACGAAAAAACTTAATATTATTATTATGGGCATATAATTTTAAATCTTCATCACTTAAGGCTTTTTTCGGCAAACTTTTTTTGGTTTTTGAGACTTTTTTTTAATACTACCGCCGCGTTTATATGGTTTTAAATATAAACCTTTACCTAACGCTTTTCTGACACCATAAGAAGCAACAGAACTTACAGCGCCAGCTGCTAAAGCTTTTGCAATTAAAGGAATGAGTAGCGCGGGTAAAAACCCACCATGTTTTGGTGTTTTTATTATGCGCTGTTTTTTTACAATTTTCTTTTTTTTGTTTAAACCCATTCCAAGTTTTCGTTTTGCTTTCATAGCGTTTGTTACAGTCCAAGCTGCAACTTTTTCACCAAATGAAGAATCCCTCGATTTTACTCTTTCCCACGCTCTTTCTTGTAATATTTTATCTGCTCTGTGTCTTTCTTCTAAATTATTAGATTTTGAATATGAAATATCATGTTCACGACATGCGGCATCTAATTTATTAATACCAGTATTCCCACTTTTTAATCTTTTTTCTAATTTTGTACCAGGACCACAGTATTGATATCCAGGTATATGTAATTCTATAGGTAAAGAATTAATTGCTTTATTTAATAAGCTACCACCGTAATTATATTTTAAATTTCGTAATTTATTTTTTTGATGTGTAATCATTGAAATTCTTTTTAAGACTGAATATATATATTTAAAAACAGCTTTTATATTAAATAAAACAAATTATTGTATATTTAATTTATTTTTACATTTTTTTATATAAATATAACAATTATATAATAAATAATAAAAAAGATTACATAACATTATTTTTATTTATCCATGAATTATGTGAATTATCAAATCCTAACCATTTAACAAATACTTGTGATCCTTTCCTTTTTAAAACTTTTTCAACTAAATATATATCCGAATACTTTGTCTTTTGTAATTCATGTTCATAAAATCCTCCTGCAACAGGTTGCTCTAAATAATCTTTTAGTTTATAAGTTACAGGATTTGTTATTTGTACTTTGGAGATTTTAAATATTTCAGCTGACCAATTAGGAGTATAACCTTTTTCAAAAACACTTTTCATTTTTGAAATTCTAACAAAATCACCAACTTTAAATTTTGCACGACCACATATTTTTAAATTGTTGTAAATGGTTTTTAATAACAATTTTTCATTTTTATTATTTACCTCTATAGGTCGCATTTTAATAGTTCTATGTTTTGTATTATTATATGTTTTAATTAACTTTGGTAAAATATCAATCCACTTATATGAACCACGTAAACTAAATTCACGCCACATTTTATTTTTTAATGTTCTATTAAATCTTTCTACAACACTTGCTTTTAAATTGCTAAAAGTTGAATAGTGATTTATTCCATATTTTAACATTAAATTTTTAAAAATACTATTGTAAAATTCTTTTCCATTGTCAGTTTGCAGATTTTTTGGAATTCTTTTTTCTTTAAGAATATTTTCTAATGCTTTTGTAATTACATCGCCAGATTTATTTTTTACTGGTTTTGCCCACGCATATTTAGAAAATGTATCTATTACAGTTAACATATATTTATAATTTTTATTTTCATACCCATATGGTATCATTTCAACCAAATCAATTTGCCACAAATCGTCAATCCCCTTTGTTATCACTCTACGTCTTGGATAATTTTTTCGTGCAGGTTTATGAAGTTCTTCCACAACTTGCCGCTTAGACATTATTATTTATTTTCTTTTAAATACCTCTTTTTCCAAAGTTTTTATAGCTGTTAACAATTCTTCTTCAGTTTTTAAGTTTTTTTCAAGTGGTTTAATTTTTTCTTCTAATAATTTATTTATTTTTGCTTCTAAATTAATTGCTGTATTATCAACATAAAATTTGTTAGCTGCATTAGAATTAAACTCTGGTGTTTGAACATTTCCAATACATTTCATTTTTGCATCAAAAATGTAATCCTTTTTATATTTTTTTAAAAGAATAACGTTGAAACTTATATATTTTTCTATGTCTATTATTCTTTTGTCAACATATTCTTTAGTAACAATATCAGTAGAACTTGAAGGCTTACCAATATTTACAATTTGTTTTCCATCTAAATCAATTCTACCATTTTCATCCAATTGTATAATTTTATCTTTTTCACTTTTTTTCCTTTTATAAGAATGACGCCCAAATTTGTCAACACTCATATTATATATAAATATTAATCTATTATATTTGCTTCTTTTAATTCTTCAATAATTGAAATTATTTCATTATCATGACCTGTATGTCCACTTTGTTTAGATGCTAACAATAATCGCAATCTACTGACTAGTTCATTTGGATCATCCCAATATATATATTCACGTTTATAATTTGAAAAGTTTAAATTTGTTGGTAATAAACCCGAACCTGTAGGAGAATACTTTACTGGTTTTTTTCTTTTTCTTAATGATAATCGCCTTTTATCATTAACAAAATGTGGTTTTAATATATTAAAATATTTAGGTGAACTTGATATTTTTAATAAATTATTGGTTGAATTTATATGAGCACTTATTTGTTCCAGAATTTTAAAATATTCATTTTTATCTAAATCCGTGTAATCTACAGGATTTTTTTTTAAAATTAATTCATAAAAACCTTTTGTACCTTCATATTCTTTCCCATCTATTAATATATCATTTTTGTCTATTTCCACCTTCTTTTTTCCTAATTTAAATGTGCCATCTTTAGCTACTTTTATCCCATATTCTTTATCAATATCTTTATCTTTATTTAAAAATTTTAAAAAATATTCATGTCCCAAATCTCCTAATTTTAATTTTAAATTTTCCATTTCCTCTTGTCCTTGTGGAGTATTAAAAGCTTCTTTTGCTTGCGAAATTGGAGAAATATCTGGATTTGCCTCATAAATATGTTCTTTATTTTCATAATTTTCTATTTTAATATTTGAACTTCCTGGAGTGTCTAAATCATAATTTAAAACTTTTCTTACATTTTTTTTGTTTATTATTGGAGATTTGTTTTCCTTTCCCACATCATTTTCTTGTTGCACTTTTTTAATTTCATTTTTGTTTGAATTTTTTACCAATTCTTTAAGCGGATTTGTTATAGGTTTAAAAGTTTCTTGTAATACTGCTTCAGTATCCATTTTATTATGTTTTAATGCATTAAATTTTTCTTTTAATACTTTACTTACTTTAATTATTTCTTGAATAGTATTTTTATTACTCATTTTTATAATAATTTGTTTTAAACAGAATTAAGTTTAAGAAATTTATCCATTCCCTTTCGATAGCGACCTTCTTTCTCACTATCTTTATCTATAACTGCAAACCCATATTTATCTTTCCAGCAATTTATACAAAAATTTTGAAATTTGTTAAATGACATATCTGTGTTTACATGATCGTCATATATATGTTGTAAATTTGTTTTATCTTGTTTAAACAATATAATAAAATTAGCATTATCTCTAATTAAATGTTTAGGTACTTTCGCATAGGTTTGAGCCAGATAAAATGAATCCACACAATTATGTCTTCCCATTGAAAAAAAATCTCTCATACAATCTTGTTTATCACATATTACATCATCAAAAATTATAACAGAAAATAATTTTGCTTCAGATGGTTTTATAACATCGCTGTTTTCATTATAAGAAAAAAAAACCCATACCATCTACTTTTGAAATACATTTTTCTAAAAATTTGTATTTCGGTTGTTGTGATGATTTAGAATATAAGTAAATGTTTTTAAACTTTAATCCATTTGCATGTGGTCCTACAATTATGCATCTTACCCTATTTGGTAATAATTCACTATGTTTAACTATTTTATTTGATTGTATAATATCAAAATTGTTTACACAAAAACGTTGTTTTTGCTTTACAAATTTCATACTGACTATTAAGCAAGCAATAAATAATAGTATTTATATAAAAAAAATGTAAAAAATAATTAATTTTTATGCAATATTTATATATTAAATGTAAAAAATGTTTCATTACAATTAAAACATTTTTTTTATTTAAAATTAATCTATAACTATAATATCATTATTTATAACATTTTTATTATTAATTGAATAATGGCCATATGGTAAAGTATCTGTTGTTTCTTTCCATATGTGTCGTTTATCATCATTATAATCTAGCACTACTTTATTTATTTTTACTGAAAAAATATTATGTTTCTTTGATATAATATTATTATATGATTTACATAATTTTTCTTTTTGAAAAAGCGTTTTTTTATAGTGGTCTATATTTAGGTTTTTTGTAATTTGTTTTGATACTCCTTTTGCTTTAGAATAAGATTTTTCATCTTCTAAAGCAAATGAATACATTTTTGCTTTAAGACCTGCAAATTCAATCATTAACTTTCCAGCATTTTCATCTTTAAACAAACCCACAACTTTTTTATTCGCTTGTGGTATTCCATATCGATTATTAATTAAATAATCCGAAGTATCAAAACGTTGAATATCTTCTTTAATTTTAATATATGGATCTTGAAAAAATTGATATATAAGTGAATCAGTATCCTGATATAATAATTTACAATTTTCAAAGTTTTGTTTAACATAATTGTAGTGAAAATCATACATAAGTACTTTGCTAATATCAAGAATTGCCATTCCTACATATATTGGCTTATTAAAAGTAATATTATTTTTATTTACTTCAATGGAAGCTAAATTTTCATTAAAAAGTGTAATTTTTTTAAAATTTGGTTTACATATTAATTTTCTAGCACCACCTCTTCCATCCCATTTTGTTATAAGTTTTATATCTTTGCGATTACGGATATTCTCCATGCTTTTACCAAAAACTGCATTATTATTTAATTTAAATCTATCTTTTTCAAAATCACTTTTTGCATTTTTTCGAAATTCTGTATTCATATCAATATATTGTTTTAGCCACAAAGATTGATTAAATTTTAAAGCTCTATGTATTTTAATTAATTTTAAACCTAATAATAAAACTTGTAAATTACGATAATGTAATACATATCTTTCTTTATTGTATAAAGTTGTCATTAATTTTTTAAATTTTGAATTTGGTGGTGTTCGGTGTTCTGAACATAAAGGAAAATCTTTATGAGAATTATGTAAATGTGTGGGATATTCTAAATCAACTTCTAAAAGATATCCAGTAAAACTATATTCACTTACACTCATTATGTCTAGTTTTAAAATATCTTCATCCGTTAGCCATTCAAACCCACCATATGGTAAACACTGGGTCATTGCCCAACCATATAAATTACATGCATCATAATACATGAGATAGCTATCCGGCTCTTCTGGATTGTGTGATGACATATAATGGTTGTTCGCAGAGGCATATCGATTGCTGCATTGACAGATACCACCACGCACCCCTCGTTCGAAAAAAAGAATCATATCTATGTCCGTCAATAATTCTAAATTTACTTTGGTAAATTTTAACATTGCATCCCAAGCATATCCTAAAAAAACATTTTTTATTTTTTTAATTACATAGTTAAAAAATTGTTTTACCTGGAGTTGTATAATAATGCACTGGATCAAGGTTATATGCATTAAAAGATACATTTCTAAATTTTTCAAATATGTCCGCCAAAAGCAAAACATCTGTTTCAAGGTATAATTCAACATAATCTCCAAAAGTTTCTAATTTAAAAATGTTCCAAACATTTTGTGCATGATTGTAATCCTCATTACTGATCTGTTCGTTTTTTAACTTGGAGAAAAATGCATCTTTTGGAGGTAATTTAATTTCCTCCATAGTTTCAAAGGATTTTAAATAATCATATGGAAATATTCCCTTCCTTAATAACAAATCTCTTTTGGTTTTGTTTGTATAAAATTTATTCATAATTTTAAACTCATTTTTATCCATATAACTCACTAATTTTTCAAGTGAACTATTCATAAATCTACAAAAAAATAATTCAATACTAAATATTTATTTATATATTAATTTAAAAAACTTACAATAATGAATCCAAAAAACGAAGCTCCATTCCACTCATTCTTATAGAAAATGATATATATTTTTCATTATTAGTGGGAATAATAGTTATGTTTTCCTCGTTAAATCCAAATTCTTTAATTAGTAAGTGGCTATCATATCCATTTAAATTATGGAAAAAAATGGGAATGAATTTTGGATTTTTGTATGCTAAATTACAACTGTTGTGGGCTGCTCCTCTATATTTGCCTATTAAATATATAAATATATAATTTAATGTTAAATATATAATAAAACATATACATACCTGAAAGATGGCAATGATCTTTTACTTTGTCATCCAAATTTTTAATTTCTTTTTCACAAATATGACAAATTTTTGCATTATTAAAATTATCCCAATCATCTTTTGTCATAATAATAGGAACAATATTTTCATAAAATGTTTTTATTATATCTATTAGCTGCTTCATTCGAGCAATAAACCATGTTGATGCTTCTGGTCCTCGATATGATTCGTAAAAAGACAGCGAGTCATTATAAGAACATTTTAAATAATATGCAACAGCACATGGTATATGCTGTTGATATGCGTTTGTATATGATGTATTTGGGCTTGGATCACATGTTGTAATTGGCACTGTCAAACATTCAAAATCTGCATACACCACAAATGGGTGGCATTCTTTCCTTGAATAATTTTTAAAAGAAATAAATATTTCATTTTCTGATGGTATTTCTATTTTAACTGCATCCATTAATGTACAATCTTTTTCATGTGTTTGTAATAAATTATTGGAGCCAAAATATTGTAAACATCGATCACATATATATTTTTTATGTTCATATTTTGAAATTTGTGATGACAATAGTCGAGATAGTGATTTGATCCAACAATAGTGTGACCGATTTTCTTTCGTTAAAAAAAGTAAATTAACATGTCGTTCCATTTTTCTTTTTGTATAATGTAGTGGTCCAACAACCACATGTTTTTTAATTTCTGCATTATATTCTATTCCATAAACATTTATGGATATATTATTATTTTTTTCAAATTTAGATACATCACATAATGGTGTAGGAAATCTAATATTCTTTAGATTAAAAATTGCTTCATAATTTTGTGGATATTTCGAGGGTCTTTGAGGATTATCATCTGCGGGATACATTGCCGCAAGGAGCGACCAGATAAAACACTTGTCATCATTATTTTGTATGTTTATAATTGCATGTCTGTTTTTTATATTTTCAGGAAGATCAATATAAGATGACCCCCCAGAATTTGTTGCATCAAACTTATTAATATTTACCTATAAATTAAATATAATTTAATAATTAAAAAATATTAATTTATTTTAACTCACCTGTAAATATAAAATTTTATTTAATGCCTTTCCACTATCACGTTCTTGAAACTCGCTCATATTGTTTAATATGGGGTCCATTACGTTCACATTAAACCATTCAGTAAAGTCGTCATTTAATGTAATTGGCATCATTCGTGAATTATGATATATTTGAAATGTTTGCAAGTTATCATTTTTTTGTAATAAATATTCACAACATAATTCACAATTAATTTTCACTGGTGATTTAAACTTAAAAATAAATTCACCCACTTTTGCTATTAAAATTAATGTACAGGCATTTAAAAATTTTGTGGGTTCCAAATAATTTTCATTATTTGAAATTTTTCCACTAAATACTCTTTTTTTAAAAGAAGAAGTAAGATCTTCCCAAAGAACCATTTTTAAAAAACTTATAAAAGCAATGTGAGAAACAATGCAAGGAAAAGTTTTATAATAACTACACGTTATATGAATAAATGTGGTATATATACACGGCATTATCGTTAAACACACGTGCAGATTACAATATCACAGTAACATCCTGTAAAAATTCTTAAAATAAATTTATCACCAACATTAATTTTATAAAATTATAGATTTATTGTAAAAAATAGATCCACCATCATATTCTATGTCCCCCCCGAATTAGTGGGAATAAACATCCCACTCAATATCCCTTTAAAAACGTCCTATTCAAAATAAATATATCTTATCTATAGCAGTACAACCATCTTTAAAAATATGTATATAAAAAACTTTGTTATCTATAACAAAAAGGTGCTGCATTTTTTTTTATGTTAATAATATTACATTATTTGTAACATGCTAGTATGCACTCCTCAGTATTCTATTAATGAAAATCGCTATCGCAAATTCTAACAATGCAAAATGTATTACTTATGCAATTTCCCAACACATAGTCATATTGTTGCTCCAGTTAACAATGTACATAGGCGCCGAATAGAGCGGGGTTTTATGTTCGAGTGCAGTTTACTCTGAAATCTCCGCTAACTATACAACACCATTCACATAGCCACATATAAAATAAAAAAACCCACTCGACGCCTATGTAATCAACTATTATTTTATAAAGAGAAAAAGATAACACTTTCCTGTTACAAGATAAACTCATCTATTTCACACTATTAACTAAAATCCATTGTAAGTACTTACAAAATAATTATAACCAATTAATAATAATTAAATAAACAAATAACTAAACAACAACAACAATACTCATCTTTAAAATCTTAAAATAAATTTATCACCAACATTTTTTGATATCAGCACACATTACTCAATTATCTGCAACAGGAAATACTATCTCTTTATAAATTAATAATAAATTAATTTTATAAAATTATAGATTTATTGTAAAAATAAGCCCACCATCGTATTCTACGTCTTCGAATTAGTGGGAATAGACACCAAACTCGATACCCTTTAAAAAAATTATCAATAACATGTTAAAAAAAAATCTTAAGAACCAAATCTTAAGATGTCTCAAGATTTCCTTATCAAATCTTAAGATTTTCCTTATCAAACTTTCAAGATGTTGTGGTACTCCTTAAGACATTCATTATCAAATCTTAAGATGTCTCGCAAGAAACAAACACTTGCCTAGCTTAGAGGTTACGTCAGGTTAAGTTATGACGTCATCACTCTAATCTGTGACGTCATCACTCTTATCTGTGACGTCTCTTATCTGTGACGTCATCAATCCTTATCTTTACAATCTCTTATCTCTGACGTCAATCTTAGATCGTTATCTGTTCCAGAACCGCTATATCTCCCCTACTAAGGACTATCATTGATATAATATTTCTTTACAAAATATTTAATATCATGGTATATGGTAATAACATAATTCACTTATTCAATATACAAGTCTGTAACAAAATAACAAGATCAAACACTCTATTTTACCCTCCATCAAGTAGAACAAATAATAATAAAAATTCCCCAATAAACAGAATTATGTTGAAATTTGATACGGTAGATCTTTTTCAGCTCTCGCTATCACAATTCAAAAATGCTGCCAAATGTTTGAGTAATATAACATAGCTTATATTTTTTTAAATATTTTCTGTATATTCTCAATACTTTATATCTTTCATAATGTATCTCTATTTGTATTATTGTTGTAAGAAGTGAAAACCTTTAATTGGTCTTTGCTGACTGTTTTTTTTTTTTTCTCAAACAGTGGATTTCGCTTATAATTGAAGACATATATTTAATTTTTCAACACTTATAAAATGTATAAATATGTTAAAATAACCATTGTAGTCAATAATTGAAAATATGGGTGGATAATAAAACATTTTCAACGTGTGTACATGCTGCAGACAGCTCTGTGTTTCTTTCAAATTTCTCGCGGTTATTGTATTAATTTATTATTGTGCTTTACTTTATTGGATGTGCCTAGTGTTTCTGTGCATGTAGTTCATTTTGTACACCAGAAGCAGTAAGTCTGTTCCAGTTTTCTTAAATATTTTAAACTATTTTTTTGTTGCCTTGAAATTACTTAAGTAGTCAGTTCTGACAGGTTAAGTTTTACTACTCGCCGTTAGCAGTGGCGTAGATTATTAGTTTTGGCGTCTTACTTTACAACTAATATTCGTATTTATATATTTATTTATATTTTTAAACAACCATATCTTTTTACTATAATTTTAGGTAGGATTTAGTTCAGATTTTAGAGTACTTATTAGGCCTTCATTTAATTTATCCTATATTTTATTCGTATTTATACATTTACTTATTTTTAACACGTTAAGCGCCACGTGGTCTGCGAATGGCCCACACTTTTACTTTGCTCCGTGCCCGACTGTACACTTCGTAAGTTATTACTGAAACGCACCAGTGTATTTCAGTTTTTTGTAGTAATATTTCTCATTTTTTATTACTTGGTATTAAATGGATATTGTAGAAGAAACCTTCAGAAGACTAAATAATACACATCGAACAAAAATGTGAATAACTTTTTTAAAAATTGTCGTACAGGGTCCCGCTTTTTTTTAAATTGAAGCTTGTTTTACCGTGGGACCGAATACAATAAAATATTGTATATTTCTGTTGGACTAGGATTTATAAAACCAATATAAAATAGCATAAGCTATGGGTCAATTACGGACCACGCGGTCCACCAAGAATCAAAATGTGTGGGTCATCGGCAATCCATATGGGTTCTCAAACAAGATTTGAAATTAACATTGTTGGCGCTTAACGTGTTAAATAACATATCATTTTACCATTATTTTAGACAGTATTTAGTTCAGGTTTTAGATTAGTTATTAGGGTCTTATCTAATTTATTTTGTGTTTTATTCGTATTTATACATTTATTTATATTTTTAAACAACATATCCTATTACCATTATTTTAGATAGGATTTAGTTCAGGTTTTAGTTTAGTTAAGGTTTTATTTAATTTATTTTGTGTTTATTATAGGCTAGAGATTTTTATGTCGTCACAATGTCTAGCTGTGCAAAATGTAAATATAAAAAAAATGATGGATTAGTAGGATGCCAAGGTCCTTGTGGAAAGTGGTTCCATTCCAGTTGTGCAGGTTATACTGAAGCTGAATTTAAATTCATTGAAAAAGATACAAATATTTTCTACTGGTGTGATGTGTGCAAAAAATGTTGTGATGTTGTTGATAAATCTAAGGCATTGAATATAGAATCTAATTTGAAAGAGTTACATAAAAATGTGGCCAATTTAAATTTAAATAGTGATTCTTTAAACAAAGCTTTTGAAAATTTTCAAAGTGAAATATTTTCTACTTTAAATTCATTATTCTCCAAATTTAAAGATGAAATTCAGCAGTCACTCGATTCCAAATTACATGGAATCAATACCAAAAGTAACTTGACTAATATTAATACTAAATCTTATTCTAATGCTATTACAACCAATCCTATTGAGCCACCCATAATCATTAAGCCGAAGAAAGTTCAAAGCTCTGTCGCCACTAAAAGTGATTTACATAAATCTGTCAATCCAGTTGATTCCAATTTAAGAATCACTAATATTCGTAATTCACGAGATGGTAGCGTTATTATAAATTGTGCAAATACTGATGAGTCATCCAAATTTCAAAAATTGGTAAATGAAAAACTAAGTGATACTTATAAAATTAAACAAGCTTCCACTTTTTACCCCAGAATAAGAGTTACCGGTATTTCTGAGAAATTAGAAGCACATCAAATTATTAACAATCTAAAACAATTAAATAAATTATGTTTTACTGACAGCAGTACTTGTGAAGTTATCTCAGTAAAGCCATTACGTAATAATCAAAAAATTTATCAGTGTACTCTTAAAGTTGATCTTAAGACGTATCATGCTGCTTTGAATCTAGGGAAACTCTGGATTTCTTATGATTACTGCTCTATTTATGATGCTACGGATTTACGACGTTGTTTCAAATGCTGTGGCTTCCATCACCTTGCAGCTCAGTGCACCAAGTTAATTCCTACCTGTCCTAGATGTGCTGAAGGTCATAATTTAAGTGAATGCAAATCTGATACGTTAAAATGTACACATTGCTCTCATCTAAAATTGTCACAAAATTTAAATATTGCTACTGACCACGCAGTTTGGCATCCCGAGTGTCATGTGTACAAAGAAGTTTTATCAAAATTTAAAAAGTCCATGCTAGGTGAATTATAGCAACCAAAGAATATCATCAGTAATTCTGAACACGATTTAACTTTTTATTACCAAAATATTAGAGGAATTACAGGTAAATGCCAAGATATATTTATGCACTCTGCCAGCTCTCCAGAATATCAAGTTTATGTTTTAACTGAAACGTGGTGTAATAATTCAATTAATAACTCTGAGATTTTTGACATCAACAACTTTACCGTATATAGATCTGATCGTGATTTTCGTAGAACCGATACAAAGCGTGGAGGTGGTGTACTTGTTGCTCTTAATAAATCTATCGATTCTATGCAAATTGACATTCTTAGTGCTTGTCCCTCGTTTTCTGATCTTCCATTTATTGATATTCTTCTTATTAAAGTTATCTTACATCATAATATATTGTACATCTGTAATATCTATATTCCACCTTCTAGTACTCTTAATGACTATAGTTCTCTATTTAATTCACTGTCATTGCTGGAATTGCTGTATAATTCAAACGTGATATTTTTCGGTGATTTCAATATACCTCACTATCTAGACTGCGTTAAAAACAATGCTAAATGTCAGTACTATATTAATCTATTGCATTTTCTGGACTTTTTTAATATGAAACAATACAACTTTATTGAAAATAGTAGTGGAAGGATTCTTGATTTGATTATAAGTAATAAAAACTGTTCAGTATCAAGAGTAATTAATACGGAGGTTAAAGAGGATAACTACCATCCCGCACTTTCTGTTGAAATTAATTTGAAATCACTCTCCAAAAAATTTAAGTCAGTAAATAATGAAGCATTTAATTTCAAAAAAGCTAATTTCCCTCAATTATATGAAGAGTTGTCCAATATTAATTGGGATTTTCTACATGCATATACTAATGTGAATTCTGCTCTTGATGCTTTATACAATATTTTTAATTCACTTCTCAGTAGAAATGTTCCTAAAAAACGCAAAACGACCAAAAATTATCCACCTTGGTTCAATGGCTCTATCATACATAAAATTAAAATGAAACACAAAACATGGAGCAAATATAAAAAATCGAATAATATTGAAGACAAATTAGAGTATTCTAACTTACGATCTCTTATAAAGCGCGAAGTACAGGAAGCTTACAAGAGTTACTGCACAAGTATACAAAATGAAATCGTTACTGAACCTAAAAAATTCTGGTCCTTCATTAATAGCAAACGTAATTCCTCTGCTATACCTTCCATTCTGCAATATAATGATGAAATAGTAAATTCTCCACAGGATATTGTTAATAAATTTGCTCTTCATTTTTCAAACTCATTCACCGACTCTATTCTCGACATCTACCCACATGCTACTGATAACTGTACTACTCTGCAACTTACAGCTGTTACTCAGGAAGACATTGTGTTTGCCATTAATAAATTAAAATGTAAAATGACTATGGGTCCCGACCTTATTCCTGCTTTCATCATTAAAGATTGCAAATCTGTCATTATTCAACCCCTATTAATTATATATAACCTTATTCTTAAAACTTCTGTTTTTCCTCAAGCATGGAAACTTTCCAAAGTTACACCAGTCTTCAAAAAAGGTGACAAGAACAACATTAATAATTATAGACCTATTTCAATCATATGCAATTTCAGTAAGATATTTGAAATAATTCTTCATACGAAAATCTATAGTCATGTTCATAATATGCTATCTTGTGAGCAACATGGATTCATCAAAGGCAGATCAACTGAGACCAATTTAATGTATGTTACACATTACATTTGTGAAGCTATGAATGATAATTCTCAGGTTGATGTAATTTATACTGATCTTTCAAAAGCTTTCGATAAAATAGATCACTCGATTTTAATTAAGAAACTTGATCTTTTTGGTTTCTCGAATCCATTGATCAGTCTAATGTCTTCTTACCTTGAAAATAGATATCAATATGTCTGTTATCAGGGCTATAAGTCTGATCATTTCTTACAAAAATCTGGTGTCCCTCAGGGTTCGGTACTCGGCCCTCTGTTATTCAACATCTTTATTGATGGTACTATTAAAAATGTTGACTGCAAGTACTTATTATATGCAGATGATTTGAAGTTATTTTGTAGAATATCTTCTGTTGCCGATTGTGAAAACCTTCAGAGAAATCTGAACATTATTTCTGGTTGGTGTAAAAACAATAATCTTGAGCTCAACGTCTCTAAATGTCAAGTCATGTCATACACCCGAAAGCTCAATTCTATTAAATATAATTACAATATCAACAACTGTGTGCTCGATAGGCCGGATTCTATAAATGATTTGGGTGTTATTTTCGATCCCAAGTTAAATTTCACAGAACATGTTGAAAACAAAGTCTCATGTGCTTTTAGGAACTTAGGGTTTCTCATCCGAAATGCTGAGTACTTCAATAGCCAAGTATTGAAAATGCTTTTTGTATCCCTCGTACGCCCTCATTTAGAGTACTGTTCAACAGTCTGGAACCCGATTTATTCTGGGTCTGCGGTACTAATAGAAAAAGTCCAGAGAAGATTTTTAAAGTCAGCCATTTTCTATGCAGAGGGTGCTTACCCCGCTAGGGGCACGTCGCAAGAATCAATGTTAGCAAAATATAATCTTGTTCTTCTGCAACAGAGAAGAAGCATGCATGCAGTTATTATTCTGTTCAAAATCATTAATAATGTAATCGATAGCCCTTACTTGTTGTCAATAATAAATTTTCATGTCCCAAGGTTATCATCGAGACATGCTACTACTTTTTACGTAACCTCTGGTAAATCCAACGCTTTGAACAAATCGCCTATACATTTTATGATTAATTCGTATCATGCTGTCGAAGACAATTTAGATATATTCTTTTGCTCATTGAATGATATTAAAAGAATATTCTATTAATTTGAATGCTTTTTTCCTACCCTGTAATTGGGCTCAGCCTGTTGGGTATGGTTCTCAAATAATAATAATAATAATAATAATAATAATAAGTAATTTAATGTCATAATTAATAAAAATACTACGTATATATTATAGTCCAAGATTTGATTACCACTGGTAGCCTATGTCATTCAACACATCTTTTACTTTCATACCAACGCTTGTAATCTGTCATGGCATCATAAATTTAAACTAGTATTATTTGGTTTATTTCTGTTGTTTTATTGTTGTTATTTTCTGCATTTATATACTTGCAAATGGATTCCGTGTTGTTATTTTCTGCATTTATATACTTGCAAATGGATTCCGTATTTCAAAAAGGCGATAGCAGAAGGTTTGAAAATAGTAAGAATTTGGAATATGTTTTACTTAGATATAGAGATGAGGAAATGAGATGAGGAAATGGTAATTATTTTAGAAACTAATAACTATTTTTAAACTTTGATAGTCATTAATATACAGTTTTAAGGTCTAGTTTTAACATAACTGACCCTTGTTCTAATTTGTTACTACGGTGGAGGACCCTATTGTAGTATTGGAGTATTGGAGTTATCGTCGGACAAAAAAATTGTCACACACTCACATACACACACACACACACACACACACACACACACACACACACACACTGAAATCATTTTAAAATTAGTAAAACGTATTCTGGGGACCCTAAAACGTGCTTATTCATTAAAAACTCACCACCGAATTTTTTGCCCAAAGACAATACCTTCCTTACCCAAGGTAAAAAGATATGTTAATTTTTTGCAATATCTACCTCATTGTTACATTGGCTTATATTGATTCCTGGCAAAATTGTAGAAGCCTATATATCAGTATTTGACTCGGACAAGTTTACGTACAAATTAGTGTTCATATTTTAATTAGAATTTGACATTCCTGAAGAAGATACATGAAAAATGACATTGACATAAGAACCTGATTTTATAAAAACTTAAAAGTCTCTTGTACAAAAACAAAATGTGACGTTTCTAAATATTATTTGAATTATTGTGAAATACATTTTGTAATTTACGTTAATGTAATGATTCGTATTAATGGTGAAACTGAAATAGTGTAAGTGTAAAATGAGCTATGAATCTAGATGAAATACTGCCCAATTTAGGAGATTTCGGGAGATATCAATTCCTTTTAATTGTGTTCGTTGCCATTCCCTGCACTTTGCCATGCAGTATGATATCGTATCAACAAGTTTTTACTACGAAGGCTATACCATTTTGGTGCAAAGTTCCAGAGCTAGATTCTTTGGATGCAGAACAAAGAAGAAAACTGAGCATACCCATGAAAAAGGTAAGAAATACGTATCTAATTTTTATTAAAAATTAATTTTAAAGTTAAGAGGTAATTTTATTAGTTTAGTTATAATCAGGGCCGGCCAGATAGGTGAGACGGCGAGGCCATCGCCACAGGCCAGTGCCGGATTAACCAAGAGGGGTATGGGGCGCGCCGACGCCCGACGCCTGTTAGGGGCCCGGTTACCCAACTAGCACAGTTAGTCGATGGAACGTAGCGGTACCTACAGTAGAATATTTTAAATACCCGGCCACTAGGTACAGGCACCTAATCGGAACGTTAAAATTACGTGCTCGGGATCAAAATGGGGAATAATTTTTCAGTGACGGCAACGGTGCGTCTACTATTCTGCGTTTTATCTAACTACGTTCTCGGGACGTATTCGTTGCGTAGCAACATTGTAACAGTGTGGTAGCCAGTGACCTCTACAGTGTGTCCCATTTAGAAGTGCCACCATTGGGATTTCGAGAACTATAAGAGATACAATGTCGGTTAAATGGAACTTTTTGTGCGCCTGTGGGAGGCCATCTCAGATGTGCTTTTGTTTTTCCAAAATTTCTCATAGGGCACTAGATAATAACGAAAAACTGAATATTGTTGATTTTTTCTTTCTCAAATAACTTCTAAACTATTAGTAATTGAGAAAAACATTTCAAATATAAAAGATAGATATATTTATTAACTAACCAGTGGCGTACGAAATAAATTTTTATATCCGTAACTTTTCGAGATATAACACAAACTTATATTTTTTTAAATGGAATCCATATCTGATTTTAGTCTCAAAAAAATAAATATTTTTTTCTCTTTTCAATGATGCAAGAGTTATTATGATTTATATTTGTTTTGCTCCTAAAATTTAATTTTTCTCTTTATTTTCCTGAATTTTCTTATTATTTCCCAAAAAAAAAACATTATTATTTTTATTAATTATATTATATTTGATAAAAATAATTTGTTTTATGCCTTTATTACTTAATATTTTCATTCTAGACTCATAATTACAAATTACACTATGATGAGCCAAGGGCGACCTGATACAAAATATTATAAAAATTAATTTGATACGAATTTTGAGCAAAATTTTCTAACGAAATAAATTATTTAAATACAAGGAGTATTTCCAAATAGAAATCTACCAATATTTTCAAAATATTTGTAAATGTAATACAAAATATGGAAAAAATAATAATTTTGAAGGCAAAACAAATATAAAACATAATAACCCTTACATCGTTGAAAAGAGAAAAAAATATTTATTTTTTGGAGACTAAAATCAGATATGGGTTGCATTTAAAAAAATATAAGTTTGTTTTATATCTCAAAAATTTACGGATATAAAAATTTATTCCGTACGCCACTGGTTAGTTAATAAAAATATCTATCTTTTATATTTGAAACTTTTTTCTCAATTATTAATAGTTTATAAATTATTTGAAAAAGAAAAAATCAACAATATTCAGTTTTTCGTCATTATCTAGTGCCCTATGAGAATTTTTGGAAAAATAGAAGCACATCTCAGGTGGCCTCCCAAAGGCGCATAAAAAGTTCCATTTAACCGACATCGTATCTCTTATAGTTCTCGAGATCCCAATGGTGGCACCTCTAAATGGGACACACTGTATATACAAAATGGACCGGCGTCTTGAATAACTTGCGTGTATCCACCGAGAATACCACCCGCCTAACTGGAGGGGTGTCTATCTCTCTCTAACTTTCGTGTATAGTTGGACCACGTAGATATGCGAAAATGTATTTAAGCTTTCTTCTTCATGTTCATCGTTAATTCGTCGTACTGGTGACGCATGCGTACTTCTCACTGTTAGAAAGAGATAACCACCCCACCATGACAGTTGAGTGGATACAGCTCGCGCCGTTGTATAAAGATAGGAGTCGCCGGTCCATTTTTTATTATAGAGGTCACTGGTGGTAGCCGCCACTTTCCTCGAACTTCTCTTGTTTCGCTCTTTTCAGCTAGTGTTGCTTGCTTTGTCTAACCACTGGTTTAATAATTCTTCTGTTTCGCTCTTCCATGGTACTTTGTCTATTTTATTTACCAAACTCAGAATCGAACCGTATGATTTACTACATAGTATATGAGAAAATATTTATAGCAATTTTCACTAGTCTGGAAGACAGAATCAAAAACGAATGGTACTTTATTGTTGAATGTGATGTTGATAAGTCAAAAAAAAAAAAAAAAAAAAAAAAACGCGCCTCTGAAATTCGACTTTTTTAATTAAAACATTATTTTTAATATATCTAGTATCATATGTAAATAAAATACCTAGAGTGTAAAAACTATTTCAATAATTGTTATGAGTTACGTAAAAGTTATTATTTTGCATTATTTTATTATATTTCGTGCAAAAATTATAATGTATTGAAGTTTCTTAATCACTGTAAGGAAAAAAATCTCATAATGTAATAATGGCGACTTTCGGTTTGGCAGAAAATATGGCGTATTTTCAAAAATGTTACTTCAAAGTTGTAATCACTAAACTATGGTACTTGAAAGTACTTGTGACTAAACGTTAATTGACAGGAACTAGGAATATGTAACACAATAGTATCAATTTCTCCAAAGTATCGATTGGAACTACTGTGGCACTTTAAAGGGACAATAAAGTTACGATTACTATAATCTGCGTGTTTAAAGTAACCGTTGCTACTTGATGGGTCCACATGGAACTTTAACTTAATATTTTATTGACAGTTATTGTTAGTCATCTTACGTCTTCATTGTGTAGCTGTTCAAGAATTATTATGGATTTATTCAAAATTGTTTCCACGCAAGAAAAACGTGGAGTATTTTTTATTGTTGTTCCCCACCAGTGGGAAACAAATCCTCATTTGAAAAATATCCTTCGTTTTGCATAGCCGGCTCCTCTACCTAATCTTTTGTTACAAATTCTTTGATTGATAATTTGTTTTCGTTAATTGGTATTGACGATTTTACAATAGATAAATGTTCTTTAACGGTGAATTAACAATATTCGTTGCTTTTAAGATTTTTAATTTTCTGTAGAAAGTTATCGAATGTCGGTAACTTTTTTCATTTTTCTTACTAATTTTACCTTTGCAAACTGACGCCATTATTTTTTATATAAGCACAATTATTTTAGTTTTTATGGCGCATTGCATTAAAGTAATAACGTATACTCGTATGAACTGAACAGGGACTTATGTATTTTATCAAAATCAGGGTCTAGATAGCGGCATTAACCTCACGGTAATTTTAAAAGGTAATAGAAACTTTAAAGTTGCTTTGTAAACCAACCTTACTACTTACAAGTTTTAGAACTTTAAAATAACAATTATGCCCATATTCATAAACACTCGTAAAGTTTCAAAACGGCTCGTTATAATTTTTGACAAATAGAATCAAACTTGACAAATAAAATTTCGATTTTTCTTTCAATGTCGACTGTTTTTATTGGATAAAAATTATAACGAACAGTTTAAAAAAATTACGAGTGTTTATGAATACGGGCATTAATGTTCCTAGAACGTCGCGGTAACTACCAATGTAACGTGAAAGTAGTTGAAATTTTAAAGTCAGATTTTAGTAACATTAGTTAGTCGCTGTTACTTTCATTTGCCAATTTAAAGTTTTGAAAACTTTAGAGTCATTTCAAAAGGAGCAACAACGTCCCTTAAATTATAATAGCTACTTAGAAGTAATAAATCCATAAAGTAACATTTGATGGTAGAATCTACGTTTTAGCAACTATAAATTTCTCAAATGAAGTTATATATACATTAAAGTAGTAGATTTAGTAGAAAACACGTAACAGCTACGTGCTTGAGGTTCATATCCCAGTTGCGATAACTTTAGTGCTAGTTGGGTACAGCACCATTTTGTCGAGTTTTTATTTTTTTAGTTTGTATTTATTTACTTATGAGTTTATTTCTGTTGTAATTATTTTTCTGTTTAATTTATGAAATAAATTATATTTTTGGGGTCTAATGTCTTATTCTAGGGGCCCGAAAATTGTTCGAGCCTCAGGCCCGAAAATACCTTAATCCGACCCTGCCTCAGCCCCGGAATTTAAATAGGCGCCAAAATCAGACATATTAAAAAAATATAAAAAACATATCATCACGGCATATTACCCATTTCTGAGTGTGCCAATCTGTTTTATTACAGATATCGGTATGATGATAACATATTTGTACCATGCGGGCGCTTACCAGGCGTCACCTCACGAGCTCTCATTGCTGGTGTGAAGAGTGCACCACAGGGGTCACACTAAAGATATAAAATTTATTAATTTAATACACTTATATCCGAGCTTACAACAAATTATAAAATTATATTTAATACATATTTACACACCAAGTGAGCTAAGATAACGTTTATCCATGAGAAGAAAGTTTAGCTCATGAGCCCGCAAGGGCGAGTGAGTTAATTTCTTCGAATGAATAAACATTCTTAGCTCACGTGGTTTGTACAATATTTTATTCAATTTTGACGAAATAATAATAAAAACCATTATAATATTTAATTTTGACAAAATAAAAAACTGATCAGTTAGTAGGCTGAGCATGACAATTGTCGCTGATAGATGTCAAGTCATCTATTTAAGATGCTCTGTTAATTAGTTGTTAGCATCGACCTTTAAACTAATAGACCCAGCGTACGAGCAAAACGCTTGTCCCGCCATAACGGTGCAGACACTGTATCTCTATCACTGATCACTTGCAGAATACAAAAATACTCAAAGTGTTTAAATTAACAAGTCACGTGATACTTAACCATTCACGTGGGTTGTTAAGAATTAACAACTCGCTTACAGAATTAGGCTGAATGTCTGTTATTTGTGTCGTGAAAAGTAATGAAAATGGCTGATAATATTTGATAAATACTGTGGTGAGTGTTATTTTCGTGCTTGATGTTATTTTAAATGTATTATTTGTTGGAGAGTGAGTTAAAATTTTGTAAGAGTGATTTAATTTTTTTTTTTAATTCATTTGTGAATAAAATGTTACTTATAGTTGTTGCTATGAAGTTAATAATGACAGGTTAAAACGTCATAATTGAATAAAAGTATTGTTATGTTCATATTGTTTCCTTACGTCCGTATTTTGTAAAATACCAACAATTAGATATTTCAATCTTATGTGAAAATGAAATATTTACTCTTTCTTAAAATATATGATTTTGTATTTATTTTTTCTCTAATTGTCCTTTCATAAATCTTTTTGAACAGTTGCGGACTTATTTATCATTCCTTGGTTAGTACAAGAGAGAAAAAAGCATTTTTCAAAGAGGAACTAAAAAATTTTTTCGAGAAAATACAAAAGAAAAATTTAATTTGATTTCCAATGTATATTGTCAAACGTTGTTGTAGGTATAAAAATTCTTCAAACATTACTGAGAGCTGAACGCAGTTTTACTAATCTGAATATTGGAATATATGATCTACCCATAATTTCCATAGAAAAAACCATATCTAATTGCTTAAAACAATATAAATAATAAATTTATAAGCTACGAGTATTTATTGTAAAAGCAGTGCAGTATTGTTTTTTAATACGAGGGTGGGTCAAATATAAACGGGATGTTTGTTTCTGAGCATCTACAGTTGGTAAGACCGGACTCGCGCTTCTAGTATGCTTGGGTGGATCCATAAGGAGTGGGGAGAGCCGATTGTTCCACACTTTCAACCCCTTCGTCAGTAGAATCCGTACAAGCTAACTTCAAGCCACCTACGTCATCAATCGTCCGGTGCGCGGCAAGGGGAGAGAGTGGGACGTAGACGTTCATCGTTGGCTGCAGTCGATTCCATAGACTCGTCAGATTTGTATAAAACTGGGGGCTAATTACGTTGCGTAATAAAGCTTTTATTTTTGGTCGTATATTGAAGAATATCATTATAGGAATACGGCCTCTTGTGATTTATGTCTAGACACTTGTCTCCTTGCGCTCATGCGCCAATTGGATTTCATTCAGCATGCGCTTGAGACGCGTGGCAAGCGCTTGGCGTTCGGACTAATATTCCGCACGCCAATGGACAATTTGTTGGAGGCGTGGTCTGCAGAGCTCAGTCATGAGGGAACCGGCTTGAAGTTAGCTTGTACGGACTCTAACGCACACGATTTCGGAGAAAGAGGTGCACCCCTACACTGCGCAACGCATTATTATCAAATTTCTTGTTCGTGAAGGTGTTCCAGCGACTGAAAATTTCCAGAGATTATCTGCACAGTTCGGTGATCAAACACTGTCAAGGACGCGTGTGTTTCCCTGGCATAAAAAGTTCAAGGAAGGACGGGAACGCGTGGAAAACGAGCAACACGATCGCCGTCCTCGGACCAGCATTACAGATGAAAACATTTGTGCATTTTGCTCATTGATTTTTTGCATGAGCAACGCACAGTCAATGCTGGCTTACTACTGCGAGCTATTGAACTAGGTGAAGGATGCATATCGCCGCAAAAGATGAGACCCAAGCAATTCGAGAAGTCATCCTCCTCCACGACAGTGCCAGGCCCCATACTGCAGCTCTAACTAACTCCAAACTACAGGAAATGCACTGGATACAACTGAAACATCCTCCTTACAGCCCGGACCTATCGCCCTGCGATTTCCATTTGGACCGCTTAAAGAAGCTCTAGGAGGGCTACGATTTGAAGATGACGAGGGCGAGGAAGAATTCGTGCGCAATTGGCTCCTGACGCAACCACCTTCGTTCTACAATGCTGCGATAAATAACCTTCCTTCTCGCTGGGTAAAATGTATTTCAAAAGCGGCAAACTATGTAGAAAAATAAATTATAATTGCCTTTGGTTTTTCAATACATGATTTAAAAAAAAAAAATCCCGTTTATATTTGATCCACCCTCGTATGTTCCTTTCTTTGGTATTTTGAATATTTTTTAATAAATAAAGACTACATCTTATCTAATGCATATTTTCTCCTGCTACTCTCGTTGCCATATTAATTTAAATATTTTTGTGGTATTTTAAAATATGGGAATAGGTCACGAGAAAATAATAAGTAGATACATCATATTACTCCCTTTGTTGCTTAATAAATATGCGAGTTTATTTTTATTGTTAATTGGTACAAATAAAATAAATAAATACGGGGTGTCTCTTAAATAGGGGGACATGGCTTAACCACAGATTCCTGAGGACCTGAGGCTAAAATAAAACGATTTAACTAAACTTGCTTCTACCGGAAAGTGTACCATTTAGCCAGAATTCAGCTTCAAAGTTCTTCAAAAAAAAAAATTAATTTTGCTTGTAATAACAGAACGCTAAATACGATTTGGATGAAATTTGGTATGACATTTCATATGGTTATAAGTCATCTTTTAAGGTGATACTTGTTATTATTAGTGAACCACTAGTGTATAAAACTTAGGTGTCACAACATTAATTAGACCGTAACTTTTTAATGGCAATGCCGAAAACGTGAGATTATTTTTCTTCAGAAAAATACATTCAATAATAAACTTTTCTCTCTCTGTGTAATTTGTGATATATGTTACGGTTCACACAGAAAAAAATAAAGTCTGAGTGTCTGCACTGCTAAATTTTTAAAATAAATTTAATCTAGCATTCTGTCCAAATGCCAAACATTTAATTTTTAATTACAGTAACGAGTTGTCAATCTTCACAACTTGTTTAGTTGTAAGCTGAGGTATGTAATCGTCCTATTTATAATAATGGTAGTTAAATATTATTAGGCCGAACAATCGGATGTTACTAATTTTAAGAGACAACCTGTATATCATCACGGCATATTTCCCATTTCTGAGTGTGCCACAATCTGCTTTATCGCAGATATCGGTAATGATGATGACATATTTGTACCGTGCGGGCGTTTACCAGGCGTCACCTCACGGGCACTCATTGTTGGCGTGGAGAGTGACCACAGGGGTCACTTTTATGCCATTTAAAATTTGAAATATTTGGCGTGGGTCGGGATCGAACCCGGTTAATTGATACAATATTTTTTTTTAAATTAAAAGGCGCCATTTTGAATCTTGCTCCAGGAGCCACAATGCACCGGCCCGGCCTTGGTTATAATTTAACTTAGTCTTTCTATTAATAATTATTACTTTACACACAGCTTGCACTTATGGCCGATTTCACCACCGATTCCTAAAATTTAAGTAATACTTATGTACCCGATGTGAACCACATAGGCATTACCTAGCAAAATTTCGTTTTCACCAACCGCTAAGCATTGCCTTTTTCGATTTAGGAATTACTTAGCTAGGTATCTGTTTTCCGATGCCCAAATCGCTAAGCATTTCCTAAAGTTTGACAGCTGACACTTCAAAATGAAAATTGTACAATTTTATTGAATATTTTGATAGTTACAACGAAGAAATAGAAAGATATGCACAAGATAAAAAAGAAAGAACAAATTGTTTTGAATTCTGTGATGAAAAATGGTTTTGAAAAAATGTCCTTTTCAATAGAAAACAGAATTTTTATATACCTATACGAGTTTATCAGCCTTATTCTGGTGACCATGGTATTGAATACAATATTGTATAAAATACCATTATTGTTTTCAATACAATAATTTTCCGAAATGGTATTCCGGTAACCATTGGTTTCAATACAATGTTGTTTCCAATGCAATAATTTTATTCTATACGATATGGTATGAAATTAGTATTCAGGTAACCATTTATTATTAAAACGTCATTGTATACGAAGCAATTATCGTATAAATTCATGGTTTTGGTAAAGTCAAATTTCAGTTCGCGTTATGAACATTGTATAGTAGAAAAGTTCTACTATTTCCTGAAATTTATTCGGTAACAGTATTTTTTTTGGAAAGTTTAGTGAAAAAATAGTAACTAATAAAGAAATGATAATAATAAAAATGGGTAATATTGGTTTTATTTTAATTTTTGACATGCTCGAAAATGAAAGAAATCGGTAAGTTATTAATTAATAAAAATGTAATTTGTTATAAAAAATATTTTTATTTAGACATGATTTACATATAAATAGAAGAGTTTTGCGTGATGCTAGTGATCCCTTAACTCTTTCAGAGAATGTGTTCAATAGCATCTTCAGGCTATCGCGTCAGTTTCTGATTTTATTATAGAATTGGATCCATTCTTTCCTACTTCAGAGCGTGAAGAAATTGCGAGTCCTACAAATATAAAGATACTAAAAGCTTTACAATTTTATGGTCAAGGAATCTACCATCAGTTGGCCAAGATTTTTTAATTTCTATGAGTCAGGCGTCCGTCAGTCGCAGCATAAAAGAAGTGACACAAATTATTGTCGAACATCTGAGTTTTGTAGTACGTTTTGAGGTATCCCTGGGGTTAACTGTTATTTTCGTAATGATATAAATAAATTTCTATTTGGCTGGTAGATGCAGAATTTGTAGATACTGATTAAATACCCGTATTCAGGACCGCGACGATTACGCTTCTGCACGGCCCATTTCAAAGTACATTTTAATCTTGACAGCTGTCAATTTCATCTCCAAATTGTTTTCCAAAATTTTATCTTCACATATTTGTATATATTTCTTGTATTTCTTTCTTTCGCTTTTGATATTACTTTTATACTCGTTTATACTACTTGTAATTGTTGGATACAATAAATAAATTTGAAGTTGTCTTTTAGAAACCTTCTTTTTAGATGAACTCATGATTAGATTATTACACACAAATTTCTCTTTGTGGATGTTTCACTTGATAAACACTTTTGACATTCGCTAACATCAAAATGTAAGCAAATGCTAGGTTAGGTGTCAGTCACTGTTACCAATTGTCGCATGAAATCATCATATTTATTTAATAAAATTTATCAATATACAAATTAATATTTGCGTTATTTTACTTCAAATATCAATCCTGCGAATGTAAATGTATTAACATTGTAAAATTTATTTATTTAAATAAAATAATATTAAGATTTTATTACAATTTTCCATAGAGTGACATCACTGCAAACAGGTGAATACAATATTGTATTCATTACAATACCACTTTCATACGATTACAATGTGGACACCAGAATACCAAATCTATACGATGTCTTATAGAACATTGAAATCATTATTGTATAGATTACAATATTGCTTCGGATACAATGGTCACCAGAATAAGGCCGTATATCATATAAAATTAATTAGTAAATACGTATATATCGTTTTATTCTTAATTTTATATTTTGGGAAATTACATTGGGTATTCACATATAATTAAATTCATAATTTCTACAAAAATGTCATAGACAAATATCAAATATGCGTTCCGGTTGTCATATTTTAAATTTTTTCTTGAAATCATAGGAATCAGTTTCTGTTTTTGTATTATTTATTCTATATTTTGCCATTTATATATTTTTCTTTTTGTTCATTTTTATATTTGTTTCATTACGTATATTTTCCACTTCTGTAACACAAATTTATAAATATAATATGTAAAGGAAATTTCTTTAAAAATTTAATTATTTCGTATACTTCAAGGTAATATTAATAATATCTCCACATAATTTCCAATATCAATGTGGTCTATGTTGACAAATACAATTGACAAATGTCATAAATTATAAAAATTATTCATTTATTTCCAGTGTGCAAATATAATATCACAAAAGTAACTAATAATCCGATGCCTACGTAAGTAATTCCTAGCTGGGCATTGCTTTGTTTGGTGAAATCCAAAATGGATAAGTATCAGTTTAGGCAGTTCTTAAATTTAGGAAATTCCTTGCTAGGCAATAGTTTACGAATCGGTGGTGAAATTGGCCGTTAGTGTGTAAAGTACCCAGTTTACACATCGGAAAACTGATAAAACTATCCGAGTTTTGCGTACGTTTGGAACATACATCGTGTATCTTCGGGGTTCCTCGACCTGACGGCTAGACTCTTGTAGTACTAATTACATATAAGTTTAATATCTGTTTTTAAGGATAACAGTACCTGGGAATCATGTATGAGATACTCGGTGGACTGGTCTAAAATTAACATTAACAATAGCACAGCTGATCCATCTTGGGAAACAGAGTCTTGTAAGGATGGGTACGAGTATGATACGAGCGAAATACCGGCTACTATAGTCTCAAAGGTAAGGAAAATTTACTACTTCATTTACGTATGTCGTCAAGAATTTGTTATTGCGCAACAACATTCTTACATGAAGAATACTATATATTATATAATAAGGGTTTGATAAATTTGGAATGTACATACAGAAGATGTTCGTCACATTTATCACATTTTAGTGTTTTTGATATTGCAGTAAAATCGATTGATAATAATGAGGTGTTGCACGATTTTCTTTTTTTTTGCTTTGCTTTAATCAAGGGAATTAGAAAATAGTAGTTTATATATCAAGGGAGTAAAGTTCGTCATTATTTGTCGAGAGCGAAGATTGAGGGCGCAGCCCGAGGGATGCAATCGCTTGAGGCAGATAATGACACTTTACTCCCTTGTTATATACAATATTTTATATACAAATGGAAAAGAAGAAGAATAAAGCACATTTCTATAAACGAAGAAAAACTATTTATTTTAAATTTAATTTTACAAAAATCATATTTTTCTCCAAAATAAATATAATTAATAATATTCCTCATTTGTTAAACAATATCAATTTCCCTCGATAAATATTTAAGCTCATTAAGTTATGATTTTGATAAGAATAAAGTTAACATTATTTACCGCTTGTATATAATAGTATATTATACGCCAAGGTTGAGAAGATAATCATTATTGACAAGGCACCTGATCAATAATGATCTTCTCAACCGTGGTTTATATACTATTTTTTTCACTACTAGCACATAAATCCTATTCGATTGAATAATTACGTTACTTGTTTGTTAATATTCAAAAAAACAAAGTAGGCTGCATTTGTTTTTATATCTGACGTTTCGCTTATTTCGCTGGTTTGTTAACCTCACTTATGAGCCTTGATTTGTTTTTGATTTAATTATTTAATAAAAACACTTTTTGCTGTTACAGTCAGCAGCATAATTAGTTTGTTATTATTATTAAATAAATCTATTGAAATGTATGTACAAATACAAAAAAATAGTGATTTATTCAATACTACATCTACTGTAATTGGGACATTGTCCTGTTGAATAATAAATAAATAAATAAATAAAATACATATGTTTTACAGCTTCACCAAAACAGCACAGAGCCCAGGCGAGGCGAGGCGGCAACGTAGGTCAATTTAAAATTAAGCGGCAAATTTAAATTATATACTTTTCTTGACTTTAATGAGTTAAATAATATTTAAATTTGGAGGCTTGAGTTTGATTGAAAAGGACAGTTTGCATTATAGACCTAGGTTAATAATAAATTATTATTGACCTAGGTTACCATGGCTACAAGCAAGTGAAAAACAATTTCTCATGTCAAATAAAGGTAAATAATAGTGGCTTCCTAGGCTAGTAGTGAAAAAAATATTTTATTTTAAATGGTCATTGAAGTGCACAAAAATCGTCATTAAAAGTTCAGAAATCGGCACTAAAGTAATCTACTATGCGACGATTTTGTGCAATTGCAGTGTTGCCAACTTTATAATAATTATTGTACATATAAGATAATTTTGGTAGGTATACGATATACATATGGATAATAATAAATTTGTACGTAAAATGACAAAAAATATGTGTAAGAAGAACGAACGAACTAAACAATTTCAATGAAGAAGATTGAAATAAAATATAATTTTGAGTATTCTTTACGATAACCTCAATGTTTGAAGGTTAGCAAATTGAGTGTCAAACTAACAGTTACATAAACATATGCCTAGCTGCACCAACAATATTTAAATTTTAATCTACGTTTAAACAAATAAATGCAAATTGAAATTTTGACAGCAATGTATTATAATTAATTTGACCTCTCATTTTGATGGAATCTTGTCAGTTTAAACCATGTTTAATAGATAGATAGATAGATAGATAGAGTTTTATTTGTTCCCAGGGCTGAGCCCTATACAAAAATCAATATAAAAGAAAAGAGATACAATACATGAAAATATTTAGTACATAATTATTTCCAGACATAAATATAGGAAGTTGTAAATTAGATGATCAAATAAATTCTCAATTATGACAAATTATAAATGGGAAGTAGTAATTGTAAATTTATTTACACATTTTCACCAAAATGTCAGATAATGTAGGGTGCAATTAAGCTGTACAAATATTATTAAATAAAGACTAAGTGCAAAAGATACTACGTAGAGTTCGTTGAATTTAAAGTATAAATTGGATCGATTCTATTCATTTAAAAAGAAGCTTCTCAATTTAAGGGCTGCAATTGTATAGTAAAATATGTTTTTAATTTTGTGTTCATCTAGCTCACTGAGGAGCATATAAAAATTAAAGTAATTAATATCTGTAATATATGAGCTTAGATAAGTATTTCTGTAGGGGGAGTAGATAGGGCAATTTAAGTAAAAATGCACCAGATCTTCAGGTTCCTGTAGATTGCAAATAGTGCAGTTATTTTCTGCATCTAGTTCGTAAATAAGGGTTTTATAGAAAATTTTCAATCCTTTGCTCTCAGACAGTCTCAGCTGACAAATTATTCTTATCATATTTATGGGAAGTTTGTACGTTAACAAATAATTACTCGTTTGATGACTTAATGCTAGTTGTGGGTAGTAAGAATTGAAGTTAGAGGTTGCTATTCTGTCATGATCTTGATATTTACATTTAATTTTATACGTAGTAATTATTTCTTGAATAGTGTTTTTATCTACCGATTGCTTGTTCCAAACTTCAATAAAACCTAAATCTTGTAGAAATATTCGTATGTTAGAGCACCAATTATATTCAATTTTCTTAATGTCCGAGTTATCTAGGATTTTTAAGCGATTGTATAAAATTTTTGGTATTCTATTATCGTTCATTAGAAGTAACTTATGCCACCAATTTAGGATTCTATGCCAAACATCGCAAGCTATATGATCAGTTTCAGTTTCATGTCTTACATAGTGATTTGGAGTGTTTCTACGTATTTGTAAAATTGATTTCATGAATCTTAATTGCACTTTTTCTATCGCTTCATACTGGGTCGGGCCCCAGATTTCACAAGCGTATAGAGCGCAGGCGTTAATGACACTTTTAAGAAGTTTTATTTTTTCTGCCCAGCCGGATGACTTCCCCCGTGCAAGTATTTCTTTTACCTTACTTATTGCAGCATTTGCTTTTTGAATTTGTTCATCGACAGCTAGGCGGAATTTTCCTGAGGATGAGAACTTCATTCCTAAATAACTAAATTGATTTGTTACATCTATCTTGCTTTCGTTATATATGAAATTAGTTTGGGCCGGATTTTTACCTTTGTGAAATATTACAATCTTTGTTTTATTAGTATTTACTGTTAGTGAATTTTCTGCGCAGTAATTTTGAAGTATTTTCAGTTTCTGCTTTGTGTCAATAGGGGAGTCTGCGAGGATAACCATGTCGTCCGCGTAGGCTAATATTAATAAATCGTTATGACCGTCTATGCTTAAACCTCGCGATCCATTATTTCGAAAATAATCCTCTATGTCATTTACAAATAATATAAATAGCAGGGGGCTTAAGACCTCGCCCTGTAGTACTCCTTCCGTTATTTTTATGGAACTTGAACTTTGATTGTTAATATCAACTTGCAAACACGCATTACTATATAAATTAATGAGAATTCGAATAATTTTTGCCGACAGTACAACTTTAAAAGGATGTTGCGCGAGCACGTTGCAGCTAGTCTGGACGCGACGGCGAACAGATACTTGCAACAAATTATTTTATTTCACTTAATTCTTTAGATTTTTTAATTCCAATGGGCCCATAAACAATTTTTTTAAAATATTTTTAAATGAAAGTTCGTTTAATTTTGAAGCAATTCGTGGTATCAAAAAGTCAAAATTGTTTTTTGTATAACTGCATTTATATATATATATATATATATATATATATATATATATATATATATATATATGTATCTGCAACAATAATGGAAAAGAGGCGAACATTCCCCCGCCATCACCTGCTAGTGCTCGTCGATCAGTTCGCCGAACGGTTCGACGAACGGTTCGCCGTATGGTTCGCTGAACGGTTCGTCGAACGGTTCGCAGGTCTGTACGAGGCTTTATTAGGATACTACGTTGATATGTCATACTTATCACAATTGTCGTCTAAAAATATATTTTCTTTCTCTAATAATAAATAGTTATTTTCATAACAAGTTATGAAATATACCAAATATCATGCGAGTGTAAATTGACGCACGACGCGTAGCGGAGTGCAAGTCAATACACACGAGTTAAGATATTTGAATTCGCAATAAAAGAAATCATAAGGGAAAAACGTCGCATACGAAGAACATGGCAACAAAACCGAAATCCACTGGACAAAAACAGACTTAATAGAATAGAAAGAGAGTTAAAACAAGCCCTACATGAGTGGAGAAATAACAACATACAAGAATACCTCTGCAATCTAACTAACACACAAACTACGGACTATTCATTATGGAAGGCAACTAAACATTTGAAAAGACCGATACAAAGAATTCCACCTATAAGGAAGCAAGATAATAGTTGGGCAAGAAGTGATAAAGAAAAATGTGACAGTCTGGCTGAACATCTATCCCAGGTATTCAAACCCTTTCCTATAAACAACAACACGCGAGAAGAAGAAGAAATAAAACAATACCTAGAAACCCCCAATCAAATGTGTTTACCGATTAAAAACATAGGCATGTACGAAATAAAAGACATCATTAGAACAATTAATCCCAAAAAATCGCCAGGCTATGATCACAGGTAAAATACTGAAAGAATTATCAGAAAAGGCAATAAAATTAATCACATTTATTTTTAATGCAATATTGCGATTAAGCCATTACCCTTCACAGTGGAAAATAGCACAAATAATCCCAATCCAAAAGCCCGGAAAACCACCCGAAGAACTTACTTCTTATCGACCAATTAGTCTGCTGCCAGTTTTATCAAAGGTTTTTGAAAAAATATTGCTGAAAAGACTAAAACCAATTCTACACAAAGAAAACCTAATTCCTGAGTACCAATACGGATTCAGAGAGCAACATGCTACAACCGAGCAAACACATAGGATTGTTAATCAAATTAGAAGTGATCTAGAAGGAAAAAAATACTGTTCAGCCGCATTCCTAGATATCACACAAGCCTTCGACAAAGTGTGGCATGAAGGTTTGCTTTATAAAATAAAAAAAAGTTTGCCAAGCTCATTTTACCAGCTGTTAAAATCCTACCTGATGGAACGGTACTTCCAAGTCAAATATCAAAATGAATACTCTGACTTATGTCCCATCAAATCAGGCGTACCGCAATGTAGCGTCTTAGGCCCTGTGCTGTACCTTCTTTATACAGCCGACCTACCCACTACAATACATACAACAATAGCCACCTTCGCCGACGACACGGCAATACTAGCATCAGATGAAAACCCACAAACAGCCTCACAACTGCTACAAACACACTTATATGAAATAGAGAAATGGTTAATCAAGTGGAAAATAAAAGCAAATACCACAAAATCCACACATGTCACATTTACAACTAGAAGAAACACTTGTCCGATTGTGTACTTAAATAATGAACCACTTCCCCAAGTCAATGAAATTAAATATCTGGGTTTATACTTGGACAGAAGATTAACGTGAAACAAACATAATAAAACTAAAAGAAAACAACTAAATATAAAAGTTAAACAAATGTATTGGATGCTGGGTAAAAAATCAAAATTATCGACCGAAAACAAGCTATTGCTGTACAAAACCATATTAAAACCCATATGGACATATGGAGTCCAGCTTTGGGGCAGCGCCAGCAATTCCAATATAGAAATAATCGAAAGGTTTGAAACGAAAACATTAAGAACCATACTAAACACTAAACGCACCTTGGTATGTAAGAAATACAACTATATACAACGATCTCAATATGAAAACTGTAAAAGAGGAAATACAAAATTATAGTACAAAATATATGCAACGTCTAGAGAAACATTCAAACTATACAGCAGTGAACTTATTAGACAACAGTCTCGACATAAGAAGACTAAAACGACACAGCCCACTTGACCTGCCCCACAGATACAACTGAGAAAGGAATCCGACTAAATTACCCCAAGTTGAAATAAAAAAGAGGAGTCTCACTGGATACCACCTCATTCATGTTTTGCTATATTTAATAAATCATTTACTTATTGTTATTTATAACAGATTGTAAATATAAAAGAACAATAAAAAAAAAAAAGATATTTGAATTTCATACAAGTTATGAACATTATTTTTTAGACGAGCATAAAAAAATTTAACTTTTTTTTCAAAACTGATATTTAGGTTCAAACGTACTGACAGCTGACAAATGAATAATGTATACATATAGCCAGAAATAATGGCCGCGTTCAGCACGTCACAGCGCTGGCAGCACTGACCGTCGAAGTTTGCCGAACGCAATGAATGGACGAATGTAATTGGTCCAGCAATAGTATTCGGCAAACTTCGGTGCTCAGCGCTGCCAGCGCTGTGTCGTGCTGAACGCGGCCAATGATATAGTAACCTAGCAACCGTATCAACTATTACGATATGAAATATATCGTAACACTAATGTGATAAGTTCAACTTTCAGTATTTGGATACTACGTTGATATGTCATACTTATTACAATGGTCGTCTAAAAATATAATATTACAATTCAAATATACATTATTTTGTAATTTGCTCAACATTTTTTCGTAAGTCTGTGAACCACTGTTTGTGTACTTCTGGTATACCCACACCCACATTACCTACGTCACAAATGAAATTTAAAATTTATACCTTAATCTCTCGCTTATTTGGTGGAATTTTAAAAATAAAAAAAATATCGTGGAATAGCCTATTATGTATATAATTTATATAAAAATTCGATATGAGTGGAATCCCCTATTGCTAAATCGTTTTATGTTTTATGGCATTGTGACTATTTGATTTGAAACATACTGTTGTTAGTTTGATTTAGTGTGCAAAGACGACATAAAGGTCCCTGTAGGACTGTGTGTTCTGAACTTGGGAAACTTGTGTGGCCTGGTTATATTTGGTTTCCTCACGGATAAATACGGAAGAAGGAAGACATATTTTATGGTAGTAACAACTCTACTCGTTGGAAATATATTAACACTTACCTCTGTTAACTATTGGATGTGGTTGTTCGCAAGGCTAGTTACTGGCAGTTCCATTTCTGCTTCGTACCAAGCTCCATTCATCCTAGGTAAGATAAAAAAAACTACTCGTGCAGATTTTATAATTAATAAATTTGAAAAATCAAATGACCTCGTTGGGACTCAAACCCGACTTTCCACTTTCCGGGCGGACGCTCTAACCACTGATTGAGCTACGAGGCTGCCAAGACTGTGTCCAATGTCGCATTTCGGCATTTAGTTTTTAGAATTTAGATCTTCTTTACACAAATACAACTCCGAATGGTTCTCTAATGACATCCATTGGATTTTATGGCAACACTTTAGAACAACAAAAATGAATTATACATTTCGATTTATTTTGATGCGTCAGATTAAATTTTAATATTATATTTCATACAATAGAAGCTAGAGTTGTGTTTATTGTCGCATTTTGACATTTAGATTTTAGGATTTAGGTCTTCTTCACATAAATACAACTCCGAATGGCACACTAATGACATCCACTGGTTTGTATGGCAACACTTTAGAATAACAAAATAGCTATTTATGTAACAAGTTGCGAAATAATAGTGTTTTAGGCACGCGACGTGAAATTTGTACGCACGAGCTTAAGCGACTGATGCAACACGTCAAGTGCCTAAAACACTCACTTCGAAATGTATTACATACAAGATTTTTTATAATAGCGTTTTAAAACAGATCATTTATTCTCAAATATTAACATTTTGAATTTTTGAAAATTAAAAAGTAGATAGATGTCAGGTTCAACTATTTGTTGCTAAATGCAATAATTTTAAGCACTAGTGCATTAAACTGCAACTTTTGTGCATTAAACTGTCACTTTTACGAATTAAATTATCATTTTTAAGCACTAGTGCTTCAAAAAGTTGTTGTTATAAAAGGCTAGAAAGTATAAAAATGAATCATACAATTCAATTTAATTTGATGCTTCACATTAAATATTAATATTATATTTCACAAAATAGAAGATAAGAAGCTATTCTTTAACAGTAAATTTGACATTTTGTACAAATTATAGCAACGTACTTAATTTGTTTAATTAGTGTTTGTCAACTTCAAGCAGTGTTGCCAACTCGTGGGAAATTTCCCTTTTCGTGGGAATTTTTACCAGAAATAATTAGAAAGGGAATAAAATTAAAAATGAGGGAATTTTTACAATTTTATAGCAATTTATAATTATATGAATTTATGTTTAAATAATATTTGTTTTCAATCAGATCTAATCCAAATGTACAAATTTAACTATGAACACGTATGTGAATTATCACTTTTCTGACTTTCACATACACGAAACCAACGAAACCGCTCAACACAACGCATGCGTACTTCATTTCACGTAAGAAAATAGTGACGCGAATATAGGTACAGTTTGATCTTGTTATTTTTTATTGGATAATACTCCGATATTATCCAATCACACAACAAGATCAAACTGCACCTATCTTCTCATCATTATTTTCTTGAAATGAAGGATAGGAATTTTAAGAATATTTCTTCATGTAAATATTAATAAAAATAAACATAAGTTATGGTTCGCTATCATAAAAAAAACACTTTTTCTAATATCCCTACTCACTTTTGAGTAGTAACGTAAAAAAAAAAATCTGATGTGGCCAACACAAAACCTCCCGCTATTTAATTTTTATTAATTTAAATACATACCTACCTACTTATTGACTAACGCTGCAAACTGTTCCATTGCAGAAAACTATTGCTTTATTTACTATTTTCTTTTGAAAATGTCACTATTATTAATTTGAAGTGATAAGTTTTCTGACAGTGACATTTACTGTCAGTTACATTCATTTAAAAAATGAACTGTGTAACAAGGAAATAGTTTTTATCTTAGGCTTCGCGACTAATAAAAAAAATTATTTTTAAATTTATCTGTAAAATATATAGAAAAAGTATTAATGTATTCCTGTAGAAAATTCAATAATCTTTAATTTTCATTAGACATAAAATTCGAAAAAATGACATTTAATGGTATTTTTTGAAGAAAAACCATTATGAGCTTCAAGTAAAGTACGATTTCCGTTTATCCGATTTACACCAAAATCTAATGGCTTCTATTCCTATTAGAATAGGGTAAAAATACAAGGTTTCAGAATTTTCTGAATGATAGTATTTGAGTTAGAGTGCAAACAAAATTCTTACACATACACACACACACACATACACACATACAGACATCATCGTGAAAATGTTAAAAATGGATTCTAAGGACCTTAAAACGTGGTCATTTACTAAAATCTCGATATGTGATTTTTAGCACGATCCCTATACCTCCCTTACCAAGGGTAGCGGGAGGTAAAAATTGGAGGGAATTTTTGTCAGAAAAAGGGAATTTTTTCAGACGGAAAAGTGAAAATCCTTAATAAACGGTTGGCAACACTGACTTCAAGGCATAGTTTGTTCTAATACCCTAACAGTGGGATTCTGAAACCAGCGTTAAATAACGTTCGGCGTTAAGTAACGATAGTAACGTTCACGTTTCGGAGTTAAACTGGTATTCTGAAACACTGGCGTGAACGTGGAACGTTAATGACGTCAGCGTTGGTTCACGTCGCATACATTCGTTTGATCTTTCCCTTTTTGAATTTTCAACCAATAAAAAATCATTAAACGTAATAAAAACTGCACTTACCCGTCAATTTAAAAAGTATATGTCAAACGTCAAATAAACCTACGTGCATTTTGTGTTAAAAACATATTTCTGGTATATTAATAAAATACAATTATTTCATAAAAATGGTGAATAACACGGTTTATTTATAGTTTAGTATTTTACAAAAAATAGAAAAAAAAAACAAGAATTTAGAATATACAAGATTGGAGATTTGCGGAATTGTTTACACTTTCACAGAATAATGTTTTTAATATTATAAATAATATTAGCCAATATGCAATCAGTACATTTATGAAAGAAGTTACTTTTGCATTTGAAATGGGAAACTACCTAATGAATTTACTGATAATTTCCAATAACTACTGAAGATAAAACAGTTTAAAATAATTGTTCTAGTTAGAAACATTTAGGTACTATTTTAGTATAGGTACCAGGAAACAATTACTTTTCTAATAAATCAATAATTTTCTGAATTTATTCCAATGGTGTATTGTTGTAATCAGTATATTCTTTGTTGAAATCACACACAATTTTGTTCATTATAATACGAATTTCTTCTTATAATCCATACTAAAAAAATCACTTTCCTTGAAAGTATTTATCGTTGTATTAAAACATAAATGATTATTACAATCAAAGGATTTTTCAATTTTTGCAAGTAACATAAAATTGCTTTTCTTCACTTGATTTTTCCTCATAGATACATCCTCGGGTCTCGGGTTCAGCAGTTATTTTCTGTGTTGCATTAAGGTACCGGTACCGATAATTCTAAACTTGATACTGTTGTTTGTAATTTGAAAATTTTATATTGCAAGGTTATGTTAACATTGTTTAATATATAAATAATAATCATTACATATAACATGAATAACTGTACTCACTGTTAATAAAATAAATTTTGCAAGTGTCTAAAGCAGTACACAAAAAATATTATGGCTATTCATACCATAAAACACTCATGTAAGCAGAGCTGGGCAAGTTACTTTTAAAATGTAACTAGTTACAGTTACAGTTACCTCCAAAAAAAAAGTAACTAAGTTACTTAAGTTCCAGTTACTTTGGTGAAAGAACTAAGTTATTTACTAAGTTATTTAAAAGTAACTTAGTTACTTTGAGTTACTTTCTAACTACTTTTAATGGCGTGAAGTGTAGACTTAGACTGTTGACTTAGTTATTGTGTAGGATACATATCAGGGAGTTTTTGCACTAACTACGTTAACCTAAATTTTAACGTTATTGCTTGGCAACACCCAATCAGATTATTATTGTTAATGTCAACGGACCTACAGGGCCTTATTACCGCCTAGGCCCACGAGGCTACGGCCTAGGGCCCGCTTTGACAAGAGGCCCGCAGGGCCCGGTTGCGGTGATTTTTTTAAAATTTATTAATTTATTTTTCAATTTTGATTTCTTATACCAAGATATAAAGAATCTACTTTCTTTCTAACATGACATGACCATTATAATGTATAAAACATGCACACATTATTTCCTACCTAGACTTATTAGTGGATAATGATTAATTCATTGGAAACCTCGGATCAGACATCGATTTTCAATCTGAGGCCCCGCGCTCACATATATAAGAAATTATGATGAAAAAGTATCTTTTTATAAATATTTGGGGCCCCGCTACGCTAATAACATATTCCCGAGAACCGGAAAAATCGCCAACCGTCCCTAGAAAGGAGTAACAAAATATTACGCTAAAATTTCACCTCAAACTAGAATCGAGCATGCGGTACTGTATAATTGATCAGCTTTTCTCTCAGCAGGCAATTTTATTTTTTTCTTTAATAAATAAACTTACATTATAATTATACAAATATTTGTACGTACTTGTTTTTTATTATAAAGAGGGAGGGGGGGTTCACGCTTCAATATTCCCAGCGTGAATTAACGCCGGTCAGCGGCGTTTACGTTAAGTAACGCTGAGTTTCAGAATACCACAAGTGTCAAAATCGTCGTTAATTCACGTTAACGCCAAAGTTAATTAACGCCGAGTTTCAGAATCCCACTATTAATCTAATTCCTAAAATTCTAAATATTGACATTATTCAGGTCATATAAATTTAGGATTTAGATATTAGGATGATAAAAATGCAACATCGGACACAGTCTAAGAAGCTATTTTTTGACAGTAAATTTGACGTTTTGCACAAATTATAACAACGAACATGATTTGTTTAATTAGTGCGCGTCAACTTCAAGGCATAGTTGCTCCTGCAAAACCCTAAAATCGAATTCGTAAAATCGTAAATAATGACGTTATTTAGGGCATGTATCTTTTAGATTTAGATATTACTGATATTAGGGTGATTTATTTATTTATATATCAATTCTGAATATTCATCTGTAATACTGTAAATTAGCTAATCTGTAGGCTACGATCTTCCAGCATATACTGACTAGAAAAGTAATTGCAACTCCAACGCATAGGATGTTGTGATCGGAAGATATGTGGCAGGGGGGATTTACGGGGCTGGAAGTCATGGTGTATTGCGAACAGCGTTTTGTTGTGTTATACAGGATGTTCTGAAAATGGGGGAAAAGCTTCAGGTAGAACGATTCTTTGATTAAATCTGAGTCGATAATCCTAATGCAAAAAAATTGTACGGTCCTTCGTAAAGCCGCACAAAGCCATCAAACTTGTAAATGTGCAACTAGAACTAAGCGATTTTTTAAAAATCTTTTACTTAATATCATTGCTCTTTACATTCTAGAAGAATTGTGTAAAATTTGATGTACGTAGCTAAACGTTTGATATTAAATCTTTAAAATTTTAACTCTTCTAAAGTAGAATTTTTTAATTTGAATACGTACGACAACCATGTACAAAACAGTTTTTTGTTTGAAACAGAAATTATAAATAATTTGTCAAATTTTGACGTTTATCAGTTGATGTTTGATTTTATAATTTATTTCTTTTTGTACGATGAATGAAACATTGGATTATTTGAATGTATACCTTTAACGAATACGCTGATTTGTTTATAGTATATGGATTTTAGAACGGGAATGCACACTTGGCAAGAGAAGAATATGAAACACGATACTCAAACCGGCGGCACCCATGTTCGAACACATTTGGAAAATTAGATCAGCGACTTCGCGAATCTTATTATTGACTATTATAATTATAATTATTATTATTTTTATTACTACATAAATACTTAAAATATCTAATCGTTTACATTGAAATTTTTTTAATTAATAAAGCAAAGCTGGTATCTTAAGTAAATAAATTCAATTCCCAATTTGAATTTCCACTGAATGTACCTATGTCAAAATAATTTTGACATAAAATTCATACTGATTTGCATGGCTACTACTACTATAACAGTTTGATTCGGTGTTGCCAAATTTACATTTCTTTTAAGTAGCTCGTGTGGCTTTACGAAGGGCCGTACAATTTTTTTGCATAAGGATTATCGACTCAGAATTAATCAAAGAATCGTCGTACCTGAAGCTTTTCACCCATTTTCAGAACACATGTATGTCACTATTTGTCATTTTACCATAACCTAACTACTTGTCATTTTACTGTAACCTAACGTATTTTTGCGTATAGTTTGTGAGGTATTTTGAAGTATATATTTATTTTGTGATTTTATGTATCTTTCAAAGAAAAATACAAAGAAAGTTTGGAAATTTCGTTTCATGTGTAAGTAATTGGCATTTTTTTACGTAAATATAATAAACAAAGTGTGTTAATATTGAAGTAAGAGAAAAGTGACTGAAATTAAAAATAATTTACATATTTTAAAGGCAACAAGTAGGTATTACTTTGTAAAAAGGTAGCTACAAATATTACGATAATACGCAGTCCGCAATACACCATGGCTTCCATCCCCACAAATCTCCCCTTCTGCATATCTTCCGATCGCAACAAATACCGTCAGGCTGCCTCTAGTCAGTACTCGTATATGCTTGAAGGCTACGATAAATATGTAACTGCACAATTTACAGATTTACATATTTGGCAATTCTGAACACATATCTGTAACGAGCCGAGTTACAGACATATTACAAGGAAATACCCACCTGTTCTATTCTGCCTCAATTAAAACACCAATAATTAGCGGCATTTGTTGGTTATTCATTTTAATAATTATGTATATAATAATATAATTTTTTTCTACTCCCATACGTGAAGTGAATACTTCACGTATCAATTTTTATGTGTGAAGTTTGATTTTTTGTACACTGTGCGTGAGGTGTTACTTCACGCACCTTTCATTATTTTGAATATTACAAACTGAATTGTATTTTAATAAAACAAAGCTGTTAAACCCCCGTAACCATGGTTACACAAGTCAATAGTACAGAGGCTTTACGTTAAAAGAATAGTCCAGTAAACGGAGGTTGAAAAAGGGGGGTATCCTACAAAAGGTCGGGCAGTTCTGAATTTTTGATATGTTGTATAGGTGCATTTAGCAAAACAAAAATTATTTGCCAATTTGTAGAGGACAAAATTTCCTGAAAAATAGTTATGTGAATTTATTTTGTACAATTAATAGCAACGAAGCTATGATGCTGACAAAAAAGGTTAAAATTGCGTACTTAGCAAAATTTTGAGTTTCTTTCCACTTTACATCGCAATAGCTACTTAACACATCATTTTAGCGTGAAAGTCCTCATAGTCAACTTTGTTTATTTTTTTAGGATTAATGCAACGGAGTGGGGGTCAATTTACAAAAAAACGATAAAAATATTTTTTTCTAGTTTAGTGCAGCAATAATTTTTGGATTATTCTTTCTAATTATGAAAGTATTATTCAAACAAAATAATCTGCATAGATACAAAATGAACGTAATTATGTGTTGCCAAACGTCAATGAGTCTCATGGAACTATTAGAATTTTTTTTTTTTTAAACAGCACTTCCTTCTTTCATTTGTCTGCGACTTCTTTCTACTGCTCCTCAGCTCAGAATTATGTTCGTGGAATCTGTATTATGTTAATTCCGTATCATAAAATCAAGTATAGTGACAAAAATTGGAGGGACAACGGTGCTGCACTAAACCTGAAAAAAATCACTTTTTCGTATTATTTTTATAAAGTTACCCCCACTAAGTTACATTGGTCGTGGACCAAATATACAGGAAATTTTATCCTCTACAAGTTGTCAAATAACTTTTTTTTGTGTTAAAATGTAACAGAAAGAAGTTATAAGCAAAAAATTGAAAAATTGCCGATTTTCAGTGGTTAAAATGTTAATAAAGCAATTTTTAAAATTGGATGTTTCGCGGTAATCCGTGTATTCTATATTTTATCCATTTCGTATCTGTAGGAGCTGGGTACAACATCTAAAAGAATATAATGAAATTTGTTGATAATTATTTACTTATAGCTAGGAAAAGTTATAAAAAACTCAATATTTTTCTAAGACCGCTACTTTCACCATGTTGGGAGCGGCTTGGCTCCACCGCTATTGGTTTCACAAAAGACATAATACGCCAAAGTCTTAGAAAATTGAGTCTCAGAATATATACAATACTTGGCAAATAACTCATTCTGAGTTGAAGAGCAGTAGAATGAAGTCGCAGACAAATGAAAAAAGGAAGTACTGTTTAAAAAAAAAATTTTCTAATAGTTCCATGAGAGTCATTGACGTTTGCCAACACGTAATTACGTTCATTTTGTATCTATACAGATTATTTTGTTTGAATAATACTTTTATAATTAGAAATAATAAACCAAAAAGTGTTGCTGCACTAAACTAGAAAAAAATATTTTTATTGTTTTTTGCAAATTGACCCCCACTCCGTTGTATTGATTGATTATGATTGGATTATGTAGGTAATTAAATTCTCTACAAAGTTGACTATGAGGACTTTTACGCTAAAATGATGTGTTAAGTAGCTATTGCGATGTAAAGTGGAAAGAAACTCAAAATTTTGCTAAGTACGCAATTTTAACCTTTTTTGTCAGCATCACAACTCTGTTGATATTAATCAAACAAAATAACTTCACATAACTATTTTTCAGGAAATTTTGTCCTCTACAAATTGGCAAATAACTTTTGTTTTGCTGAAATGCACCAGAAAGAAGTTATAGGCAATAAACTGAAAAAAGTGCCGATTTTCGGTGGTTTTTACAAGATGGCGGAGGAAGCGGTGGAGGGGGGATTGTGGAAATTTGGATTTTTCACTAACCAACCATCCTATACATCATATCAAAAATTCAGAACTACCCGACCTTTTGTAGGGTAAAATGCTTCATTCACTGGACTAGAATGACAATGTGAAGAAAAAATTATATTTTATTGCAAGGTCGTAGAAAAAGTATAGTATGTAACACGTGTGTGAAGCCTATTTTGCATGAGGGTGGTTTGCAACACTAGCCTTCAGCTTCACACACTTGCCACATAATATGCTATTATGTATGAGTAATTATTATTTTATTGCAAATAACCCGTAAGCGTAAAGCCAACGTTTCTGTCTTCGTAAGAGTTTATGCGAACTATGTTTACAGATTTTCTGTAAGCTGCAGATGCGATCAGAATTACAATTCAATCGTAAGTTAAGCCTTACAGCGTAGGTGACCGTAAAAATTTACGAGAACTGTAAGTGCTTACAGATTTTCTGTAAGCTACAGATGTGATCAGAATTGCAATTTTGATTGTAAGCTGTTACAGGCCTTACAGATTTTCTTACAGATATGTTCAAAATTGACCTATTAGTTAAACTCAGTGACCTCTAATACAAAATGGACCGGCGACTCCTATCTCTATACAACGGCACGAGCTGTATCCACTCAACTGTCATGGTGGGGTGGTTATCTCTTTCTAACAGTGAGAAGTACGCATGCGTCAGCTACACGAAAGTTAGAGAGAAATAGACACCCCACCAGTCAGGCGGGTGGTATTCTCGGTGGATACACAGTTATTCAAGCCGCCGGTCCATTTTGTATATAGAGGTCACTGGTTAATATGGAACGCCGTTTTAATATTTATTCTATATTTAAAGACATGTTAAATTATATAAAGACGTCATTAAATGAAATAAAGACGTCTTTAATTCATTTTTTGATGTTATAATATTTTTTGGTATCCAAAATTGTTTTAAAGACGTCTTAAATTCAAATATTTATAGTTATCAAAAATTCTTTTTTAGATATCAAGAATTGAATTAAGGATATCAAGAATTAAATTAAGGATATCAAAAATTGAATTAAAGATATCACAAATTGAATTTTGGATATCAAAAATTCAATTCTGGATATCACGTCTCCATAAATAACATGTCCAAAATTCGAATTTTTGACGTCCTAAGTTAATTTTTGATATCAAGAATTGAATTATGGATATCACATCTCCATAAATAAGATGTCCAGAATTCGAATTTTTGACGTCCTAAATTCATTTTTGATATCAAGAATTGAATTATGGATATCACATCTCCGTAAATAACATGTCCAGAATTCGAATTTTTTATATCAAAAATTCGGTGCGCCATCTAGTTTGATTGAATTACTTTGTGTCTGTAAATCAGATTTCCTCAGCGAAATCATAATAGCCTTGGTTTAGAATCTGCCTTAGGATTGGTCAGAATGCAAACCTATTTCACAAAAACGAAAAGAATCACCAGTTTGTTGGCCTTTATCAAATAAAATCTACAGAATTAATGATGTATACATTTAGTCATGATTTCGCTAAGGAAATCTGACTTACCGACACAAAGTAATTTAGGCATTTTAAACTAGATGGCGCACCGAATTCTTGATATCAAAAATTAATTTAAGATGTCAAAAATTCAAATTCTTGATATTAAGAATTCATTTAAGGATATCAAGAATTGAATTAAGGATATCAAAAATGGAATTAAAGATATCAAAAATTCAAATACAGATATCCAAAATTGAATTCTGGACATCTTAAATTTACTTTTTGATGTCGAAAATTCAGTACCGTTTTAAGATGTCTAAAATTTAATTTTTGATATCTATAAATGTATTTTTGATATCCTTTATTCAATTGTGGATATCTAATATTCAATTTTTGACATCCTAAATTATTTAAGGATGTCTGAAATTAATTTTAGACGTCCTTAATTATTTAAAGATGTCCATAATTCAATTTTTGATGTCTTTTAATAATTAAGGATATCTGAAATTAAATTTTTGACGCCTTTAAATAATTGAAGATGTCTTTAAATGTAGAATAAATAGTAAAACGGAGTTCCATAGGTTAAACTGCACTTTTACGTAACGAGTCTTTTACGATACTTGACACAAAAATAACTATTCCAGGTTTGGAATTTGTGACACCAAAATATCGATCCGTAGTGAATCTTCTCATCTGCATTTGCTACTCTATTGGTTTTACCGCTCTTGCTGGCATAGCTTACCTGCAACGGGACTGGTTCTATCAGACTCTCATTACGACTATACCTTTCGCCTGTTATTATTTATTCTGGTTCTGCTTTCCGGATTCTCCACGATGGCTTTTACTCAAAGGCAGAACCGAGGAAGCATTTAAAATCCTTGAAACTATTGCGCGTGTCAACAAAGCAGAGCCGCCTGGTGGTACCCGTGCGTACTTAGAAAAAGTGATGGCGAAGCAACCCGCGCACCGCATGACAAGGAAGACTCCACATATTGAAGACCTGTGCACGACTCCGAATATGAGAACTATATTTTTATTGGTTACTTTTAACTGGTTTATAATAATGAGTGTGTACGTTCAAATGAATTATCTTGCTCCGAACTTGGGGAGTAACACGTATATTAGTTTTGCCCTCACAGCTGCAATTGAAATTCCAAGTTTAATCGTAATGCATTTCACAATGAACACTTTTGGAAGAAGAATTATTACTTTTACAACGTGCCTTTTTACTAGTATTGGTGCCTTGGTCATTGTTGCGTTGCCGCCTGGTAAGTGTGTGGCCGTGTGTGGACAAGTCATAATTTACTCTTGGCCTTATCGGTACAGTTTTTGAAATTAACATATAGTTAACAGTTCACAATGATGTTTAAAAGTAATGATAATCCAACCCCACATCATATAACGTGACACAAAAAGTATTCTCCACTGAGAGATATAACAGTTAAAGTGAAAGATAATAGGGAGTTATTGCAACTTCTAAGATGAAAGAATGTAAACGCAGTGGCGGCTTAAGGCGTGAGCCACTTAGGAACTGACTTAGGGCGCCTGGCTTTTTGGGGCGCCCAAAAAATATAAAAAATAAAGACAAATATATAAATCAATGTATATACCTATCCTGTATTATTAAATTTTGGAGCCCCTCAAAGTTAGTTTTGTGTAAATAAATTGTGTAATTTATTGAACATGCCATTGCGAAATAATCAAGTCAGGAAGGAATGATACATAAATTTGCGATAGTGAAGGCACGGAAAGTTACCATATAATTTAATCATTCTTGGATTCTCGCTAGTTCTAAATTCTAAAAATGCGTACATTTACGTAACATTCTCTTTGCAATCCAATAATATTACTATTAAGTTTATATCTCTACCAATTTTTGAATTATTGCCCCAAAAGTCAATATACCCCACATTTAGATAAAAACTACAAAATTTTCAAAAATCTAATTTTTATGTAGCTTGATACTTCTCAATACGCTGATTCCAAATTTTGAAACCGCAGGTCAATATCTTTTATCGTTCTCGAGATATTTAGATTCAAAGTTTTACTCAAAACTGCCCTTTTTTGGGTAATAACCCAAAAATGGGTCGAGATATGAATTTGGCGACATTACTATTCGATTCTAGAGACAAAAATACATAAGTATAGCAATTTTCATAATTTTTGTCCAACTGGTTCATTTTTTATTAATAAAAGCTTGAAAACCCCTGAAAATGGCCAAAATCTGAAAAAATCGTACCTTAGATTTTTGGCCATTTTCAGTTATTTTGCTTTAGAGATTGTATGCGGTGTTCAAAAATTCTGAAAATTAGTGTACTTTTGCCCGTAGAATCGAATGGTGTTGTCGCCAAATTCATATCTCGACCCATTTTTGGGTAATAAACCAAAAATGGGCAGTTTTGAGCAAAACTTTGAATCTAAATATCTCGAAAAAGAAACGAGATATCGACCTGCGGTTTCAAAATTTGGAATCAGCGCATTGAGAAGTAGAAAGAGATACATAAAAATTAGATTTTTGATAATTTGGAAGTTTTTATCTAAATGTTGTTTTTTTGGGGCAATAATAATCAATAAAAAATGGGTAGAGATATAAACTTGGTAGTAATATTATGTGATTGTAAAGAAAATGTTACGTAAGTGTACACATTTTTAGAGTATTTATATACGAGTATAGATAATGTATATTCATGTTATAATTTTATTAGATATATAGAATCTTTTCCATTGAACTTTTGGTATGAGATTTGTACAATATACATCAAATTTTGTAAATTTCATAGTGTTTTTATTGCTAATGATTATAATTCATATATTATCAACTTTTAAGTTTGTCTTTTTCTTTTAGTCTAAAAAAATCAGAAATAATTTTTGTAACGGGTGGTGGCGCTCTAATCTAATTTGGCTCAGGGCGTCTATATACCTTGAGCCGGCCCTGTGTAAACGTTAACATTAAAGAGTTATTGCAGCTTCAACGCAAAAATAACGTGCATTTTAAAGTCACGTGACAGACCAAGTGCGTATGCGTACTAATAAGGTTCACGTTATATAAATAAGGAGACACGTTATGTGCAATCGAATAGCAAGCGTTTAACGTCACACGTTCTGTATCTTTTGAGGTTATATTTCGGTGAAAAGTGTGGATGTAACCTCGTTTGTGTTGCTTTAAGCGTTAACATTAGCGTGAATACATTAATTAAATGCGGTAAACATTGAAATTGAAAGTCCTTTATTTCTAAAATAAAGTGTTTTCTACATAAGGTTAACGTTTACGTTCTTTCATCTTAGAAGTTGCAATAACTCCCTATTATGTAGAAAACACCTTATTTTAAAGACAAGGCACTTTAAATTTCAATGCTTACCGCATTTAATTAGTCCTTTCACGTTAAAGTTAACGTTAACAACACAAACAAAGTTACAGCCGCACTTTTCATGAATTCATAACCTCAACATAATCAGAACGTGTGACGTTAAATGCTCGCTATTTCATTGCACGTAAAGTGACTCCTTATCCATTTAACGTGAATCTTATTATACTTCATTTCACGTAAGAAAATAGCGTTGATTTAGATAGGGATATTAATTCTGTCCTTTGATTGGTTACAATGCAAACCTAGTTCACAAAAATGAAAAATTATCAGTTGTCAGTTATCAAATAAAATCTACAGAATTAAATGATTTTTAATAATGTTTTGTTTTAATTTTTAATATTCAAGTCTCGTACATTTTTACCGATAAAAATATTTATTATTGACAAACATTGGTTTCACGAATTTAAAATATTTATTTAAAGCTTATAAAAACGGTCGGCTCTCAAGCGCCATCTGCTATTTTCTTACGTGAAATGAAGTATAGTACGAGTGCGCATTCGGGCTGTCACATGACTTAAAAGTGCATGTTATTTTTGCGTTAAAGCTACAATAACGTAAGAGCGGTATTCGGTACTTCGGCAATATATTGGTCCCAGGGTCAAATTTCGGTGGCTTACATTATCTTTTCACACTTTCACAATTTATTTCGAATGTATGGACTGTTAATTGCAAAAACTGGACCGATAGGGCCAAGAGTAAATTATGACATGGTCACAATGATGTTTAAGAGTACTGATAATCTAACCCCACATCATAGTAGCGGTAAATTATTGGTGCCAGGTTCAAATCCCTGTGGCTTACATTATCTTTTCATACTTTCACAATTTATTTATTTTTAAAGTAGTACAATTAGATTTTGTTCAAAATTTAATAATTCTTGAAACATAACACACATAACATTTTTTTAAAAGAGATATACAGTGTGTCCCTTTTAAAATTGCTACCTCTGGAATCTCGAGAACTATAAGAAATACGATGCCGTTGAAATAGAACTTTTTTTTAATAAATTCTCATATGGCACTAGAAAAAATGAATTTTGTAGATTTTTTCTTTCCCAATGAACTTCTAAGCTCTTAGTAATCAACAAAAATGTTTCAAATTTAAAAGTTAGATATTTTCATAACTTAGCCAGTGGCGTACGAAAATAATTTTTATATCCGTTATTTTTTTCTTTTCAATGATTAAGAGTTATTGTGGTTTATACAGGGTGTAACACGTACACCGACCACTGCCATTATTACCTTTATTATTATAGTTACAAAAAAATACTATAAAACAAAGTTGTAGGGGGCCAAGGGGGACATTCTTTCAGAGAAGAAAATATTTTTTTAAACCAGTGGTTCTCAAGTTACAACACAAAGTTATATTTTTTCAAATGGGATTCTACATATTTTTTATGCCTATTCGATAGCATATTTTTTTCTGAATTCAACCATGTATTAGTTTTATATCCTTACATAATAAAAATATTGAAAAAAATGCGATTGAAATTTTAATAAATTTTTATTTTTAATATTATTGTACGGTAGGCTATGGATGAAAAACAATAACAAAAGAACAAAATATAGCTGCTGTCAAATAATAATTGGCGTACTAATTGTTGTAAATTGTTATTCTTTGTGTTTTGAGATTATTTTGTGACAATATGGCTGATGTTTATACAAATGAAGATTTGTATCGTTTATTATTAATTTATGGTGAGTGTAATGAAAATGCCATACAAGCGTGCAATATTTATGCCACGAGATATCCAAACAAACCGCGTCCAGGGAGGTCAGTAATCAGGCGATTAGCACGAAATTTGAAAAACTATGGATCATTTTCACAAAAACGTGAAAGGCAACATCCCGTGAGAAACAATGAAGAAATAGAAATCGCAGTTTTAGCTTCTATTGCGCGTAATCCCAATTCATCCACACGCGAAATTGCTCAAGAACATTTTATTTCTAATATGTCCGTATGGCGCATTTTGAAAAAGCATAATTTAAAATCATATTCATACAAACTATTACATGCTATACATAATAATGACAATGAACGCAGAATAGTGTTTTGCGAATGGTTTTTGGTGCAGTATCAGGACGATAATAATATTATTGGAAAAATTCTGTGGACAGATGAATCTAAATTTTCAAATAATGGATTATTTAATAGAAATAATGAGCACATTTGGGCTGAAGAACATCCTCGTGAATTTAGAGAAAAAAATAATCAACACAGATGGAGCTTTAATGTATGGCTTGGAATTTTTGGGAATAAAATTATTGGACCACTTTTTTATGAAGATAATTTAAACGCTACACATTATTTATGTTTCTTGGAAAATGAATTATTAAATTATTTAGAAGATTTAAACTTGAATGAATGACAAAATATGTGGTTCCAACAAGATGGAGCACCGGCTCACAATACTCGTCGAGTGTACGAACGGCTCGACGAAATGTTTCAAGGTCGGTGGATAGCAACAAATGGGCCATACAAATGGCCCGCTCGTTCCCCGGACTTGACACCCCTTGATTTTTTTATGAGGATATCTTAAAGATAGAGTATATTCAAAACCAGTGACAACGAAACAAAATTTGATGGACAGAGTTAGCTTGCGCTGCTTTGACACCAGAAACTGTAATAAAAGCTATTTCTTCTGTTTTAAATAGAATAGAATTATGCTTAGAAAATAATAGAAATCAAATAGAACATTATTTATAAGGAGTAATTAACAATTATTAATTTTCAATTTAAATTTATCACTCTTGTTTCTCATCCATGGCTTACTGTAAAATAATATTAAAAATAAAAATTTATTTAAATTTCAATCGCATTTTTTTTAATATTTTTATTATCTAAGGATATAAAACTAATACATGGTTAAATTCAGAAAAAAAATATGCTATCGAATAGGCATAAAAAATATGTAGAATCCCATTTGAAAAAATATAACTTTGTGTTGTAACTTGAGAACCACTGATTAAAAAAAAATTTTTCTTCTCTGAAAGGATGTCCCCTTTGGTCCCCTACAACTTTGTTCTATAGTATTTTTTTGTAACTATAATAATAAAGGTAATAATGGCGGTGGTCTGTGTACGTGTTACACCCTGTATATGCCTTTAAAAATATTCTTTTTTGTGAATTTTTCATTGTTCCTACTGGTGATTCAATGAAAAATCCATATTTTTATTAAAAATAATGATTTCTAACACGCATTTGTCTATACTCGAATGGGCTACTTGCGTGGTACTGAAAATTAGATTTCTATCACTATATATGTAATGTTATGTTGAAAACATATATAAAAATATAAATTTTATTTTTAAAAAATTATTTGTTTTTTAATAAATTAAGAAAGAAAATTTTCTGTGACGTCATTATATTTAACTGGAGAACCATGTTTAAAAATGTAACGTATAGATGGCATGCGAGAAAGTTTTAATTTGAATTTGACATTAGTTCATTTTTCTCTCTCTCACATGTAATTTAAAATATCGATACCAAAAAGATAAATTAAAATACTAACCTCCAAACTATTGTTGAAACGTCAAACAGGAGATCTACATTACCTGTACAAACCTTGTACAAAGAAACGCAATGACTTTACGACCATTCATTGGTGCGGCGTAATTCTACGTCATACATGGCGGGAATTCAAATAATCAAATTTCATTATTTTTTTTCTGGCTAATTAATAAAAATTTTGTCAAAAGAAAAAATATGGGTAGCAAGTTTTTACTTGCTCTTCAAAAATATTAAATAAAAAAAAGGTACGCAAATAGCCCATTATTAATTCATAATGGGGACATTTACTATAAACGAATTTAGTGTTTGTATTAATAAAATTCATTACTTCAGATACTTAAAATACATTTAAATAAATTTCTTAATATATTTAATTAATTTCTGAAAATTGTTATTTTTGCTCTCTATACAATATCCTTGAAGGCTGTGACGTCACTATCACGGACATTAGAAAGAGACGGAAGAGAGAAATAGCATGATTAGTTTTAACGTTTGGGAGACATATGTTCATCAACTCCGCTGTGACAGAGAGGTTAGTTTATTTATCTTTAAGAAATATAAATGTGCTCTTCTCGCCAGTGTTTTATAAGGTTTGCAATATGTAATTGTTTTGTACCTGGTTGTTTTAATAAGTCTGAAGATCCATTTCGACACGCTTTCAAGCAAACGTGATAACATGACATGAGGTTGACAATGAAATGACACATCTTGTTAAGAGTACACAGGTTCGGCTTTAGTCGGATAATTCCGTCATTAATGTCATTCCGTGAATTCTAAGTCATCAGGAAGGAATTCAAGTAACAGATACAATTTTAAAAAATTAATTTCTCTGTTATTACATATAATTTTTAAAATCGGATAAAGACCAAATACTATATATGAAGTTAAACTTTCAGAAGAAAAAATAAAAAAAATATGGTAAATGACCCCATTCTAATGCTAAGGTAAATGCGTAAGTTTACAGCCTACATGAACCAGCTTTCAGTCGGCTTAAAAACACCAACCGCGGTCCTGTGGTTCTATTTTCGCATATAATATGTATTCATAATTTGTTTCAGATGCAAAGGATGCAATATTGGGAGTATTTCTGGTTTCTAAGTTTATGTCATGTATAGCAGCTGGTCTATTTTATTTGTACGCTGGGGAGCTAATCCCAACGGAACTGCGTGGTTTAGGCGTAGGGATAGTGTCAAATATAGGAGCTATTGGGATTAGTTTGACACCATACATCAACTACATGGTAAGAAAGAGATATCATTATATCTTCTTCAGTGACCTAATAGTACAGAGTGATCAAAAATAACTGATTCAGTTGGCAATATTTGAAATTGTTAAGATTGATACATGAATTTATTTCCTGTTTTTGAAAGTATTGACAGTGACATTTGAAGATTTAAATTTGGATATATTTACAATTTATTATTTAAGTGGTAGTTGTTTCTCTTACCCACGTACTTTTATTTTTTACGAGCGATGTTCTGAAAGTTTTAGAAATTTTACCAGTAACTGATAATTGTTTGTATTTGAAAAACTCTGAATTGATGGTTAAAAGGGGATAGTGTGCCGTGGAATATATTGTCACAAACAATTGATTCTAGCAGTTAGTTATACTTGCCGTCAAATAATGAGCTTGTTTCACATTTTTCAAAAACTATTTTAAATGAAAGTTTATGTAATGATTTTCTTAGAAATAATTTTTATTTTACTTATTTGTTGTTATTTGTGGAAATAATTAAATAAAAAGATTGGCGTTTTGAAAAACTACCCCCCACTCCTGTGACGTAGAAGCACATACATTACATCATTAACAACCAATAGGAAAATAGTTTTTCCATCACCTACGTTTATTCATATTATTTATATAAATAAACGTAGGCTACAGTTTGTCACATGTTAATAAAAAAATATTTTAATTTGACATTTGACTCTAACATTGCTCATTGTAAATGAGTAATAAAGTAATAATGGCTAATTCAAATTAAACTCAAGCTAAGTCGGACAATTTACCAAAGGTCGATAGCTGGGTGATGGCTGAATTTATATCAGAGAACGATTGTTTTACTGCTACCGAAATAAGGAGTGTTAAAGAGTTGAGGTAAAATACAATATAAAAACTGAATTTACTATATAAATTGATAATATATTTTACTTTAAAGTTCTGGTCGTGATTTTTATATTGAATCTGAATCTGCCATATGTCGAGAAAAAAATATCTGTATAGTCAGATGTAAAGTTTGCCCCGAACATAAAGTGAAGCAACAAAAATATACCGTTATCTTGAAGGTGGATGAAAGTTAAAATGATCTTCACAAACATGAAGACTATTTTTGTGACAAATTATCAGCTCTTCGACCTACTGTTTCTAGCCTCAATTTTCTTTTCAAATCTTTTGGCAAATTTATAAACTCTATAGTAGGTTTGTTTCTAACAGTATTTTTGTAAGAATGCACAATACAATATTGTAAATTACTCATTTTATTTTGAACTTTTTATTACCTAACTTGAACCAATCTTAAAAATTTGACACTTGTTTGACAACTTTGACAATACACTTGACACTAAACACAAAAATTTTTACATTATAAACGCACCAATTAGAACCGCTGAAGATGTATGTACTCTGACGTCACATTCTGTTTCAGATCACGTGACTTATTCAAAATATTATCCAAATTTCAAAAATTAATTGTAAAATATCTAAAGGATATTTCGTGATATTTTCAAATTTGAGGCTGTTTAAAGAACAATGGGTGGAATTCAGTGGGTAGTATTAAGGTCTGTATTAAAACTTGTATTAAGTAAATGGCAACATTGTAATATTTTTCACATCTATCCATGAGATTCAATTGTGATTTAGAAATTTTACCACAGGGAAAAGTAATACATGTATCCTTTAGTCAAATGAAAAAGTATTATTGTAAATGGAAGGTTTAAAAGGAAACTCATTATTGCAAAGAAGGTTAGAAATATGTCAAATTTTATGTGTCAAATCATACCTGAATGTTAATGTATTTTAAAATATCTCATCTCCCGTTTGATTACTTTTGACATTTGTCCCTTTTTTTGTCGTGATTGTATGGCTTTCTTACTTCTGTTAATAATATTTTTTTTCTTTATTATATCCTTTGGTCTCTGACAGGTATTACAAAGTTGCCAAAATATTTTTGACAAAGGACTGTTTTAGTTTAAAACACGCTAATACAACCCACTGAATCTCACTCAATATCTTTTAAAATTTAATATTTGGAAGTCATATGAAAATTCTTGCAACAGCCCCAGTGGCGGCTCGTGCTATAGAGCACAAGGGCGCAGCCCTACCAAATAAAAAGACAAGAAAAAAAGAAATAAGCGAGTACATATACATTTTAAAAATACATTAATTATTATTTATTTACTTTCATTATTATGCAATTCTTACTACATCGCCGATAGCTAGATAGCCTATATACTGACGTGTGCACGTACCGATATGCTGCTAGAAGCTAGGGCACAAATGTTTCTGCCCCGGTCTCCCACTATTTTTACTCGAATTTTGACCAATAGCAGCGAAGCGCGCGAAGCTGCATATTACTGCATTAAGCCTGTTCCGGGCACAGCCCAATTTAAACGAAGATGTCCGAGTATGTCCGGCATTTTCCGAGGTAATCTGTTATTGTTGAATTGTAATCGTCTAGTACTCATTTAATTACGAAGATGGCTTCTGTATCTTAAAGATTAAATAATTTAATATACTCTTTTTACTTTTTTTAAATTTTTGTGCCCTACCATACAAAGATATCACCAGCCGCCACTGAACAGCCCTATTACGGACTGGAGATTTCTACACTGATGCCAAATTTTTTAAGTGTCTACCTGTACAAATATCTGTAATCTGTCAATGTCATTTTATATTCTGACATTTTTGTTAGTATTCCCAATCCTATAAATTGCATTATATTTAGACTTTTGAAAATAAAATGAGTGAAACTCATGAATTAAATAGTCCTGGTTCTTATAAAAAAAACGTTTAGAAAACAAGATTTAAATGACTAGGCAAAAACAATTATTGCCAATGTACACAATTTTTTCAAAAAATTGGCGTTACATCCAGAAAAAAATTATAATCTATTGAATAACAAGAATACTTTGAATTTGACTGCAGAAGCATGTTGTGTAGACAGATCTATTGTTCACCTAATAATAAATTATTCTTACCTTTTATTTAGATTTCACCGATTATTGTATTTTAACGCAAACGCGACCTTAGCTTGATGTGAGAAAACTTTGGTCGAAATATAAATATAAATTTTCCACAGAGACAATTTTTATGTTTTTTTTTTTTTTTTTATTACGTATTAATGTCTTACCTTACTTATAATATTGTTTTCATTTACGATGTATTAAAAATTTTAATTAGATTTAAATGTATTATATGGCATTTGCGTTCATTCCTCGACAACACCGCAAAGGGCAATCATTTTCTTTTTGTGGAAAGAAAAAACTAAGACATCGGAGATTGTCAAACGCCTTCAAAATGTTTTTGGTGATGATGCAGAATCTAAGAGTACTGTTTACCGTTGGGTCAAGTTGTTTGAAGAAGGAAGAACTTCACTTAAAGATGATTCAAGGAGCGGCCGACCAAAAACATCTGTTACCAACGAAAATGTGAAGAACGAAGAAGGCTGAGCGTTTGGTACTAGAAGATCGTCGGGTGACCATCAGGGACGTGTTCACACCCTAGACATTGGTCTTATGCAAGCGCATGAAATTCTTCGTGTCCCTTTAGGAATGAGTAAAGTTTCAGCTCTTTGAGCATATACTGACTAGAGGCCGCCTTACGGGGTTTGTTATGATCGGAACACATACGGAAGCCATGATGTATTGCGAGCTGCGTATTGAAGCCGTGGTGTATTGCGGAGTGCGTATTATCTTAATATTTGTACTACCTTTTTTACAAAGTAATGACTAATTGCTGCTTTTGAAGTATGTAAATCACCTTTTTTATTTCCAATAAATTTCAGTCTCGTTACTCTTACGTCATTATTAGTAAGAAACCTAAAAGTTACCCTTTGTTTAATATATTATTTGTAAAACAAATCCCAGTTACTTACACATGAAACGAAATATCCTTACTTTCTTTGTATTTTTCATTACAATATGATATACTCCATGATATACTCACAAACTACACGCAAAAAATAAGGTTTGGTTACAGAAAAATGACAAGCAATACAACAAAACACTGCCCGCAATTTACTATGACTTCCGGCCCCCCGCCTACATGTCTTCCGATTACTTCATCCTATACATTGGTATAGGGAATTACTTCTCTAGTCAGTATATGCTCGAAGTTTCAGCTTGATGGGTGCCTAAGCTGTTGTGTGAACAACTTATTTCTTTAGTTGAGAGTTATGGGAAAATTTTTGGACCAGAATAATAACTACGAATGAGACTTCCATATTACAACCCGGAAACCAAAGAGTAGGGTTGTGCATTTGACCAGTCAAATATTTTCCGGTCTATTGATGGACTAATTGACGGTCATTTAGCCGTCAATTGACCCAGGTAGCTTTTATTAAAAATTACAATTAAAAATTAAAATTGTCATTTATTTAAATAGTACCAAATGTTTACTACATTCAATATTACTGAAAATGAAAAACGATCAACAACTAATGAACAAACCCACTAAACAATTCAAAAAAGGGGAAAGTGAAGTAAAAAGTGCAATGAAATATGTATTTATTTTATTAAATAATAGTAAAATAACAGCACAACATATAGTTATCTGCAAACTAGGTATATTCATATTATAACTATAACTAGTATATAGCTACTTTTTTGAACAACAGATAACAGATGTCGTGGTGGTATCATTTAGATTATAGTGACTGTATATACATAGTGTGGCCAATGGGGGGATCGATTTTAATTGGTCGGCGCGAATTTGCCTAAATATGGCGGATATTATGCTAAGCTCAAATGTTGTTTACATGCATTAAGTTCAGAAAAGTGAAATTTAAGATATTGTTTGTGAATTATATCTAAATTTAAAGTAATTATACTATATAATTCCAATAGTGTAAATAATTAAATTATATGTGTATTTGTAACTCAAAAGTGTTTGGTTAGGTTAAGTGCGTTGTTATTAACACGATTTGTATTAATATGTTTCTCTATACTAAACAACACAACACAGTTAATATATAGTAGATATAAGTAAAAACGGATATTTTTTTATTCTCGTCATATTGAAATAATAATTGTGAAGGTAAGATCTTTTTATTTTTCTGTTCTGCCGATATTGAATTTCCCTTATTTACTATTAAAATTTAGTATAAAAAAGTAAAAGAAATATCTTGCCAAACGGATAATTTTCTGGCATTGTTATTTTGCAAATTAAAATTGTAAAATTGTTGATTACAACAAAGGATGTTGATTATAACCAAATAATGCTGATTACAAGAATGAATCTAACAAAGGAAATTTTATCAATATTTTAAAACTATTTCTATTTTTCGAAGAATCAAAAGTATGGTTTAAATTTTAAAGCGAGTGTTAATTTTCGAATGGGGGCGTATGTACATATTTATTATTTGTATGTAAATATTTGTATAATTAGAGATGAATTATACAAAAATATCATATAATACCTCTATTTGTAATTCAGTGCTGTATTTTTGTAAAAATAAATATTTTGTTTCCATTTAATATGCTCTTTCATTAATTGTTTATCGAATTTTGTTTAGTTATCATATCATATGAATTCAAATTTCCCGCGCATTTTGCCTAAATATGGCGGCGATTGGCCACACTATGTATATACAGTCACTATAACAGATTATTTGACTGGACCGTCAAATATTGTTGTGTCAATTGACGGTCAATTGTCCATGGCACAACCCTACCAATCCAAGGAATGGCGGAAACCCTCAGAAGGACCGCCAGTAAAAACACGATCAAAACCATCGATTGGAAAGGTTATGATGACCGTGTTTTGGGACATTGAGAGAATAATACTCACAGCCCGATTCACAAAAAAGTTTAAGCTAATCCTCATTTTTGGATTAGTGAATTCTATTTTATTCCGACATTTAAAATTAGAGAAGAATTCGCTAATCCAAAAATGAGGATTAGCTTAAACCTTTTTGTGAACCGGGCTGTCATTGATTATCTACCAAAGAGCGACACAATAAATCGGGTCCGTTACGACAGAATCTGATAAAATATCGTACGGGGAAGTTGCATCGCCGACTTCTGCTGCAGCACGATAACGCAAGGCCTCACACTGCTCGCCTTGCCACCCAAGATGTAACAAACCCAAATACGCCCCTGGTGAAATTAGTTTAAGAAAATTAGTTAAGGCGCATGCGCACGCTTAGAGAGGTTGGCAACACTGGTACGCCAGTACGCTGTTCTTGCGACTTGCGTGTTCTGATAACTCTTTGTTTGTAATAGTCAATACCAATTATTATAACTAAAAGTGTTGTTAATTAGCATTGTCAACCAGTGAGTGTGGAAAGTGCTAAATAAAGTGGTGACGGCCGTGCAGTGCCAGGTCGGAATCTTATAACCTTATTTCTACAGTTTGGCGCGAGAAGCTGACATTTAGCGCCTACCGGAATTCGACGCAAGCGCGCCATTAGCTGCTTCGTGTGTCTGCAGAGCTAGAGTATTCAAAACGACAGATTGTTTGGACTGATTTAGAATGAGATGAGTTTGTAAAAGCAAACATTGTTTTTCCATGGCTTACTTATCCGTATTAATAAAATAATTTACTGAAATTCTATCAACTTTCAACATAGGACATGTTACATAAAGTACCCTTATTTTTTGTCGTAGTACACATTTATGTAATAAAAAAGGGGGGGTTCCATTTAAAAAAAATGTATTTTTTGAAGTTTGTCAACTGTAATTTTGGTGTAACGTACCCGTCACATTTTTATTTAAAAATTTCTAAAACTTACAGAACACCCCTCGTACAATACCCGTAGCATTTAATAAGTAATATCAATAATGGCAACCCAATGGTAAAAAGTGTTACGCTAAAAAAGGTGCTTAGTGATACAGAGCCATCTGTCCATAGATACTTGAATTAAAGTCGATATTTCAGAACACTGTATTTTGGTTTTAAAACATGGTTGTAAGAACATGGAAATTAAGTTTGATATTTGTTTGTGCGGACATACGCTTTCTATTGAATAAGATATTTACTATGGGTAATAATATTTTACATTGTAGGGGAATAAACCTTATATAGTTTTTTTCTTCAAATTATAAACATACTAGCTGACCCGTCCCGGCTTCGGACGGGTAAAGCTAGAATAACGATTATCTACACGTGTACCAGTAATTTTTCACATTTTCCTTCGGAAACCTGCGCTGCGTAGGGAGCCGGCAACCTCCACCGCATCGTACATGTAACAGGCTCCGCCCACTGCCCTCCCGATCCTCGCACCGCACCTAACAGGGCCCTTTTCTAAACATGTCTTGGGTACTTTTGCTTATGTACATATGATGCAAGATATCTCTCCGACAAATATCGAAATATCTGCTAACGGTTATAACTTAACTATAGATACGAAGATAAAAAAAAATAATTGAAATCATCCCCTATTGTACCGCCTTGAAGGATTATTTTTCAAAACCGCTAAAACATTCTTTATTTCTTACCAAAAGCATAAATAAGAATTTGTATATCCCTAACTTGAGAAATGATGAGTTCTCCATATAAACTTTGAACCGCTACTCACCCTCTTCAAGTTTTATTTTCGCGACAAAAAGTAGCCTATGTGCTTCTCCAAGGTCTAATAAAATTAGTTCAGCGGGAGAAATGATGGATTCTCCATACAAATTTTCATCCCCTATTTCACCCCCTTCAAGTTTTATTGTCGCGTCAAAAGGTAGCCTATGTCCTCCAATGTCCAATCTATCTCCGTACCAAAATTCATCAAAATTGGTTCAACGGAAGAAATGATGGGTTCTCCATACAAACTTTCATCCCCTATTTCACCCCTTCAAGTATTATTTTCGCGATAAAAGGTAGCCTATATCCTTCTCTACGGTTCAATCTATATACCAAAATTCATCAAAATTGGTTCAGTGCAAGAAATGATGGGTTCTCCATACAAACTTTCATCCCCTATTTCACCCCTTCAAGTATTATTTTCGCGATAAAAGGTAGCCTATATCCTTCTCTACGGTTCAATCTATATACCAAAATTCATCAAAATTGGTTCAGTGCAAGAAATGATGGGTTCTCCATACAAACTTTCATCCCCTATTTCACCCCTTCAAGGTTTATTTTCGCGGCAAAAGGTAGCGTATGTCCTTCTCTAAGATTCAATCTATCTCTATACCACAGACAAACCTGTGTCTATACCAAAATTCATCAAAATTGGTTCAACGGAAGAAATAATGGGTTCTCCATACAAACTTTCATCCCCTATTTCACCCCTTCAAGGTTTATTTTCGCGACAAAAGGTAGCCTATGTCCTTCTGCAAGGTCCAATCTATATTTATACCAAAATTCATCAAAATTGGTTCAGCGGTTTAGGCGTGAAAACGTAACAGACAGACAGTTACTTTCACATTTATTATATTAGTATGAATTTAATATTAACAATTAAATAAAGAAAAAATCAAAATCACAATGAATTTTTTTTTATTACAATAATCAATATAGTTAACAATGATGACAATAATTTGTGTGATGGTTATTTTTATTATTGCAATCAGATTTAGTCTACTGTATGTGAAAATTGTTGTAATCAAATAAAACTACATTGTTATTAACTGTAAAATTTTTCATTGTTGTAATCAAATTTAATCTTTTGTATTTGAACGTTTATTTGTTCTAATCAAATAAAACTACACTGTAATAAACTGTAAAAGTAATAGATGTGAGAAAGAATATGAGAAATACCTGGAAATCAAAATTTTCAATTTTGTTCTTTCTCGGAGAATTTAATTTTGATTCTGGATTATTTAAATTTCTTTTTGTTTTCAGCTACTGTTTACTGTACTTTGTGAAATATTTATTGTAGAACCTTGCTTATGCTTTCGATTCATTTTGATTATTAAATTTTGATAATTCAATATTTTTCACGAAAGTTTTATCTTGCCCTACACCGTTGAGTGAATAATGTATACATTATTCACTCAACGCCTACACGCCATTGACAAAAATTTCATTGTCCAATTAACCAAAGAATTACTCTATTACTCATCATGCGTCAGTGACGTTCAATTCATTATTCACTTGTGCAACTGTACTAATACAGCGGTACAAACTTTCATCCCTATTTCACCCCTTTAAGTTTTATTTTCGCGATAAAAAGTATCCTATGTCCTTCTCCAAGGTCCAATCTATCTCTATACCAAAATTCATCAAAATTGGTTCAGCGGTTTAGGAGTGACAGACAGACAGAGTTACTTTCGCATTTATTATATTAGTATGGATTAGTTTTGATTTTAATTTTGAATTCATTTATTCTGTAAAAGCAGTGGTTATGACCAACGACGAAATATAACTAGACAAAACATTCCCTATCGCTCTTCCCTCTGTAATTTGACATTTGCGGTTTTGTTTTTGAGAGAAACGTTGGTTTTTATTTGATACCAAAGCATATAAATAATTAAATAAACAAATCATATTGGATATTATTATAAATTAATTTTACGCTTAAATTCATTTGGCAACACAGGCAAGGTACACAAGCTGTATTCTTGGCAACCTTGTTGCGGTGGGTCATACAAGCAAATGTCAAAGCCCGCGCCTTATACGCAAAATGGATACGTTTTTGTAAGTTTTTTTTTTACAGATTTACAGATCTGTAAGACTTGCAGATTTGACCTATAATTGAAATATATATATATATATATATATATATATATATATATATATATATATATATATATATATAACTTGATGTATATTCTAAAAAACTTTCTATTCTAAAATGTCAATGATATTGCACCTCTAGTAAGAAATGCTCGAACTAGATAAAAACATATCTCTATCTCTGTCTGGCCAGCCGAAATCAAAACATCGTTTCATTTGTTTTGATTTCGGCTGGCCAGACAGAGACAGATATGTTTTATCTAGTTCGAGCATTACTCACTAGAGGTGCAATATCATTGACATTTTAGAATAGAAAGTTTTTTAGAATATACCTTAAGTTATACATATATTTCGATTATAGGTCAAATCTGCAAGATCTGTAAATCTGTAAAAAACTTACAAAACGCATCCATTTTGCATATGAGGCGCGGGCTTTCACATTTGATTGTATGACCCACCGCAACAAGGTTACCAAGAATACAGCTTGTGTACCTTGCCTGTGTTGCCAAATGAATTTAAGAGTAAAATTAATTTATAAAATATCCAATATGATTTGTTTATTTAATTATTTAGAAGCTTTGGTATTAAATAAAAACCAACGATTCACTCAAAAACAAAACCCCAAATGTCAAAATACACTGATATATTCAAGTGGCCTCTAGTGAGAAATTCACGAACTAGATAAAAACATATCTCTGTCTCTTTCTGGCCAGCCGAAATCAAAACGTTCAATGAAGAGGGATAGGGAATGTTTTGTCTCAGGGCCGGCTCAAGATATATAGGCGCCCTGAGCCAAATTAGATTAGATTAAATAAGTCATATACCCCACATTTAGATAAAAACTTCAAAATTTTCAAAAATCTAATTTTTATGTATCTAGATGCATATCAATGCGCTGATTCCAAATTTTGAAACCGCAGGTCGATATCTCTTTTCGTTCTCGAGATATTTAGATTCAAAGTTTTTCTCAAAACTGCCCATTTTTGGGTAATAACCCAAAAATGGGTCGAGATGCGAATTTGGCGACAACACCATTCGATTCTACGGGCAAAATTACATAAGTTCACCAATTTTCAGAATTTTTGAACACCGCATACAATCTCTAAAGCAAAATAACTGAAAATGGCAAAAAATCGCAAAAATCTAAGGTATACCCCTTAGGATTTTTTCAGATTTTGGCCATTTTCAGGGGTTTTCAAGTTTTTATTAATAAAAAATGAACCGGTTGGACAAAAATTATGAAAATTGGTATACTTATGTATTTCTGTCTGTAGAATCGAATGGTGTTGTTACAAAATTCATATCTCGACCCATTTTTGGGTCATTACCCAAAAATGGGTAATTTTGAGAAAAACTTTGAATCTAAATATCTCGAGAATGAAAAGTGATATCGACCTGCGGTTTAAAAACTTGGAATCAGCGCATTGAGAAGTATCTAGATACATAAAAATTAGATTTTTGAAAATTTTGAAGTTTTTATCTAAATGTGGGGTATATTGACTTTTGGGGCAATACTTCAAAAATTGGTAGAGATATAAACTTGATAGTAATATTATTTGATTGTAAAGAGAATGTTACGTAAGTGTACGCTTTTTTAGAGTATTTGAACAACTGTGTCAATATCTTCCTTACCTAAAGGTGACGGAAGATAAAAATACCTATCAGAATTTAAAACTAACGAGAATCCAAGAATGATTAAATTATAAGGTAACTTTCCGTGCCTTCTTTATCGCAAATTTATGTATAATTTCTTCCTGACTTGATTATTTCGCAATGGCATGTTCAATAAATTACACAATTTATTTACACAAAACTAACTTTGAGGGGCTCCAAAATTTAATAATACCGGACAGGTATATATTCCATACATTGATTTTTTTGTATATTTATCTTTAGTTTTTATATTTTTTGGGCGCCCCAAAAAGCCAGGCGCCCTAAGCCAGTGCCTAAGTGGCTCACGCCTTAAGCCGCCACTGTTTTGTCTAGTTATATTTCGTCGTTGGTTATGACAATAATACAAATGAAATCATCAGTTAGTATCAAATGTTTGTTTTTAAGTTATTTTTCTCCTCTTTCATTAATACTTTTTAACTTACTCAGCATTCAAATATTTTTGGAAGTTCCTTTTGAATATCTCATTGCGTATAAATCATTAAATTAATTGGACTGAATGAATTTTGAGTTATAATTACATATAATCTACAAGTGTGATTTTCGTTTCATTATGTTTTGCTATGTGTATATTTAAATCCGTTGTATATAGCTTAACTTATTATAAATGGTATTATGATTTATTGTCTTATGAAAAACAAATTTATTATTTTGAAAGAAAAAACAATATGATTTATAAAATAGTTACAGGCGGTTACCTATAACAATTTGGGAAAATTCCTAGCAAACATTCTGATAACTGATATGATTAATTTCTTTTAAAAACACGTGCAAAGCGTAGGTAGGTAGATCTTGCCCGCCCAATACCATAAAAGATACCTTCGTTTCAATTTCTATAGAATTAGAAATCTCTTTCGGCTTATTTTAATCTTAATGTTTACATCAATTGAGTATCTATGCAAAATTCTGGAATTCCATTTATAAAACGTGAGTTTTTTAAAAAATTTTTTGAACTTTAATTTTAGGTTGATGTATAAAAATACATTTGTGTAAAGGGTGTAAAGTGTAACTTTTCAAACACTAGTGCGTGACAAGTAAATAAATGAAAAAATCTGTTGTGGCCAGCACAAGACCTCTCGCCATTTCCATATTAGGCTATATAAGTAATGAATTGCACTTCCCTTTCGAACCGTCGTTTTATAACAAAAAACTACAGAACTTTACCCAAATTGATATGTCATATACCAAATTTGAAAAGTTTTGGATTATATTTTAATACAGTTTTTCATTAAAATCTATTATAGGCTTCAAGTACAATACCACTTCCGGTTAGACTATATTACTTTATTATAAATAGGCGTTTACAACACACAAAAATGTTTCAAACACGATACAAATATTTTTCAAATAATAACTTTGACAGTATGAACATACAAATTATCAATGTTGCCAACTATAGCAACAATTAAACAAATATAATGACGTTGATGTACATTATTTATGTATTATTCATGTCATATACGATAAGTAATGAACTCTACTACTATTCATCTTAATAATAATTATATAAGGCTATACACTTTTTGACGGTTAAAAATGATTGAAATTTTATTTCATTTTTCACTATTAGTGATTTTAATGCATTAAGGTTTTTACACTAAGTGATGACGTGCATTGGCCGCTTGAATGATTTGGGTATACAGACGTAACGACGAAATTAGTCAAAATGGATTCAGGGATGGTCAAAATGGATATTTCCGTGGAAATCTGGAAACCGAAATTTTTCGCGATTACAATACTTCCTTTACCTTGTACAAGGAAGTGAAAAACACACATATAAGTCGTAGTTCTGTATAATTTTTTGGTAATGAAACCAACCTTTGCTTACTACGGTTTCTCGTGTCGCTAAAAGACACTTCAGTTTTGTTAATTATTACACTTAGTTCTTTGTATTTCAGTTTACAATTTTTTTATGATAAATATAATTATTTTGACATTATGTCAATATGATACATATTAAAATTAGGTGTTGTATTCCTTATGTAAATTATTTTACAATAAATTAAACCGTGTTGAGAACTATACACGTGGCGTTATCTGTATGTATTGATGAAAAGCATTATACCAGCATTATACTTTCATTTTATTTTGTTTTCATTTTGTAGATGTAGACTGTTGTTTACATGTCACTATGGTAATAATACAGAGTGATCAAAAAGAAATGATGCAGTTGGAAATATAATTCTGGGGATCTTTTTATTCCGCAGTTTACACAATGCCAGGTGAAAGCGGAAATACTATTTGGCATTGACAATTAATATAAATAGGTAATGTCAGAGGTGAGGCCTGAAACCTAATACGATTTTGAGTGATTGAAATACTTTAGATTACTGCTCTATGGGTAATGTAAGAAATAAAAATACGTGTATAAGGGAAACAACAACCATTTCAATAAAAAATTGTAAATATACCCAAATTTAAATTTTCAAATGTCAATGTCAACAACACGAAATAAATTTTTGTATCAGTGTTACCAATGTCAAGTATTGCCAAATGAATCCGTTATTTTTGATCACCCTGTATTATGGTACAGATACAGTTAATTAATCCAGCATTAGTTACCAGCCTACTTTTGTATGTAAAGTATATAAACAAAGGCTTAATATTCTGAAACCGATAAAGCAAAGTACCCACAGCTGTCAACATTCACATTATTAATCTTCTAATTTTGAAATAATTTATTTTCTACTGTTAATAATTTTCAGGGAAGAGAAAATCTAAGAATTCCTCTAACAGTTCTGGGAACTCTGATGTTGATAGCATGTTTCACAGTGTTGAGACTACCAGAAACACTCAATCAACCATTACCAGAAAATGTATCCGACGCAGAAGAATTTGGAAAAACGTGGACCACCACTGATTGTTTAAAATGCCTATTTTTCTGTTTCAAAAGATCATCAAATACACAGAGCCAAGGCCAACCTGCAACTGCAGATTAAATTTTGGTCTGGCATTGTATTACGAAGTAGTACCACATAAATGTCTTTAAAATAAGCTTAGTACTTTATTTTATTTTAAATTTGTTATTATTATCGTAAATAATATATTTCCTTCGTCAAAAGTAAAATTGATTATGTTATAATATTTTAAGAAATACACATTATAAAACTATAGCTGTTTTACACTTCACAATAAATTGTACAATGTTCAATTTATTGACGAATTATCAGCAAGTATAATACAGCAAAATCGTACAATTTATTTTGAAAATAAATCGCACAATAAATTGTGAAAATTATAACGTGTTATATTTTCTCCGATTTTCTTAAAAAAAAATTGTTTACTTTTTCAGTGCCAACTCTATAATATTTGACATATTGAGCTATTTCTGTTTGACGTTTATGTGCTTTGTGTGTATTGGGCTCAAATTTTCGAAAAAGGTGCACTTTTAGTTAACTTCCATAAGCGTATCATTGCTGTCAATAGTTTTTCTTTGATTTTACTTGTATTTTGACTTTTCTTTCAGTGTTTATTATTATTTCACGTAGAGTTTATATCCTTGTTTCCAGTTTTATTAGTTGTAGCAGCAGATAATTATTATTTTTCATTTTAAATACTTTAGTTAGTAGTTGTTAGATTATGTTCATAGTTTAGTTTTTCTTGCGCTCAGTTTTACAATAAATATTAGATTATAGTAGATTAATTATTTGAAAATATGAGTTCTATCAGTGGCGTACGCAAGGGGGGTGTCATGGGGGTCCGGACACCCCCCTTGAAGATGAAGATACTTTTATTTTAAAAATATTAATTTACATTTTGGTGACGCAGTTAGATTAAAAAAAAAAAATTACATTCTTTATTTATACGAGTACTGTAGAACTAAAATAAACTACGATTTAATCAAATAATGGAGGTACGTTATATAGTTTGACATTTGCGTTTTATGGACGCTATAGCAGTAGAGTAGGTATATAATATTGCTATGCTATGGCTATGAAGATCTTCCCGCTTCTGTCGTGTGTCTCTTTTCAGGCTAGATGCTCACTGCTCCATCGTGATAGAAAAAAGAACTAATATCAATTTTAATTTTGGTGCTGGCTATACAGTGTGTCCCATTTAGAGGTGCCACCATTGGGATCTCGAGAACTATACGAGATACGATGTCGGTTAAATGGAACTTTTTGTGCACCTTTGGGAGGTCATCTCAGATGTGCTTTTGTTTTTCCAAAAATTTTCATAGGACACTAGATAATGACGAAAAACTGAATATTGTTGATTTTTTCTTTCTCAAATAACTTCTAAACGATTAGTAATTGACAAAACGTTTCAAATATAAAAGATAGATATTTTTATTAACTAACCAGTGGCGTACGAAATAAATTTTCATATCTGTAAATTTTCGAGATATAACACAAACTTATATTTTTTTAAATGTAACCCATATCTTATTTTAGTCTCAAAAAAATCAATATTTTTTTCTCTTTTCAATGGTGTAAGGGTTATTATGTTTTATATTTATTTAGCTCCTAAAATTTAATTTTTCTCTTTATTTTCCTGACTTTTCTAATTATTTCCCAGAAAAACATTATTATTTTTATTAATTATATTATATTTGATCAAAATAATTTGTTTTATGCCTTTATTACTTAATATTTTCATTCTAGACTCATAATTACAAATTACACTATAATGTGCAAAGGGCGACCTGATACAAAATATTATAAAAATTAATTTGATACGAATTTTGAGTAAATATTTTTAAGGAAATAAATTATTTAAATACAAGGAGTATATCCAAATAGAAATCTATCAATATTTTCAAAATAATTGTAAATTTAATACAAAATAAGGAAAAAATAATCATTTTTGAAGGCCAAACAAATATAAAACATAATAACCCTTACATCTTTGAAAAGAGAAAAAATATTTATTTTTTTGAGACTAAAATCAGATATGGGTTCCATTTAAAAAAATATAAGTTTGTGTTATATCTCAAAAATTTACAGATATAAAAATTTATTTCGTACGCCACTGGTTAGTTAATAAAAATATCTATCTTTTATATTTCAAACTTTTTTCTCAATTATTAATAGTTTAGAAGTTATTTGAGAAAGAAAAAATCAACAATATTCAGTTTTTCGTCATTATCTAGTGTCCTATGAGAATTTTTGGAAAAATAAAAGCACATCTGAGATGGCCTCCCAAAGACGCATAAAACGTTCCATTTAACCGACATCGTATCTCTTACAGTTCTCGAGATCCCAATGGTGGCACCTCTAAATGGGACACACTGTATAGATATACTTCATTTCACGTAAGAAAATAGTGATGAGTTTAATCTTAATATCGGGGTATTATCCAATCAAACAACAAATTCAAACTGCACCTATATTTCCATTACTATTTTCTTACGTGAAATGAAGTATAGTACATAATTTAAGTTTTGCCATTTAATCCTTTGATAACAGTAGTCCAATTGTATAAACCGACATTTATTCCTTTGTTACCTAGTGTCCAATAATTGTATAAAATTCTGAGATCCAGGTAGTAACTTGTACGCATGATGACCTTTACAAGTATATTTCGTACTGTTGGAAAATTCATAGCATATGTCTCGACCACGGAGTATAATATAACTACTATTAGAGGAGTTGCAACGAAGCAGCGGAAAGCGGCACACTTTCTTATCGCCGAGCGAAGAGAGAGACAGAAGATCGGAGGCCTACGTACGGCTGGCGATTATGTAGTTTATATGAGATCATGCATAATATTTCTCAAATAAAAAGACTTTCGGTGTATATTTTATTGATTTTTATTTAAAGGACAATGTATAATTAATTTTAAGACTTTATAGTTCAGTTACATTCCTATAGTATGATATTTATTTTTTTTAAAATATGGACATTTCGTTTTCTGTATACATATACATTTTAATTGAATAATGGCCGGTTGCACCAATGTAGATTAAATATTAAATTTGACTTAAATTGACAATATTGCGTTGCAATGAAAGTCAAATGAATTATAATATATTGCTGTCAAAATTTCGATTTGCATTTTTTTGTTTAAGCCTGGCTTAAAATTTAAGCCTTGTTGGTGCAAATGGGCATAAGAGTTTCTAAAAATTTATTTGTTACAAATAAATCATAAGCTTGAATACAAATAAAAGAATGTTATAATTTTTTTCGTTTTTGAGCATTAATAATCATATTTCTATTTGTTAAATTAACGCCTTGGCACACATTTAATATTTCTAATTCTTCTAAAATTTTAGAAATATCATTTAGTAAAACTATTTTGTATACCTTATTAAATAGTTGTTGTCCGTAAATAATAATTTTTACATCTAAAGATTCCGTAATTAATAATTGCTTTTCAATTACTGGAACTTCTGTATTCGAAAATATTAATTTTAAATATACAAGGCATGGTTTCCCATTATTTGTTATTTTGCCCAAGGACCAAAATTCGTTAGGCAATGTGATTACAATATCATTTTTCAAAATTAAATTGAAAAGTGAAGGAGACGTCGTTGGAGTTTCCAAATTTGTTTCTAAAAAATATAGAGATCATGTCGATACGACTACATTTTTTTTATAAAAGTACCATGATGTACTCGGATACCTGTTAATAATGATTCATTATTATCCTCATCGATACGAGCATGGTGTCGGTTGTCTTACGTTTTTTGTTTATTGTATCATATTTAAGTATCTCACGTCTCTTTTTAGGGGTATTAACATTAAAATAATTTGGACAATTTGGAAATATGGTAGGATAAGCACCTTTTTTCAAGTGAAATATTTTGTGTGGAATCTGAAAATATTCGTTTTACTTCCCACTTTCTTTCTTACTTAATTTATTAATGTAAAAAATATGATTAAATGTACAAACATGATTGAAGCCGTCAGTCCATTCTTTCAATATTTCCTCATCTTTAAAATGTTTGGCGCACACAAAGTCTTTATTAGAAAACACTCTGTCTTTGCGAGGTATTTTTCGTACCCAAATTTTCAATGTTTCTTCATCTTTAGGAACACCAAAAATTGAAACTTTTTCTTTACACGCCGCGTAGCCACTATTACAGTTCGGTACAAAACATTTTTTCCCCATTTTGTATTAAATTAGAATACAAAACACTTCACAAACGTCAAAACAACCTTATATCAAAGGGAATGTAAAGGTAAATCTTTACGCTCATCGGCCTCCGATCTTTCATCTCTCTCACCGCTCTCTCTTTCTATCATGATAAAATTGTGAGACATAGCTAGGATAGGGAAACTACATTGCGTTGCACAGGCGTGGTATGGATAGTAGAGACATCTAGTTATTTTCATTCAAATTAGGAGGATAGTGTCATTGTCCTTGATTCTCCTTGGTCTTTGTTAATGAAGTTTAGATGTCCACAATGTGTTGTTAGTTTATTAAAAGTAAATAAATTTAAATATTAAAATCAATATTTATTTGACGCCCCTTGACGTACTCTCCCTGTAATTTTCGTTTGTGTAATTTTAATGATATTTGAGACGGCGATAATAAGCGTAGCACAATTCAATGGAGTTGGCCATGGTCGATCTTGACTTCATGCGACACCTCTCGTTAGAAAAAAGAAGCGTAAGCGTATCTATAACATAACACATAACCTCAACTGAATCTGAATGATGAAGTCTAATGTTAGTAATGTGTTTGTGATTTTTCCATTGTGTTTTGCGTTTTTTTGCGTGATTATATTGGACCACTATAGTGAAAATAGAACGTTTATTACTTATGTTAAAGGCATTGTCAAGTTAAAAATTGAGTTTTCATAAATCAATACTAAGTTATAAGCAGGCAAACATTGTCAAAACCAAATTTTGTTACTTATACTGCTGTACAGAATCACAAGCGATTAGTCAGTTACGTGGTAATAATGAATGTATTACAAATTACGAATTTTTTGAAAGTATAGTTTTGGAAATACATTCTTTAAAAACAGCGAAATACCACATGCTTATCAAATCAGATACAACCAGAAGAAAAATGTTGGAAAATGAAAACAATACCGTCTGGAGACATGTAGCTTATACCCAATTTGTATACTGGGTAAATGCTTGGATACCACTGGGCAAGAAAGAACGACGAGTTATTCCTGCTTGTGTGATAAAAAAAATTAGAGAAAAATATCCGGACGCAAAGAATATTTATCAAGGGTTTCAAGCTGTGAATGATAATATTTATTTTGATTAATTATTTTACAAGCTTATTTTTACAATAATTGTACAAGAAATATGTGCCTCAGTTTATTTGTTTTATTTTGTGTAAATCTTGAAATATGTTTATTTATTGTTGTCTCCAAAGCTGGACGTGGAACGGTGGCAATATTTTTTGGGATCTCTGTGTAATCTTCATCACAAATAGTTATATGTAATTGTTGATTTATCACTAATTCTATTTTTTGTAATAAATCAATTCTCCATGAATTATTTGTTTTTTTAGTTGGTGTAGTATGTACCCATTTTTTTAAAGATTTTGAAAATCTTTGGGAATGTTTATCATTTGACAGATTTCTATATTGTATATTATGGTTATGATCTAGAATAGCCAACATACTCCTAACCTTCATTCCCTCATTTGAATAATGTATTCTTTTTGGTACATATTTTAATCTAACATTATGATAAGATTCTAAATTTCCAGTATGACAATACTGATTTATGTGTCTAATATCTCGTATAAATGCCTTGTTACAAATAGTATCCTTTAATTTGTAGTAATCCGGGGAGTTTTTTGAAATCCATGCCGTGTTTTTTATTTTTTCTTCTGAAAGATCACCATGTTCACAGTTGTGAAATAAAGAATATGTTGTATCATTTTCCCAGCTATGAACATTACATACATGATTTAAAATTGATTTAAATTTTTCTTCTAATAAATCTTTATTTCCAGCACATGTTTGTGAAGACCACCAAAGATGATTTATAATACTTGATTTCCATGCTCCTATAACTGCAGATTTACTTTCAATAATTTTTAATTTTTTTGCTAAACTTTTCCCCATATGCCAGACATCAAATTGATGGTCAATATGAGGAAACTCAGTTTTTATAAGCGATCGAATTCCAATATGTCTGTCAGATAGAAACAGTTTAATTTTCAAATTTTCTTTTTCTAATCGTTCTGATATATTTTGACATGCATACCTTTTTGAACAATTTCAAAATCTATTATTTTATCAGATCGTAAATCCATAATTGAATATGTTGCATATTTCGCACAATATCCAGGCGAATCGAATTGTGCATCTCCGCAAATTAAAATGTCTTCATTACTTGATTTTAATTGATCAAAAATCAAATTTCGGTTTTCATAATAAGTGTGTTTTATTACTGGACTGACATAGTTTTTTATTATGTCATAGTAGGCAGTATGAGACAAAAATTTTATACCAATTGTATTTGCGAATATTTCAAACGTGGTAAAACTTATGCCAGAAATATAAATTGCTGCAGATAATTTGACATTCCCGATATTTTGCTTATTATGTATGATAATTTTCGCATATTGTAGAAACTACTAATGCTATTCCTTTATGCGAATAATTTGTCATTGTATTGAAGCTGCCACAAATTTGGCACCTTTCAAACAAAAGCTTTAATACATTGAATGATACAATGTAATGCTCTGAATGAGTAAATATTTTACTGCTTGGCCCTGGCTGAATAGAGGATTCTAAAATTTCATCGTCGGTACTTTCTTGGTCGTCAGATGAACTGTTTTCATACTCGGGCAATTCGGTATCACTGTTATTTATTATTATTGTTCGGTATGTTTCTTTCCCTAGTTCACACTGTACACCTACATCACATTTTTTATTTGTTACAACGTTATTTTGGTTATCTTCAGTTTTAATGTTTGCGTATATTTCACTCCCCATCTCACACTGTACTTCAAAATCATTCACTTCATTTATTAACGGTACATCTTCAAATTCAATCGTTGTATTAACTATGCTAATTAATTCTTGTTTCTCCTTCATTAACTGATATTTAGATTTACGACGTGGTTTTACACTATTTTTATTTTGTTTTGCACCAACTAAATTTATTGACGGGACTGCACTTTCTTTTAATGTAGGTAGCAACTTATGATTTGGCATTAATTGTTTTTTTCTTAAATATGTCGAATCAAAGTCTGATTCTAAAAAATGTGCACTGCATACTACAGAACTTTTAGTAGGTATAAAGTTTTTTCGATTAATTTTATTTATCCACGCACGATACATATCACGTTTTTTATATTTGTCCGGTATTCTGTGGAAAGACAAGTTTTTATTTTTCGTTTTATTATTTGTGCAGCCAAAAACACAACAATTAGTCATTTTAATATCACAAAATACTGATACACCTTACAGTCAATGAACAGAAAAAAACACGTTTGTGACTAAATAAACTACAAATACGTTGTCTATAAACACAGTACAGTGTAGCAGTCTACTGCGGGACTGCGCGCTCGGATTAGATGACGTCACTGTAGCTGTTAACAGTCATTTTAAATAGCTGTAACTTTGGAACAAATAATCGCAGAGACATTAAATAAAAACTAATGAACTTCTGATATTATATTGTAATTATTAACGTTATTTACAAAATGTCGAAAATAACTTGCCAATGCCTTTAACGACAACAAAATGGATAATTTGAAAAGGAAGAGTACGTCTATATTAAATTTCTTTGCCAAAATTCCAAAACCTAGTACATCAACAGACACCGTCACTGAAGTTGCATTAAATATTCAACAAAACGTGAGTGCATGTACCGAAATTGAAAAATCAATTCCCGCAAAGGATGTGCCAGTTGAAAAAATAAAAACCGCCGGAGATTTTATGGATATTTCTCAGTTTGTAGGCAAAATACTTACATTTCAAGAAAAGTATAATGTTTTAAAGCATGTATGGGTCCCTGTAGAAAATTACAAATTTCCAAGCACAACTTATTCGAATAAAAATGTGAAGTTTCAATATAACTTGCTGAAACGCTGGAAATGGTTAACATATTCCGCTGTTGAAGATGGTGCTTATTGTGTTTATTGCATTATCTTTTCAAAAGATAGAGGGGGTCTTGGTGATCAAATACTTGGACAATTGTGACAAAAACCTTTTTCTAATTGGAAAAAAGCTGGTAAATCGTTTTCAAGAGCACGAAAATAAAAAATATCACCAAACATGTGCTGTAGGCGCTGAAAATATAATTTTGATAACTGAAAAACAAAGTGTATCAGTTGATATTCAGATAGATAATGAAAAGAGACAGCAGATAGAAAGCAACCGAAAAAAAATGGTTCCAATTATAGAAGCAATTATTCTTTGCGGCCGACAAGGAATAGCTTTGAGGGGGCATAGAGATTCTGGTTTGCTCATCTCTAGTAGTTCTACTAATGACACAAATCATAACTGTAATATAGGCAATTTCAAAGAAATTTTGAGATTTCGTGCATTAGGCCTGTTCTACAATAAGTCGTTTGTCGGTGTCGGATGTCTTACGCGTGCGCACTACGCAGAAATTTGGTGGTAGGCGTTGTCGGCTGTCTGCTGTCGGAGTCGGAACGCAGGTTGGTCATTTCCCATCTTTCTCCGACAACGACATTGAAGGTCACAACAGAAAATTGAAAATGGACGAAATGCTATTAGATGAAAAAAAAAAGAAAAAAATGATATTTGGGGATAAATAATAATCGTAATTTGTTTCAAATTAACTACCTAACCTTAGTGTAACAGCAAGTTTACGGTGCGATTCTGTATTCACTATAGAACTGTAACTCAATAAAAGCGCATCATTTTTTGTCAAACGATAATAAATGTATTAGTAAATAAAATTGTTGCGATTTTGATCACTTTTACATTTCTATAGCGTTATAGAAAATTACAGAATCGCACTATTAATTTCAGTTGGCAAAGGTTTTCTACGACATTTTTCTGTAATCGTCGTTTCAGAATATTATGCAAGTGATCAAATTGTTGTACAAGCATTCTCGTAAATTTAAAAAAATCTTCGTGATCACTTGACTTGAAATATGAAAATAATTTTCTGTGCTACCAGAATTTTGCCTAACATCAACGGTAATATGAAGTTTTACCCACCATCGTCTTGTATTTTTTTGTCCTCTCTTTTGCATCAGCCGTCGTAGTTTTATTATTTGAAGCCATATTGCAATTAAATTAAAATAAATTGGAAGAGATATAGTATCCATAACCTCATTTAAAAGTGTCAGTTCGCTACACCTTCCGACTCTTGCGACTATTGTAGAAAGCAATATCAGGTGCTGCTAACATCAAACAAATTACGACAAGCGACAACCGACAAACGACTCTGTTGTAGAACAGGCCTTAGGGGACGCAGATTTGCGTGCATTTTTTGATTCTACATCTCGAAATGCACAATATACAAGTCCACGAATACAAAATGAATGAAATGATTTCGGTACTGGCTGATGAAACAGCAGATATAGGCGCTATTGAACAATTTTCACTTTGTGCAAAATACTATGATGAACAATCAAAAACCCTAAATGAACATTTTTTGCAGTTTGTACCTGTTACTGACGTAACAGGTAAAGGTTTAGCTACGTGATAGTTGATGAATTACGTAAAATGGGGATTAATCTTAATTATTTGTATGGTCAAGGATACGACGGGGCAGCTAGTATGAGTGGTGCATTTAATGGAGTGCAGGCAGTTGTTAAACAATTCTTTCCGAAAGCGCTGTATGTCCATTGTGCTGCGCATAGTTTAAATTTGATATTATGTAGTTCCTGTAAAATTAAAGCTCTCAGAAATTGCATGGGCACCGTAGAAAACGTGTATGATTTCTTTAATACCCCTAAAAATTTCATAAACAGTTCGACACATAAAATTCGTTGCGAGAAACTTATAAAATTGTGCCCAACTAGGTGGGTTGAACGACACAATGCTATTGAAGCATTCTGGGAACTACAACACTTTATAGTTTCATCGTTACAAGAAATATGTGATTGGAAAGACAGGAAAACATCATCTGATGCTAGTCAACTTCTATGCAGCCTGCAGCAATCCGAATTTACAATATCAATTACTATTTTACAGAAAATTTTCCAGTATAAAGCGGTACTGTGTAAATTACTTCAATCTGTTAATTTAGACCTGATTGAAGCTATAAATTATGTTGAAAATGTTAAGGCTGAACTTCAAAATTTACGAAGCAATAGCGATGAAGAATTTCGTATTATTTATTTAGAAGCTTCAAAATCTGCGGAAAAAATCGGTTTTGAAATAAAAATGCCTCGTACAACTACTACGTAACGCTTACTCTATATTTTTGATAGCTTACATTGTTTTATCATTAAGTTTCTCTAATTTGAGGCAAACTAATCGATCAAATACACCAGGCGAAACACCAGAAGAGTACTTCCGCAAAACATTATTCATCCCGTTTTTTAGATTTGACAATCGTTCAATTTGAAAACCGTTTTAGTACTCATAAGGACATACTTAAAAGTTTTACATGTTTAGTTCCTAAAAATGCAAATAATGGATTGTGCTCTCAAGAAAAGGATGCTGCAAAAAAAATATTTATGTTTTATAAAGATGATCTAAATTTAAGTACTGAAGATGAAAACGCATTAATCCCTGAGCTTTGCATGTGGTATAGATCTTTAAGTCAAATAAATGAATTACAGCCGAAAACGGCAATTTCAGCTTTAAATATTTGTAATAAGGATTTTCATCCAAATATATATAAATTGCTGCAAATATTTGTCACACTTCCTGTAAGCACAAGTAGCACAGAACGGTCATTTTCTACCCTAAAGAGAGTCAAGACTTATTTACGAAACTCTATTTCCGAACAACGGCTTAATGGTCTAGCTATGTTAAATATTCACAGAGATATTAGTATTTCTCCAACTAAAATCATTGACATACTAGCCAAGCAGCCGCGACGCTTGAATTTTTCGTTGTAGTAAATAATAATAGGATATTATAATAAAGAATGTAAATCCTTAACTGATTTAATTTTTAGCCCCCCCCCCCCCCCTTAAAAAATTTCTGCGTACGCCACTGAGTTCTATTATTTGTTTTTCACTATGTAAACTGTGCACGACTATTTTAAACATAGGTTCGCATTCTTATTTATATATCCCATTTACTGAAGTTTTTTATTGTTGTGAAATGTCTCCACCGTAGTAACAAATTAGAACAAGGGCCAGTTATATTAAAACTAAAGCTTAAAACTGTATATTAATTATCAAAGTTTTAAAATAGTTATTAGTTTCTAAAATAATCGAGTTTTTATTACCATTTCCTCATCTATATATCTACGTCACACATTTATTCTATTCCAAATTCTTACTACTTCCAAACCTTCTGCTATCGCCGTTTTGAAATACGGAATCCATTTGCAAGTATATAAATGCAGAAAATAACAACAATAAAACAATAGAAATAAACCAAATAATACTAGTTTTTTCACTACTAGCCTAGGAACCCACTATTATTTACCTTTATTTGACATGAGAAATTGTTTTTCACTACCGCTTGCTTGTAACCATGGTAACCTAGGTCAATAATAATTTATTATTAACCTTGGTCTATAATGCAAACTGTCACTTTTCAATCAAACTCAAGCCTCCAAATCCAAATATGATTTAACTCATTAAACTCAAGAAAGGTGTTAAGTATATAATTTAAAATTGCCGCTTAATTTTAAATTGACCTACGCTGCCGCCTCGCCCGGCCCCTGCCACTGTGCTGTTTTGGAAAATGTGAAACATGTGTAGATGTATGAATGAATAAATCACTATTTTTCTGTATTTGTAGGTAAATACATTTCAATAGATTTATTTAAAAATAATAATAAACCAATAAGGATGCTGACTGTAACAGAACAAAGTGTTTTTATTAAATAATTAAATCAAATTCATATCAAGGCCCATAAGTGAGGTTATCATACCAACGCAATGAGCGAAACGTCAAATAAAAACAAATGCAGCCTACTTTATTTTTGTGAATATTAACTAATAAGTAAAGCAATTATTCATGTCAAAATGATTGTTATTATCAATAAAAAAAATTCATATAGGATTTATGTGCTAGTAGTGAAAAAAATAGTATATAAACCACGGTTGAGAAGATCATTATTGACCAGGCGCCTTGTATACAATAACGGCGCTGGGTCAATAATGATTATCTTCTCAACCTTGGCGTATAATATACTATTAAATATGTTGAATGACAAGGCTACCAGTGGTAATCAAATATTGGACTATAATATATACGTAGTATTTTTATTAATTATGATATTAAATTACTTATATCCACCCATATTTTCAATTATTAACCACAGGGGTTATTTTAACATATTTATACATTTTATAAGTGATGAAAAAATAAATTTATGTGACTTCAATTATTAGCGAAATCCACTGTTTGAGAACAAAATCATCTCTATATCTACGTCACATAATATTAAAAAAATTATTACGGCTTAACGAATAACAATAAAGACTTTCTAAAATTACATGTCACTTTCAGTTTAGATGAAGAGTTTTATAAAAAAATATTAAAAAAATATAGTGGAGGACTCTATTTAGATATTTGACGCGTAGAAAAAGAATAGAAAATTTAAAAGGAGTAATATTTGCCTTGATGGCTTAATAAACTTTTAAATTTAAATTACCTAACCTTAAAAAACCGAAACGCAAACACAACATATGAAACAAAAAGTTAACCTTAAAATACATCCAATATCTGATCATCAAATGCGGTTGGTAGCCCTTCTCTCGACAACAATAAATTGATAAAAAATCGTGAAGTGTAAAATGCTTAAACCAGCCCTACATACGAGTACACTACTCGCCTTGCATACTTGTACAAGTATAAAGTATTCATTCAAGGGCACATACGAATTCCGAGTCTGACCTCTGTATACTCGTTTCCTCGGTTTTTGCAACGGTCATTTTATTTCCCACGGCAAGTTTAAATTTGTCAGTATCATGATGGACATTGAACATGGACAGCCAAACAGACGTCTCACTTTTGGCTAGTACGGCATATGTTATTTTAAGTGGGGATATATTTTACTAAATAAAAAACAGAGGCGGATGTTTCAGTTCTTCTTTATATAGTTGTATAAATTAATTTATAATTTCAAACGAATCCATTTATGCGCCAATGTGTACAGTGTGCCATGTTGAATAAGTCGCGTATTTGACGTTCAATTGTTTTGTATTTTCCACCGTTAAACTTGTCGTATAATATCGCCCAACTTTGTCCATTTAATCGTCTTTCTATCTCTTCAAATAAGAAAGTTAGCAATGGTGGCCCGCTTACAGCAGACACACTGTACATAGCAGTGCAATTCCATGATACAAAGAAATAAGGTATGTTCCCTAGACGAGGAATAGAGGGGAGACAGGGCATGCTATGTATTTCGCCGTAAGAAGACTTTCCAAATCATCATAGCGACTTTCGACCTTATTGAAATGTCAAAGTCAGCTGCAATCGCCCAATTGACCAGACGTGTTACATACGTGTGCAGTCGAACGAATAAATTTTCAAAATTAACAAGCGTCACCCAACGTTATCAATCAATAGAGAGTTATTGCAGCTTCAACGCAAAAATAACGTGCACTTCAAAGTCACGTGACAGCCCGAGTGCGCATGCGTACTAATAAGGCTCACGATATATGAATAAGGAGACACGTTATGTGCAATGGAATAGCGAGCGTTTAACGTCAAACGCTCTGTATCTTTTAAGGTTATGTTTCGGTGAAAACTGTGGATGTAACTTCGATTGTGTTGCTTTTAGCGTTAACGTTAGCGTGAATACACTAATTAAATGCGGTAAACATTGAAATTGAAAGTCCTTTATTTCTAAAATAAAGTGTTTTCTACATAAGGTTAACGTTTACGTTCTTTCATCTTAGAAGTTGCAATAACTCCCTATTATTTTGACTTCTGACGTTCTTTGAATACATACGTCTTTAGTTTGATTCATAGTTTTCTTAGTTTTAAATTGTTTTATTTATGTTATGGATAATCAAGTGTTTATTTAGATTTGGTCAACTGTAGCATAACAATATTTAACTGGTCGACTAGCAATTCCAGCTGATTCAATAAGGATCAAAATCGCAGAGATGATTTGGAAATATACGCGTGAATTTGCCTTGTCCCCCCTCTATTCCTGGGCTAAGGTATGTTCACTTCGCGACGTAAATTCGTCCAAGTCTGCGCATGACGTCACGTGGTGAGCTAGTCGCTGAACAGCATACGAAACTTACGTACAGAAATTATTTCTTCTTGTGTTTCGTTGCTTTTATTTATAAGTAGTGCTATATTAATGGAATATGTTTTATTTATTTAAATATTATTTATAAATAACGTTTATTTAGTTCGTGCAAAGGAAAATGATTAAATTACAACTAAAATGTATTTTTTATTAAACTCATTTGGTTGGCATATAAATTAAACAATATTAATATTTATTACTAGAGATAAATTCTTACATATTTAAAAATTAAATAAATTTTACAAGAATTTTTATATTTTTCTCTTAGATTATTTAGTAGATGATTGTATTAATTCTCCATTTAATTTTCTAATTCTAATGTAATTTCTTAGTCGAATACATTTTAATACTTCTATGGGTATTTCTTGTATACATTTTGTTTCGTTTGCCACATTATTCGCTAAACTTTTTATAAGATTACTATTTGTATTGAACGATTGACCATAACATTTTGGAACATAAATTCAGCGATTTGCATAATTTTGAAAAAAAATTCCGACTTAAATATCCACGAGATAAAAAAGTTATTTAGTCAAATGATTCTTGATTATCAAATTGTTTACTGTTGCTTCCCAAAAATGAATATTTTGTTCTATATTTGTAAACTATGTACCCTGCTAAATATAAAAGTGCATTTTTATCTAATTCTGTTTCGCAACACTCACTTAATTCATCTGTGATTTGTGGAGATTGAATAGAAGCTATAAAATCGTCATGCATTTCTTCTGCATGTTTCTCAACAACAATAGTTTTGATTTTGAATAAAATTTCGGTAGCATTTAATTCGTCTTTCAAAGAAACGCTGCTTTCAGAAATTGAGGGAGATCTTGATTTTGAGGATGATGTAGAGGGAACGAGGGAAGACAGACTGGTGTGATAGTATTTTCATCAGAAGATGTTTAAGATTCTATATTTTTATTACTGACAAATATAGCGGAAGCATGTTTCCCTAAAATATACCATCTTAATCTGTGCTGGAAGTCAATTGCTGACGGATGATCTCTTGCGCCGCCCGTATCCCTCATATATGAATAGAAATTTTCTAATATATCCTGATTTAAACGATAAGTTAAAATACATTTTGTGTTAAATTTTTAATGTAATTCATTATATAATCCCAACAATGATTTGTTGCAAATAAGAATTCCATTTTGAAAAGGTAATTTTCTTCATCTACCTTTAGCTCTCATAGTATCTATTTTGTCATTAACATTAACTAATAATTTTGATTGTTCCTCAAAATTTATTACAAAAGCATTTATGCCGCTATGTTTACCGAACATTGATATTTCACTTGTCTCTTTCCAATTTCCTGTAATAAGACCTTTTAATCCAAAAAATTCTAAAGCTTTTGAAACACTATTTGATATGAGTTGCGCTAGCGTTTTAACTTTTTGTCGCTGCGAACGTCCAAATGATTTCTAATATTTAATTCTGAACTTAATTTTAACAGAGACTCTACACATGATTTATAAACATATTTTTTATTTATTATAAATCCTTGATCAATAAAATGATTTCTAAATAATTTCAAAAGATGTGGAGGATCAGCAAAAAAAATAAATATAAAATAAATATTTCTATTAGAATGAAACGGATTTGTAATAAATATTTTTTCTGTACTTATATTTAATGACTTCCACAGTGACAAATTTCCGCCTCCCATATCACTTGTGGCTGCAACAACAAAGTACCCTGCTTGTTCCAGTTTTAAAATTATATTTATTAAAATATCTGAAGTCATTTGTTGTTCTGAACAAATTCTCGCTGTAAATATATAAATAAAAATAATAAATTCTAGGCATATAAACACTAAATAAGTCTTACCATATTTTATATTAAATTTGTCATCTTGAAGACAAGCCTTTATTAGTATCTTTAGGAAATCTGTGGTATGTGATACCAGACGTTTTCTTACTATCATTTTTACAATTATATACTGCACAATAAACCATTTCAACTGCATATAATGAGATTTCAAGTCAAACTAATGTTTACTGAGAACAATGTGCCGGATATTTGATATTAAAATGCTTACAGAAGAAAAAAACAAGAAAATGATGAGTTTTAGTATAAGCAGAGCGCAGCAACGAGCTATAAGTAATATAGAATGGCGGATGAGCGCTGCTGGCCGTACACACTTGGACGCCATGTCTACTATAACCTGCCAGGCAGGTTGCAGCCTACCAGTAATATTTCTGAATTATTTTTAACGAAATAATTTACCTTTTATGTTAGAATTATAAATATAAATAATGCAATTTGTGGCGAAAAGTTTTATTCTGACATATATCATATTTCGAAATAAATAAATAAATAAATTAATACATATTTAGTTTCACAGATATATAATATGGATGATGTGAAACTATTGATAAATTAATATAATTTAAGAATTTTTACTGCGAATCCTTATTTTGCTATAATATTTTACGATAATAAATAACAATTAATATGAAAAATGTAACTGCATTTATACAATATATTGAAAAAGTAGCAAGGTAAGTAGGTAGATACATAAAAACGAAAATAGTGAACATTAAATTATATATTTTATTATGACAATAATAACATATATAAAAATATAACATAAAATACAATAACAAAAACATATTCTTTAAATAAAATAAACAAAATTGTGAAAATAATCACTACATATATGAAATAGAAAATAATGGTTTTATTAACCTTTAAATATGATTGTTTTGGTCAAAAATTGTCGAATGTTAGTTCCTTGAATATCTGTAGAATCAGTCCTACTATTTACACAAAAAATTTATTACCTATAATAATTGTTCTTGTATTTATTTTAATTATAACAGAAATTTTTGTTTCAATAAAGAAAATTTGATTGTAATAATAAATATCAGTAATTACATAAAAATAAATTGATTATATTCGTTGTTGGATTTAGGCGAGAAACTATCATCAGACTACAGGCGGTAAAATCGTAAATCCGTCGCTAATTAAAACTTTGAGTTAAAATTTTTGAATATAAAATTTACCTGTGAAACGACTTGCAACTATTTCTAATTTGTCTGTTTCCACACTGAGGAACAACACACTTTGCGGGGATTTTTAATAAATAGTGCAATAAGCGCTCAGAAAAACAACGTATAGCGTTTAAGCTGAGCGCTCAGTTATAGTAATGGCCGCCGACCTAAGCATTCAACTGTGTACTGGTAAAGTACGCGTTCAGCATGCGATGCGCCACTCTATATTTACTTATAGCTCGTTGAGAGCGCAGTGTTTACTCACCGCGTGACGTCACTTTGCTAGAGTGAGACAGGAGATGTATGCGCGTGGACATACCTTGTGCAATTCAACTTGTAAATAAACCACACGTGTTGAAACACGAAATATAGCGATTGAACACGAGCTCTATAGAGGAAATCGGGAGTGATCTAGGAGGTTCGGCGATTGCTGTAGGAGCTTCGGCAAGTATTGATAGGCAAGCATCGATGAGTGTAATTATCCTTTGACTTTGATTACCGACAACGGATGGGAAACGCCTAGTGCCAGTACCACAGTGTGCTCCAGCATAGCCATGTACGAGTATTTTCAGTCCCACACCACTCGTCATTGCCGATACTTGTAAATACTCCTTGAAAATACTCGCGAGTAGTGTAGGGCCGGCTTTATTTTTTTTAAATAAATTGTGCAATTCATTGTACAATTTATTGTGAAGGCTTTATCCACTGCGCCACGGAGATATTTGGAAATCTTTTCATATTGCATAATAAAAAACTGAAACAATTATTTATTTGACAATTTTTGTAATTTATTACAATTTTTGCAATATTATTAAAGTAATTAATATTAAATAATGTACAAGATTTAATGTACTATTATCACGTTCAATAGCATGGCTTGATTTTTTGCCGGACACTTTGTATTTACAAAAAACTGCTTCCCATGTGAAACGCCTATGTTTACTCATAAAATAAACGCTTCAATACATTGCTGTCAAACATTCATATCGTAACTATGGCAATGATATACCCTATGTTTACTGATAAAATAAACTCCCGGTATAAGGGTTTTTCTTGTAATTTGTGTTTAAATCTTAGTCTTTAGGTTTAGATTATAATTACGAGCAGATTTTAGCTTATATTATAATGTACATTACAAGTTTACTACTAGCTACAAAATATAAATATTTGTCAATACGTTTACTTTACTAACATGTTATATGTAATATCTGAAATAAATATTCAAAAAATTTAATCATTTGTAGATTTCTTATTGCCAGTAAGAAAATTTATGCACGTCTATGTGCAAAGAGAACTGCTTGAATATACATTGCTGTCAAACATTCATACCGTAACTAATGGCAATGATATACCCTATGTTTACTGATAAAATAAACTCCTGGTAATTATCTAAAATATTTATTTGGTTCATTTTTGTTTAAAATTAGTAGGCCACTTTTAGGTAAGGAAATTATGTATTAAGGGCGAAATGATATAGATTTTGGCCCGCGGTGCAAGATTGAAGCCCGACGCGTAGCTGAGGGTTATAATGAACCTAGGGCCAAAATATATTTCGCCCGTAATACACACAATATTTTTTGCACATCTGGAGTAGTGTTACTTCATCACCGTGATCAAAGTAAAACGATGTTCAAATCAAATTCAGATCATAGTAGTCCATTTGACATATGTACGTTGTCACGGATAACAATGAAAACAAGCAAGTTAATGATAGATGTAATTATTTTAACTGGGCACGAAAAGCTCTAGGGCGAAATTGACTACTTTTTCGCCCTCGGTAGAAAAAGAGTGTCATTTCGCCCTTAAAATAATGCTATTTGTCCGACTTTTACGCCCGGATGTGCTAAAACTCTTTTCCCATGTTAAACGCCTATGGCTTGGTTACGGTATAGATTAGATAACTAACTTATTAACTTATACTGTGGCCCGGTTTTACCCGGCATATATAATACAAAATAAAACTTTTTTAAAACTTAAATTTAATTTAAATACAAAAGAATAAAGTACATCTAAGATGGCCTCTAAATGTTAAACAAAAAATCTCATTTATGCTGGGTTTATGCAGGCAACTAAATTAAAAAATTAAATTGTAAAACTAAACTAAACAAGTAGAAAGTAGAAACCATTGTTATCAATGACAACGTTTATGCAATTGAACTGAAGAATTAAACTAATGAAACTGAATTAAGAAGTTTGCTATTTTTAACTTTTAGTTTAATTTTATAATTTCTTAGTTTTGCGCCTGCGCCATTCGTGCACTTATGACAGATTTTTACACCTAGCCTATGAAAATGTACGATGATAACAAAGTTTCTGTAAAAAAGAGCAACGAAATACTAAATGGACTTATTCAACAAATTGTTTACATTTATTTTTTTATCCTATATAAATATAATATATCGCAATTTCACCTATAAAAGTTAGATTATACGAAATGTCAAACATAAAATTCTGAATTTTAATTTACTGCATAAACGACGTTATTTTAGTTTAGTTTCTTAATTTAGTGGCTTAATTTAATTTCATAATTTACATGCTGCATAAACCCAGCACTAATCGAAGTCGTAACTCTTATAGTTTTCGAGATAGCAAAGGTAAACCAAACCCCGTACAAACTCATTTTCCACTGCTTTATATCTCGGAAACTAATGAAGATCTGACCCATGTGAAAATGAATTCTCGTTTTAACCGACAGAAATAGAAACAATTAATGGAAAAGAATGATGTGACATTATTTTATTAAAATAAACTCTCGGTATATTCTGCACCTAAATCAATAATCACATTTTTTCATTGTGAGCAGGCGGGCAAAGCTCAACGTAGATGGAAGCAACCTAGCTATGAACTGTTGCCGCCGATAATTTTGAACGACTTCACTGACAGTTACAATTTTTTTGTTTCTAATGTAAAAATACAATTATTAAGTCAAATCCACATGAAACAATGTTATTTATACTTCATTTCACGTAAGAAAATAGCAGATGGAGCTTGAGAGCCGACCGTTTTTAGTTTTTTTAGTTTTTACATGCATAAATAATTTAAATTCACGAAACCAAGCTTTAATACTAAAAAAATTTATCTGTAAAAATGTACTATATCTGAATATTAAAAATTACAAAGTCGAAAGCAAATACAAGGTTAAATATAATTTAACTTTGTCATTTTTACTGGCAGCTGACAAGTGATATTTTTTTCGCTTTTGTGTATATTCTGACCAATCAGGTAGCAGAATTTATATCCCTATCAAAACCAATGTTTTTTTACCTCCCGCTACCCTAGGTAAGGGAGGTATAGGGATCGTGCTAAAAATAGCATATAGAGATTTTATATAATAAGCACGTTTTGATGTCCCCAGAATCCGATTTTAACATTTTTACAATGATGTCTGTAGGTATGTATGTGTGTGTGTCTGTGTGTGTGTGTGTGTGTGTGTGTGTGTGTGTGTGGATCTTGTGGACACGGTTACTCAAATACTATCAATCAGAAAAATTTGAAATTTTGTATACCTATTCTATACTAATATGGGAAGTGCTCATTAGTTTTTAGTGTATATCGGATAACCGGAAGTATCATTTATACAAGCTTTTAACAGTTTTTCTTGTAAAAAATTCATTGAATATTATTTTTTAGCAACTTTTACTAATTAAAATGGAATATAATGGTTTAATCTTCAATTCTACGATAATAACATTTAGTAAATAACTCTAAATAACTTTAAATATGAATATATAATATAATTTATTTCCATGTATCGTCTTGCCTATGCGTCAAACAAAATCATAATTTCAATGACAGGTTTGACATATTTAAACAAATGTCACTGACAGGCAGCAATTATATTAAAATTAATAATAAAACCGTTTTAATGAGAATATAATAGTAAAATATTTTATTAAGGTTTGTAAAAATAATATTTTTTCCATCATACATAAATGTTAGATGTACAGAATGATCTGATTTAAATTTGCTAATTGCTATTTTTGCAGCACTATAAATTAATATTAATTTACAACTACACATTTACGAAATGGATTATGTACGGCGAAGAATTTACAAAGATTGCGTTTTCGAGCACCTAGAAGATGATGCTGATTTTTATAAGAATGTACGTGTGTGACGATTTTTCCTTAAAGCCTATTAAAATATGATCCAAAACTTCTCAAATTTGGTATTTAAAACTCATATATAATTTGAAACAACATATTAGACTTTAACCATATATGATAAATTGGACGTAGTAGTTAATTTGGAGCTCTAACAAATTTTTGAGGAAAAACAATAAAACAATCCAAAATTTCGTATTACAGACTTTTCTATTTATTGGACAACAAATTAGATTTTATTTACAAACGATTAACCGGAAATGATACTTTACTTGAAGCTCACTGCTATTTTAAACATGGAATTGGCGGGAGGTCATGTGTTGGCCACATCAGATTTTTTAATGTGAAATGAAGTATATTATATATATATATACGCTTACCGTAATGGGGAAAACAAACTTCAGATAACCATTGTAGTAAACGAACGTTTCGTGTTGTTAAGTGTTATTTTTGTATTTTTTTATAATTATCTGTGATTATTAAAATTTTCTGATACGGAAATATCATTAGCAGATATTCTTTCATATTTAAATGGCAAAATACGGCCAATTGTAGAAGGAGAAGCTGTATTTAAAGGTAAATATATGTGGTACACAAAGTATAACCTGTAAATATGATGTTATTAATATTTTATAGCGGGACATTATGTTATGTGGATTAAATAAAGATACCGATGAGAAGGAATTGTTAGGATTGTGTCTTCAAACTTCTAATTGAAAGGGTGCACCTCATAATATTAATATTAAAAAATAATGTTAGCGAATGGCGTGCTACCTGTTCTTGCAAAGCTGGTCTAAGTGGTACATGCAAACATAAATTGTCGCTACATTAATTTATGTCAATAGAATGTAATTACAGTAATATTTACTATATATCCATTAACTGAATGCAACTTATTTTATTATGGATTAACATTTTTCATGAGTGCTTCGTAGTTATTTAATTTAAATTGCATTTAAAAGTTTAACGTTGTTGATAATAATTCGTAAAGACACAAATATGTTTGTAAGCATGAAGAATTGCAAGAAATTATTTGCAAATCTCCGAATACTGCCACCCCGAAGTGAAGAAAAAGAATCCAAATTCTCCATCCAAAGATGAATTATCTGAAATTCAAGATAAAGTTTTTGATACGATGACAAGTAATGGCATAATAGGTATATTTTTCACTCCAATTAATATTGAATGTGCTAATAAAAATTCAAGCAGCCCCGGAAGAACAATGTATACTATTAACATTCAATTTGTTAGAAGTTTTAGGTCCGGTTTTATAAACAAATTTATTTGTTTTAAATAAATGCGCATTATTTTAAATAGTTTTAATTAATTTTAACATTGATGTTTTAAATTCAATTAAAATTTCGACGACTTGATGGAAATTTACTATGTAAATAAGTTTAAGTGGAGAATAAACATTTATGTAAAATCAGGTATTAATTTATAAGTAATGTTATATAGTACGATAGAATATTATTGTAATGAAGATATACATGGTGTTCATACAAATACATTCATATACTTTGTAACCTTTTTCCCTATTTTTAATACATGAATCCATGCTTGCCGCATCTTTAAATCTTTAGGAAAATAATGTAACGATATATTCTCACTTGAATAATTATTACATTGTGGAACTGAGCAATATTTTTTAAATTTATTCTTTTTCTTTATGAAACGCGTATCTCTTTCAATGTAAACATCAACTTGTTTTCCTTACTTGGGAACTATTAAATTTTTCCACCAGATGTCAGCTACTTTGAATTTTTCGCGGATAGTATAACCATTGATTATATATACTACGTACTCAGATTGACAGTTCTTATGGCGCTCATGGAAACTGCGAACATAATTCAAAAAGGTACGCTAGATGTCACTAACTTACATATTCTAGCATCTATTTATAAATCTTATATTATCTTCGTTCCGAAGGACGGGACTAGCCTATTTCAAGGGGAGTTAGTCATACTTCACTTGTAGCGACTAGCGAGTGGCGGGATAAATCAGAGAATCAGATAATTTTTCTAGCTCGCTTCGCTTATTTCTTATTTTCACTCGACTTTTGGTTATGAAGTCGAAACACACATAATCGTATATTAAATTTTCCGACAAATTTAATTGTGGTAGTTTCGATTGTCAGAGTCAACAGTTAAAAACCAATATTTTACATAAAAATAATAATATTCATATGAATTTACAATTTACCTCGATTTATTTTTTAAGTTCATAAACATATGATAATTCTTTCGCATTTCGATTTCTACAATTTTCTGATTGTAACAATGTTTAATTGTATATTTTTTTTATAAAGGTGCCCTAACAACTATATGTTCGGACACTCGGTAATTTAATATAAATAGCTTTTTATATTAATAAAGTCATTATTCAATATCAATTGTTGTTACATTATATCTAAAGATAGATTTGTAATAAAGGTATTTTAGGAAGGATATAATAAATTTAGTAACACAATTAACTTGTAATCAAATTTATACTTTTGACACCAACAGTCATTCATTCATTATTTGTATACTATAATTCGTATTTAAATAAACGTAATTAGAAATAATCTTGAATGTAAAGTAAAAATCGTATGGAGCATCGTATTACTCTGCAGAGAAAATACCTTTTCCTGAAGTATCTGCTATTACTGGCATCTTTACCGCAAGTCCCATAAAATTTTACACCAGGTAATAGGCTTATTTTGCAATAATTTCAAATTATCGTTAGGTATACTTCTAAATCAGTGATGATCCTGCTTATGCGTGTAAATAATCTTAAAACTTTAACAAAATAACACTTTCAAAATTTACCTTTCACAGTTAATGGGGGATTACGGGTCAATCGAATTAAAGGAAAATAGTAAAAAAATACGAATGTAGGTATATGCTGAGTAACGAATATTAATGAAAAAATGAAATGGTATAATTGAAATATATATATATATATATATATATATATATATATATATATATATATATATATATATATATATATATCAGAAATAAAGGGTTTTTTGTTATAACGCTTCGACAATAATATGATAATATTTTGATTGGCGACCGAGAAACCGCCTATACATGCATTACAAATAGCGTGTTAGGAGATGGGATTACTACCAATGGAAGTTAAGGTGAAATGGTACCCCAGCCCGCGAAATTCAAAATTACCAAAAAGGTTTTTCATTTTTTATTTAAAATTGTATGAAGTAATATGATTTCTTTGCATACACGAATAAACAGGAGACAATTTGTCATCAAAATAACATACTTTCAATAATATTTGTATTTATTTAGACACCCAAAAATTATTTTAAATATTATTTTCAATATATCTCGAGTTGAAAACGTATTTTTTTGATTAAACTTGCATAAAATATTTATAACAATATAAGGAATAAAATATGTGAAAATTAAAAAAAAACGAATTTCGAGAACAATTTTAAAAATCCAAAAAACCTACTTTTTTCATACATTTTAATGTTTATCTTCTATACTAAACCTACAATTTTGTTCATACTTTAATATGTTTTGAAGAATATTGTCATACATAACATATAAAAAAAATCGAAAATTAAATTTCGGGAACATACTTAAAAAAAATGAAATGTTTAATTTTATTTTTTTTCTCAAGTGTGTGAGGCGCTATTTCTAAAATTTATTTAATGTTACGTACTGTACACATTTCTATATTTCTCAGGTAAGTATTGTAAATATTTATCGTTTAATATAAAAGATATTTGTAATTAAAGCAAATTTGGTAAATATTTTCGTGAAATATAAGGACGTGGCGCTACGAGTAGACCTAGCGGTAGAAAGCTCAAATATAATGAAATCGGTGGCTCCATGGACAATTGAAAAATATTTTTGCTGAATTTGTATTCTACGCCATTTATGAATTATAAAATAACAAAGTAAAAGATTTACTACAAATACAAATTATTATTACATTTTATTTCTATTAAAATCGGTATTGTGCGTGAGAGAGAGAGAGAGTGAGATGGTGCTATGTAGAGATGGAAGATATGACGAAATGGGGGAGACGCGTACTGCTCAACAACCGCGGAATTGCAGAAAAAACGAAATTGTGATATGGAGAATGTAGATCTGATGTAGGTAGAAGGTATCACGTAATGAGGGAGGGGACGTAATATTTTATGTAAATAAAGGAATTTCTGGATATCAGCCACTAAAATTTATTCAGTCTCGACCGTTTCGACCCCACATGGGTCTTCTTCAGGAGCTATACAATAACAATTATTTATATGAGTACAGAATTACTATTTTTAACATAAATTATATGACTAGAGACTTACATGAACTTTGTAAACCAGTAGCAATACATGTAGTGTGTAATGTAGTTTAAAAAATAAATAAATAAATTAATAAATAACATGGAAATTCATAGAATTAAAATTGTTAAACATAATATTTAACACAGTCGTCAATATAAAATATAATTTCCTGAAGAAATATGTTGATGATCTTATCTTAGCGGTACCAACAGATCAAATTCAAAACACACTCGAAGTTTTTAATAATTATAATACACACCTACAATTCACAGTGGAAATTGAAACCCAACAAAAAATAGCTTTCCTTGACATGACCTTAATACATAATGAAAATGGCACTATCTCAACTAAATGGTATAGAAAACAAACAGCAAGCTCAAGATATTTAAACTTTAATTCTAAACATCCTTTATCACAGAGAATTAATAATGCAACAAAATAGAGCACTTACACTAACTTCAAACACTTATCATAATGAAATTCACAATGAAGTATCACAATTACTAAAATTAAACAATTATCCCACCAGCATCGTAAATTCATTGAAACATGATATTTTAAACAAAATAAGAAACACAAATCAACTAAATAATGCTACCATTAATAATGAAAACAGGATAATAACTAACAACAATGTAAACCAGCATAACACAAAGGAATGTTTTTATTCTATGAAACATATAGATGGGATAGCAACTAAACTTAAGAAATGTTTTACGAACCATTTAAATATTGGAATTGGCTTCAAACAAGTAAAAACAGTCGGTAATCTATTTAGTTCTTTGAAAGCAAAAATAGACAAAAATATCCAATCCAACATCATTTACAAAATTCCTTGTGAGAATTGTACGGCATTTTACACAGGTCAAACTGGGAGATACCTAAAAACTAGATTGAATGAACATAACAAAAATTGAAATAAAAATCCAAACACTAACAACAAATGTGCTCTAGTTCACCATGCCCAGTCCGAGAATCATACATTTAATTTTAACAATACAACAATACTCGATAAAGAACACAATTTACATAAAAGACACACTAGAAATGCTATACATAAATCAGGACAATAACAACATAAATTTAAAAACAGATACTATGTACATCAGTAAAATATATAACAACATTTTAAAATATAAGAAAACTTAAAACTAAAATTAAACAACTTGCAACACCTGGTAGACTATAAAATAAACAAATAACATACAGCTACCTCTATTGGTTTTTAATACAAGCTATAACCTTCAGAAGATTTAAACCGTTTGGCGCGATTTTGTAGTTAATTAAAACCTTTACTTAACTGGTCATGTCTAAACTTTACTTAGTCTAAGGTGTCCGTTAGGGTGTGGCACACCTAATTTCATATATTTTTTTTTATATTTTCATTTTTTTATATATGTTAGACAATCATATTTTTATATGTACTCGTATTATTTTATATTGACGACTGTGTTAAATATTATGTTTAACAATTTTAATTCTATGAATTTCCATGTTATTTATTAATTTATTTATTTATTTTTTAAACTACATTACACACTACATGTATTGCTACTGGTTTACAAAGTTCATGTAAGTCTCTAGTCATATAATTTATGTTAATAATAGTAATTCTGTACTCATATAAATAATTGTTATTGTATAGCTCCTGAAGAAGACCCATGTGGGGTCGAAACGGTCGAGACTGAATAAATTTTATTTAATAATAATACAATACAATAAATTTTGATTATCGTACCTCCATAAATAATAAAAAATACACACATTAATTTTTCAGATAATCTAGTGCAAACATAAGAATGGGCCCACAAACCATTTTTTTTAATTTTAAATAAAAGTTCGTTTCATTTTAAAGCAATAGGCCCATAAACCATAACAAAAAATAGTAAAATGTACACTGCTCAATAAATAACGATTAAGATAAAAATAACATTTTTTTAATAATTGCTTAATTGCTTCAAAATTAAGCGAACTTTCATTTAAAAATATTTCAAACAAATTGGTTTATGGGCCCATTCGTGGTACCAAAAAGTCATAATTGTTTTTTGAATAACTGCATTTGATCTTTAAGAAACCTATAGCTATCTTTCTCACACCAGTTTCTGTAGTAGGCTGCGCGAGAGAGATACCAATAGTGTTATGTCATTTGTGTCCTTGGAAAAAAAATTAAATATCTCGCAAAGTAATTATTAACAAATAGCGTGTTAGGAGGTGGGGGTTACTACCAATGGAAGTTAAGAAATTCAAATTCGAAAGGGGGGGGGGGGGCTAGAATTCCTGTACTGCACTTTTCAAACAGTTTTTATTTTAACATAAATTTCTTGCATTAAACTTAATAATTATACACACCTGTAATTATAAAGTATGTAGACTAATACAGTGTTAATATATTCATTTATTTTAGGTAAATATAATTTAAAATAGCATATATTTCAATGACATTTAGGTCCATGATGAAAACAGTTTGATATAAAAACACATAAGCGGGAGACCATAACTCGCTTATTAATAGGAATTTTTTCACCGGATTTTCATCAATAGTCTTAGTTTTCCTAATATTTTCAGATGAAATTATAAAAAAAAAAAAATGGTGGAACCCCCCATTATGCACTTTTGGGGGTTTTAAAAGTATATTTTCTTTAGTAGCTTAACTAAAGATTTCATATGCTATTTCAACGTTATACCAACGAACCTTTTAAAAAATAATAAATAATGTAATACAACTTATATTTTATTGTAAATTATATTTTGTTGTTTAAATAATACGAAAAATGGCTTAGAATACAAATTCAAACTGCATACATATCACTTTGTACATTTCTTAACATACACATTTTCCTATCGTACAAATATTTCGTTGAAATTATATTGCTTTGTTTGTACATTTCTCGCCTTGAACACTTGTCACTGTGTACAAATCTGTAACATGAAGTTGCTGCATATCAGTGAATTCGAACTTCTCACGTTATCTGTATTTCGAAATATACTTTGAAAATAAAATTATTTTTTTTACAGTCTATATACAAAGTAGGCATTTGCGCTCGCTTTTACCAACGCAAATGTCACTTTGCCGCTCATACGCGACATAGTAGAAAAAACGCTCGCTGTCCGAATTTCTAACTATAAAATGCATCTCCACAAGTCAATCTGACTTATAATTGTTCTTTCTTCTGCCGGTATATTACATAACCAAACAAAATGCCGTACTGCTTAAAAGCTGTTTAAAACTGTCAAACTGATTTCTGGTGACTTAAAAACTGCCAAAGCTGTTAAATTTTCCCAACAAATCTTATTTTGGAATGTTTTAAAACTAATTTCTGGGAGATTTAAAAGCTGTTTGAAACTTTCAAATTGTTTTCTGGTGACTTAAAAAGTGCCAAAGCTGTCAAATTTTCTCAACAAAATCTTCTTTTGATATGTTTTAAAACTAATTTCTGGGAGACTTAGAAGCTGTTTAAAACTGTCAAATTGATTTCTGGCGACGTAAAAACTGCCAAAGCTGTCAAATTCTTCCAACAAATCTTCTTTTGACATGTTTTAAAACAGATTTCAGGGAGACTTAAAAGTTGTTGAGAAATGTAATAATAATAATAATAATAATAATGTTTATTTTCTGTAGACACAAATACAGTGTATAGAAAACGTCCAAAAAATGACAATAAAATATAAAAATAATTACAAATCAAAAAAATCTTGTAAAGTATAAAATGAATGTTGCTTCAAGAAGAATATTAAATCTTTTTTAAAGATCTTAAGATTATTAGCATTTTTCAAATTATTTGGTAAATTATTAAAAATTTCTAAGCCCATTCTATATGGAGAATTTTTCACAATATTTAATTTTGAATGTTGTACATAAAAGTCGTTTTTGTTCCTGGTATTGTGACTATGCAAGTCACTGATCACGGGAAAAGCTTTTTGATTTTTATAAATTAATATACACGATTCATAAATATAAATACTTGTAAGAGTGAGAATGTTATATTTTTTAAATAAATTTTTACACGACGTATAGGATGGGACACCAGCTATTGTGCGTAAAACTCTTTTTTGTGCTATAAAAACACGTTGACTGATATTAGATGAACCCCAGAAACAAACACTATATCTTAAGCGAGATTCCACGCAAGCAAAGTAAAACATAAGTAATTGATTTAAATTTAAATATTCTTTTAGGTGGCGAATTTGGTAACATAATTTATTAAGTGTTGAGACAAGATCTTCACAGAGAGGCTTCCAATTGAGATTATTAGTGATGAGCATACCTAATATTCTTGCGGCGTCATTACCTTTTTTATAATTATTTTCGAATTTAACAAGTATATCAGGATTGTTATTATGATGCATATGAAAACGTAGAATGTTAGTTTTACTATCATTCAAGAATAATTTATTTTCATGACACCAGTATATCAAAGACTGAACGCTGTGATTACATTTATTAATTAAAGCATCTGTGTTAGAATCCGAAATAACCAGAGTAGTATCGTCCGCATACATAATAGGTGTACATTTATCACCTAGAGCTTTGCTCAAATCATTCATATAAAGAATAAATAAAACCGGAGCTAATACTGTGCCCTGTGGTAAACCAACATTGATTTGCAATAAATCAGATTGTATAGTGTGGATATTTGAATCTTTATCAGTATAATTAAGTGACACAAACTGGTGTCTATTACTTAAAAAAGTATTTATCCATTTTAAAGCTACTCCGCGTATCCCAATGCACTCAAGTTTATTTAAAAGCCTACGATGATCCACACAGTCGAATGCTTTACTAAAATCACAGAATATTCCAACGGGATATTCCCCTTTGTTTAGCTTTTCAATAACCTTATTGTAAAAAAAGTGTAAAGCATCCTTAGTCGAACTGTCCGGCCTGAAACCAAACTGCGCATCAGTAATAATATTATTTAAATCTAAGAATTTCTGAAGCCTATTTAAAAAGGAATATTCAAATATTTTTGAAAAACCGGAGGTCAAAGCAATAGGCCTGTAATTATCAACACTATATTTCTCTCCCTTCTTAAAAACAGGAATTATTTTATTAATTTTTAGTTCTTTCGGGAAAATTCCATTCTGGAAAGAAAGGTTAATGATATGAGAGAGTGGTGCAGCAATAATATGTGCTACCGATCGAATAATAGAGTTTGGGATTTCATCTGACCCGGATGACTTTTTATTTTTAAGTTTATTTAAAATAATATCAACTAATTCTGATTCACAGACAGGATTTAAAAATATATTACATGATAAATTATTTAAATGTGATTGGCCCGTAATATTACAATTTGGAATTTTGTTTAAGATGTTTAGTGGAGCATCTTTAAAATGATTATTAAATATATTAGCAGTATTAAATGGATCCTCTATTTTTTTATTATTATGACACAACTGCAGGTTGTTGTTAACTTCAATTTTGGTACTCTTTTTAATAATATTCCAAGAGGTTTTCACCATGTTATCTGATTCAATGATTTTATTTTGAAAAAAATAGTTTTTTCGTTTCAGATACCAAGCGGATATGCTTTTGTTTTGCCTCTTTATACAATGGTAGTAATTCTGGATAATTCTGTTTTAAGTTGAAAATAGATTTCAAATTAGCACTAGAAATTATAATATTTGAGTCAACCCAGGATTTTTTATTTTGATTCGGAGGACGTATTTTTTGCAAAGGAAAGATTTTATTAAAATAGTAAAGAAAAGTATTCAAGAAATAATAAAAAGATTCTTCCGTGTCTGACTGAGCATAAACCTCATACCAGGATTCGTTTGCTAATTCATCACAAAAAATTTTAATATTTGATTCATTAATGACTCTTTTATATGAAATTGTTTTAGTTGGTTTGATGATTTCAATATTACTTTTATATAATATTGTTTTGTGATCAGAAATAATATTATTCTTAACAACAGCAACACCATTTTCAATATTTGTAAATAGATGATCCAAAATATTATGTCCTCTTGTTGGAACATCAATTTTATCAAATAAATTATAACTTGTTAAATTATCTGAAAAAGATTTGTATTCATTATAATCACGATCTGGATCTATGTTTAAATCACCACAAATTATTACTTTATAATTAATTTTAAAAAGTTTTTCTAAGACTAAAACAATCTTCTCACATAATATTTTGGACTCTACGGAAGGAGACCTGTAAACATTTACAATTAATATAGGCTGGCAGAAATTTGGTTCCCATAATACAGCACAAGCCTCAAAATATTTTTCTTTACATAAATTCGTAATATCTATAGATTTAACTTGCTTAGAAATACTGTTGTGGCACCAAATTCCTACTCCTCCTCCTTTGTATTGTGACCTACAAAAATTTGACATACATGTAAAATTACAAAAAAGATTAAAATTGACATTATGTATATTACGCCACGTCTCAGTTAGGCATAAAAATTTCAAATCTTCATATTTTGTTAAATATTCTGCAGTTATAAAATTAGCTTTATTTATCGTTAACGCTTCACAATTTAATATTAAAAAATCATGTCAATTGTCTACATTCATAATGGCAACGTTTAGTCAGGAGTGCTTAGTCGGTGTATTACATAACAAAAAAAAAAAAAAATCCCGTACTGCTGTGTAAAGGAAAACAAAAATAAAATAGGACATTCATTTACTAAAACGAAAGTAAAAAGTGCTTAGATTAGATTATTTCAATAGCTCAAGAAGAATGGAAAATAACGATAAATTAAAATTAAAAACGTAATCGTTATTTTTTGAGTAGTACTGTAAATACTAAATTTTTGTTATGGTGGATGACCCCATTGTGGCGACTGTAGAAAAAAAATTTGTGTGTGTTTCGAGCGCAAATGGACATTGTCGATTTCGAGAGAACCTCTCAATCGAAAATGTCCCATTTTGCGCTCTTAATACACAAATAGCTATTATACTTTTTAATATTATAAATCTGTTGTGGCCAGCACAATACCTCTCGCCATTTTCATTTTAATAAAAATTTCCTACGGTCACGGTAAATACAAAATATTATGTAATAAGTGAATTTTATGTAATATATGTCACGATTTTAAAATTTGTTATTTATTATCCATTCTCTTCCCAAGAAACGTTATTTGTAAAATATATTATTAATATTTCATACAAACAAAATATTTTTACTTCGTTAATAAATTTGAAAATATTATTTGACGCGACGTTCAATAAATTGTTTTATTTTCATTTGTTCTAGGTAACCTATAAATTTGTACCATCCGACATATTTACTTTTAGAATGTTTTTAGGTTTGTGACATGGAACAAAGTATGACTATTATCGAATAGATGGAGATCGTAAAATATACAAATATTTCTACTTTATCAACTTAGTTATAATTATTCATTTCAGTGCTCACTAGCGCTCGCCTCGGCGCAGAAACAAAATAACGGGGGGTACCATTTCACCTTAAGAAATTCAAATTCGAAAGGAGGAGCTAACATTCCTGTACTACAGTTTCCAAACAGTTTTTATTTTAACATAAATTTCTTGCATTAAACTTAATAATTTAAATACTCTTGTAATTATAAAGTATGTATACTTATACAGTGTTATAATATTCATTTATTTTTATGTAAATATAACTTAAAATAGCATATATTTCAAGAACATTTAGGTCCATGATGAAAACAGTTTGATATAAAAACACATAAATGTGACGTCACGTCAATCTTTTCAAAATTCAGAAGACCATAACTCGCTTATTAATAGGAATTTTTTCACCGGATTTTCATCAATAGTCTTAGTTTTCCTAATATTTTCATATGAAATTATAAAAAAAAATGGTGTTATCCCCCTTGTGTTTTTAATTGTAATAATATGTATTATATCTCTCGATACTGCTTCAGCTTTGTTTCATACTATACCCCCATTCTTCAAATCCAATCTATAAAGTAAAATGGAGCACAAAATATACCTATTTATACAGGGTGTTAAAAAATAAGTGTCATAAATTATGGGGGCATATAGTACTGATACTGACCAAAATGAGTAAAGAAAGTTTAATCAGCATGGGTCCGATCTTCAACTGTTTTTGTATATAGTGGTTGAACAAAATTTTGTCTATGCCAGTAAATAGACTATAAAAAAACAACAACATTTTATATGAAACATTTTCTAACTTTCTATAATACTCGTAGTTACGAAGTTATTTGAAAACTAAGTATTTGCCAAGGGCGTCACAACTTTTGTCTCAGTACAATTATTTGATTTTTTTTTTTTTGAAAAACAAAAACACACCTAAGATGACCTCTGAAAGGTAAACAAAATGTCTTATTTAATCAAAGTCGTAACTCTTACAGTTTTCAAGATAGCAGAGGTAAACCCCGAAAAAACTAATTTTTCACTGCCTTATATTTCTAATACAAAATGGCCTCTTTCTCAAAAACAGTTGAAGATCGGACCCATGTTGATTAAGCTTTTTTAACTCATATTGATCAGTACTATATGCCCTCATAAATTGTGACACTTATTTTATAACACCCTATATAAAATAATCCAAATATGTAATTTATTTATTTTATGCACGGACGTATCATAATTTGACAATTATACACGAATTTCTTTGACATAAACGTAATTTTATAGCCCGCGGGCCTCATTATAGGCCGCCGGGCTATAATGAAACGTCAAGCCAAATTATAACCTACAATATAAACAATTTAAACAGGCAACATGAAAAGTTTTTATTACAAATCGAAAAATTTTATATTCTTTAATGAAAAATGAAAATTAATTTTGTGATATTTATATGGAAAGCACGGAGATACACAAAATAAAACTCAAATGACATAACTAATAAACAAACAATAAACTGTTGTTCTCCGCTTTCATAGCAACACTAGATACTGAATGTACGAGGACAAATTCTTTTCAATACAATTTTTCTAACACTCATAATTTGAAAATTTTCGTCCGTGCATAAAGTTTTGTATGTACCACGAGCGTAACTTGCTTTTATGGCCTTTGACGTGTTTTTATCCCTCGGCTTACGCCTCGGGCTCAAAATCCCGCCGCAGGCCATAAAAGCCTCCTTACGCTCTTAATACATAAATAACTATTATATGTTACAATCACTAGGTATACACCAAACTTTATTTAATTTTATTTTAAAAAATCCTGTAAGAATGAGTATATAATATATTTCAATTTTGTAAGGAAAAGTTGAATGTAAATGAACGCTATGAGGGAAAATTAAAAAATCTAACATTATATTATTATCAGTGAGGTGGTAAGACAATTATTAGAAGTGAAACATACCACCGATATAGAAAGAAATTTTAGCTACAAAATAATATTAATATTTTGCCCTGACTTCCTCAAAATTCCGGCCTTAAGGTTGTGTACAAATTGCCCCGGAAGACTTTGTCCAGCTAGTCTCAAAAATGGCTCAACCGATTTGAACAATTTTTGGTTTATGACAATCATATTAAACATAGATTGTCATGAATATAAAATAAAAAGTTTTGAATTTGTTGTAATATAAGCAATAATTTATTTTTTTACAACTTTTAATCTTTTTGGATTAAAATTTATTTCAAAACCATCTTTACAAATTAGGGACTTCAGATACATTTTACTTTTTAATAACAAACATATAGTATTGGAGATTAGCTGGACAAAAGAATTGTCTATATACGACAATGTAAACGTAGTTCAGCGTTTTGTCGCAAGGTGCGCTTCACGAATTCACTGTCCGCTATGCTCAAAACTAATCTCTCAATAGATCTGCCCGGGGGTCGTGCTGTCGGTTGCAGCATGCAGCAGAAACAAACGTATACAAAATAATATATCGAAACACCAGAGAATAATTAATGAAGAAAAAAAAAGCAAATAATATATACAATTATTCTTTATTTTTCATATTAAAGTCAAATATGTATTTAATAAACCTAAATTTATAAAAATATGTACATTTAAAAGGTATTACTTTTTTTGAGCGTCGATTATGTATTGAGGATCTTTACACTTCTTATTTTTTCTAATTCGCCCTAAAGTATTTTCATTATTATTAAATTATTTACTTGGTAGAAATAATGATGGTTGCTTTTTAATTGAATTTTATCATTTCTCTTCTCTAAATAAAAAGACGTATTTTTTTAAATTTCGTTTTCCAACGCCAACTCCATGTTACCTGTTGTATCATATAGAGCAAATACACATTTTATTTCACTGATTACATAGTAAATAGTTTGCTATTTTGAAGCTAGCTGATGTTATTTCACAATTGAAATCAGTTTCATATTTTATTCTGGCTGCATTTTATTTTAATTTCCCATGAATAACAGCCGGTGTGTTGATTTGTACGGGATATAATATTTTTTGTACTAATGAGTGACAACGGGTGCTGCTTCTGTTGATAACAGCACCAAAATTTGATGCTGTGAGCCGGTTTTGCCTTTCTGCTCTATACATAGGTCATAGGATTGTCAAATTGGCCCACTGTTTCTTGAGAAATAAATTTAATTTCATTCTCCGATAACTACAAAATAATAAATTTAAATGTGCATATATGCAATGAAATAAAACATAAATATAAATATCTGCAATTTAGCTAAAAAATCTGTCACATTCAGCTTGTAATTCAGGCCCCTCTAATTCCGCTTTTTCAGCAAACTTTCCGTAGCCTGTATTTATTTCAGCAGGAAGTACAGTAGTTTTTCGTCTCCGTGGTGCAATTGTACAACTCTACATTTATGATTGTTTCAAGTGATCACCAGGACTATGACCGAAAGATTTACGCCACAGTGCAACATGCCAATTGACTCTTTCATTATATCGCAATCCCACCAAATAGCTTCTTGTTTGGAAGTAACCTTTTTGAGAAAAATTTATCCTCTTCCCAGCATTGAAACGCGCTAATACATTCATATATGTTTTAGCTCTGTTGTTGGTTTCTTTGTCAATCCGCTTTTTAAAATTCGTTTACTTTATTACTTCAATTTTTTCCGGTATTTTTACAATTGTTTTTGCAACTTTGATGGTCATCTAACGTATGATATGGCGTATTTTGCAATTCTGTTTTTAAAACATCAATATCGTCCAACGCATATAAATAAATAGTTTGTTGTACTGACTTCTGAAATTCTTTAATACCGTTGTTCTTAATAACTTTCTTTCTTCAGCAGAAATATTCTTATCATTTCTAATTGAATATAAGGCTTTTCCATAATTTTTCACAACCTGGTTTAAACATTTTATTTTTTCAACTTTTTGCCCGTATGGTACCCTCCTTTTAATTTGAACAAAAACACTGGAATTACCATCTGCTATGAATGTCATGTATTTAACCCCATGCATCTCTTCACTTCTAGAAAACCCTTCTGCTATAATATCAGCTTCCATTGCAGAACTAGAACCACTCCAACTACGGAAGCAAGTGTGGTCCAGAGCACTGTATTTTTTATTTGCAGCTCTAGCGCAAACAGTACAATATTTATTTCGTAAATACATCGTAAAATCATAGTGGAAACTAAACCTCTCTATCTTCTTCTATTGGACATAATTTTCCAAATGTGCAAATTCTGTTATACTCATACTGAATATATAATTATGTTTCTGTGTAGTATTGAATTTCAACAATTCTATTGCCACTAATGGAGTTATTTATGTGTACGTTTTTATCCTTTCCGATTAATAGTTCATGTTTTTCAATATTGAAATTATAATGACATAAGTATTATACTCGTTTTCGGAGTATGAGGTTCATTGATATCATTTTCATCACTGTCAATAAGTAAAAGAAATTAAGAAATATATTACTAAAAATAAATATTAATGTTTTTAATTTATAAATTAGACCAAAAATATATTTTTAAAAAAATATCACTGTATTAACAAATGCAAATACAGTAGAACTCCGCTGATCCGAATACGGTTAATCCAAAACTCCAGATACCAGAAAAGAAAATTCCAAAAATAATTTCTTTAACATAAGAAAAAAATCAATAAACCGATTATGTATGTATGTTACCAACAATAATATAACATATAAATAAATAAATAAATATATCGTCACGGCATATTACCCATTTCTGGGTGTGCCAGTATCTACAACACATGTAGACATCGGTAATAATGACGATATATATTACCGCGTGGGCGCTTACCAGGCATCATAGCTGGTGTGGAGAGTGCACCACAGGGGTCATTTTTGTGCCATTTAAAATTGGAAATATTTGGCCTCTGTCGGGATCGAACCCGGTTCCCCCAGTTTCGCGACCAGATACTCAGGCACGCGGCCGCAGGACCCCATAAACATATTAAAACATATATTCATTTATACAATTTTTTTGGATAATCCGAACAGGCCTCGGACCCAATTAGTTCATAATAACGGTGTTCTACTGTATTTCAAATTAATTTGTTTATATATATATATATTAAAAACTTATTTCAAATTGAAAATACTAAATACTAATTAAAATATTTCATATGTTTGGTAAAATAGGTAAAATAGAATTATTTTTTCAGTATTTCAAATAAACTAATATTTCAAATACTTTCAAGTGTTTCAAATACTTTTACTTTTAATTATTTAAAAATAAATAAGGTATGTTACGGTATTGTAAAAATATTTTTCGTTTATTTATTCCCGTATTTTTATTAATATTAAAAATAAACTCCTATATTAATATAAGCATTTGTTTTTAAAGAAAATAATTAAAGAGTCATTCCATTCTAATTACTAACAGACGGAGGGTTTCTATCTCAAATACATAAATCTATTTCAAATATTGAAAAATTGTATTTCATACAAATAATAGTATTTCAATGTATTAAATTATTAAATACTTGTGAAAAGTATTTGAACTAAAAATACTAAATACTTTTATTTTTAAGTATTTCAAATAATTAATTAAAATACTTAATCTAATTCAAATACTTATTTCAAATACATATAATTCAAATACTAACACTGTCTTTGGAATATTGCAATAAAAACGCAAAGATGTTACCATAATACAGCGCACATAAAGAAAGAGAGAGATGGCAAATAAATAGAAATAAATATTGGCAACACAAAACGCGGCCTCCCGCGTTCGGCAGGTATCGGCGGCATACACGTGGCGCCTTCAGAAAGCGTGGCGCGGATCTTATGAGTATTACCACTTTTGTACACAACCTTAACCAATTTATATAATGTTCATAGTAAATGAGGTATTGCAAAAAATATTAACTTGCCTATTTTATTCGTTAATACGAATATGTTAACTTCATTGTTTTATTTAATATAACGGTTTGTATAAAAGTTTGTTTATTTGAATTAGAAAACACAATTTAAAGTATTCTGCATTCAAAACGTTGCCGAAATTGTGACGTATCCGGGTACAAGTCAATGAAAAAAAAATTGCGCCATACATCTTACATGATATGGATTTATCACTACGTCTTATAAACAAATACATATATTAATTTAAAAAATAATACAAATGCCTGAATATGGCTAAATGTAATTAATATATAATTAATTTAATTAATACGGTATTCGACATATGTTACATAATAAAATTTTAAAATTTCGATACGTTTAGGAGCAATCCATACTTGCAACGTTTATGGTTCTATAACCTATATTTTTACTAAGCGTTTGAAGTTTAAAATGACAACAAACGCCACGGAACATACTGTTATCTTATTGGTTTGTACCCGTTGACGTCAGTAGGCAAGGGGAGAAGATGTGCAAATCTACTGCTTTTCCGAGAATATCACTTTTAATAATTATTTTCTCTTTTCAGAGATTAATTTCAATAAAAATAAAAAATACGGGGTAATTTTTTTTAGTTTTCTTCCGACAATCGGCGAAGTTGTTTCCTGATGAGTGGTTTTGAGAATTTATGAAATTCAAAAACGACGCCTTGTATCGCGACGTCTATGGGCGTCGGTATCTTTTGACACTCTTCGAAATTGTTTTAGATGAGTGGTTTTGAGAATTTATGAAAGCTCAAAAACTACGCCTTGCGTCGGGACGTCTATAAACGTTGGCATATTCCGACACCCGTCGAAGTTGTTTTAATGAGTAGTTTTGAGAATTTATGAAAACTCAAAAACGACACCTTGCGTCGCATCGTCTATGGACGTCGGTATTTTCCGACACCCATCGAAGTTGTTTTCAAATGAGTGGTTTTGAGAATATATGGAAACACAAAAACAACGCCTTGCGACGCTACGTCTATGAGCGCCGGCATCTTCCGACACCCGTCGAAGTTGTTTTCCAATGAGTAGTTTTGAGAATTTATTAAAACTCGAAAACGACGCCTTGCGTCGCGTCGTCTTTTGGCGTCGGTATCATCCGACACCCGTCGAAGTCGTTTTCAGTTGAGTGGTTTTGAGAATTTATGAAAACTCAAAAACGATGCCTTGCGTCGCATCGTTTATGGACGTCGGTATTTTCCGACAGCCATCGAAGTTGTTTTCAAATGAGTGGTTTGAGCAGCGTTCGACAACCCTTATGTAGTGAAGTGCCACATTTTAGCTATGTCGCGTGCTACTAAAGAAAAAGGAAGGTCGGTAGGGGTTGAATTAAACAAAAATTATAATAATAATGAAAACACAAAAACGACGCCTTGCGTCGCTACGTGGGCGCCGGCATCTTCCGACATCCGTCGAAGTTGTTTTCCAATGAGTAGTCTTGAGAAGTTATGAAAACTCAAAAACGACGCTTTGCGTCGCGTCGTCTTTTGGCGTCGGTATCATCCGACACCCGTCGAAGTTGTTTTCAATTGAGTGGTTTTGAGAATTTATGAAAACTCAAAAACGATGCCTTGCGTCGCTACGTCTATGGGCGTCGGCATTTTCCAACACCCGTCGAAGTTGTTTTTAACTAGTAGTTCTAAGAATTTATAACTCAAAAACGACGCTTTGCGTCGCATCGTCTATGGACGTCGGTATTTTCCGACACCCATGAAAGATGTTTTCAAATGAGTGGTTTTGAGAATTTATGAAAACTCAAAAACGATGCCTTGCGTCGTGACGTTTATGGGCGTCGGCATCTTCCGACACCCGTCGAAGTTGTTTTCCAATGAGTAGTTTTGAGAATTTATGAAAACTTAAAAATGACCCCTTGCGTCGCGACGTCTATGGGCGTCGGTATCTTCCGACACGCGTCGAAATTGTTTTTTGATGAGTGGTTTTGAGAATTATTGAGAAGTCAATAACGACGCTCGGCGTATGCACGTCAATGGGCATCGATGTCTATAGGGATTTCCAGCCCAGCAACATGCACTCTGGTGGCGAATTTTAGAAACCCTGTCAGAGACATTCAGAGTCTAAGTTTACAACGAACGTGTAACTGCATTTTTTTCATTTTTCTTATTTTATTATAAGTTCTAGTGGTGTATTTTCGTATTTTTTTATTGTTTCATTAATATATCAGTTTGATATTTATTTATTTATTTATTTTATTTATTTTTGTTATTTGGGAAACCAACAGATAAATCCATTTACAGGTTTCCTCGGTATACATATACTATTACAATTTGAAAAATTACAAACACATAAATTTAGCACAAAATAAAACAAAAGAAAAATATCGCTTGATATTTTACAAATACAATACAAACAATAAACATTGAACGTAATTATACATCATTTTTGTAAGTCTCGTTTAAATTGAAATAAAGTTGAGCAAAAAGGATCTAAGTGCTGAAAATTTTCGTTATAGCATTGCATAAATCTTTGCACAGGAGAGTTCTTATAATTATTAGAATTGTAATTTTTTGTATAGAATAAATGCTTGTTGCGCACTACTACATTTGGTATATGAAAATTAAAGTTAACAAGAATGTCAGGACAATTAATATGATTATTTAAAATTTTATATAAGAAAATCATGTCAGCATTAGATCTTCTTTTCTCGAGGGTTAACATATTTAAAGTGCTTAATGAAAGTTCATAATTACTTTCATTTAGACCAAATTTAAACTTAAGCAGTGAAATAAACTTTTTCTGAACAGATTCTAATCTAGTAATATTACTGGCATACGACGGGCTCCAAACTTGAGAAGCATATTCGACAATAGGACGTACTAAGGTATTAAATAATAGAATAAATGAATTGATGTTATTGAAACGATTAAGTGACCTGTATATAAATCCTAATGTTTTGTATGCTTTTCTAGCTATGGTATCCGTATGTTCGTTAAATAATAATTTGGGATCAAACAAAACACCCAAATCTTTAATTGTTGTTTTTCTTTCTAAAGTACAATTATTCAACCTGTACGAGAAATTGAATACATTTTTATTTCTTGAAAAAGATACCACACAACATTTATCTATGTTTAAATGCAAGTCAATATCAGTACAGAATTGTTGTAAATTAAGCAGTTCGCTTTGTAATCGGATACAGTCTTGTACATCATGAATTTCAGTGAATATTTTCAGATCGTCGGCGTAAAGTGAGAACTTGCAATGTGTAAAACATTTATAAATAGAATTTATATACAAATTGAACAGCAAAGGACCTAAGTGTGACCCTTGAGGAACACCTGATGGGCTGGAAATGATCGAGACTTGTAACCGTTACAAAAAACGAACTGCGAACGATTTCTTATGTAGGAATCAATCCAACGTAATAGAGAGCCATGAATACCATAAGACAACAGAATGGCAATAAGATTATCATGATTGACTCTGTCAAAAGCTTTACTGAAATCAGTATACACCACATCAACTTGAACTCTTTTATCCATGCAACCACTGATGAATTCAGTAAAAGGTATTAAATTACTTAAAACCGACTTCTTCTCAGAGAAACCAGTTTGTTGAGGAATTAGGATGTTGTTATAGTCTGGTTTAATTTTATCAACAACAAGAGACTCAAAAATTTTGCCAAAACATGAGAGAATAGAAATAGGTCTGTAGTTGCATATATTATTTTTGTCACCTGATTTAAAAATTGGAGTAATATAGGATACTTTCCATTGATGAGGAAATACACCGGTTTTCAGGGAACTGTTGAATAAAAGGAAAACAGTGGGTGTATTTTATCAGGCCCGCACCCTTTATTTACATTTATGTTACATAAGCATTTAAAAATTTCATCTTGACTAATAAATAGATTAGCCGAATTAATAGAGTTGAGATTTGACGTCAGTAACCTGTTAGTAGTATTATTATTAGTATTAGTAGAAGTGGTGTATACTGATTTAAAGTACGTAGCAAAGAGATTACTTATATCTTCGCCATTATTTGCTGCAGAGTTGTTATAATGCATCGAATTTGGTAGACTGCTATCTTTTTTTAAGTATTTTATGTGTTGCCAAAAATGATTAACATTTGAGTGCAAGTTATCTTCAATATATTTAATGTAATTTTTGTAATCCGTATTCATGCATATTTTCACTCTGTTACGTAGAATTGAAAAGCTATTATACGCATTTTGGTCTTTGAGCAACTTCCACTTTTTATGAAATTTATTTTTCTCTTTAATAATCTTTATTAAGCTTCCGGAGAACCATTTAGGATACTTTTGGTTTTTGTGACGAATGGTAGGACAGTAAACATCAAGAAGACTGTACAATATATCATAAAATATTTTGACATTGTCGTTTACGTTAGTACTTGAGAGTTTGGTGTCCCAATCAATAGCTGATAGTTTCCATATAATATTCACATAATCACCAAACAGTCTTTTTAAACACTAATTCTCGTGTGTTTATAGCTTCTTTTATCATATTATTTTATTATATATACTTTTGCATCTATATTTCTTTTGCAATATGTCTAATTCATATTGTTGTGTACCGATGTCGAATTGAGTTAATTTTCACTACATAATCCCTCAAGATTAAATATCATTTTGACAAATACGAATTGGTCAGTCGGAAAAAAGTGTGGATAGACGTACTGAAAATTGGAAAAATTGGCATCAATATCAAATTCTGTCACACTATTTTCATTGGATTCTAATCCCTCAAGATTATCTTCATAAAAAGTGCTCATACCAGGACTGTCAACAGTTTCTTTGGCTCGATTCCGCACAATTAGTCGATTTTGTCGATTAGATGGGCCAGGATCTTCTACATTTGTTATTGATGTTACCGGTAAATTTAATGTCGGTATTACGTTTTTGGTTTTTCTTTAGATATTTACGGTTAATGGATCTTGTTTCTATAAATAATTGGCATATCAAAAGATTGTACTCTCTACATAATGAAATATTTTGGTTTGCACAATATTAGTACTCACCTCTTAATTTAGTAAAACTTTCTTCGTCAAAATGTAAGTAGCACACTTTCATGAAAGGGCTCACTTTTTTCCAATTTTCAATACGTCTCTTCACACTTTTTTCCAATTTTCAATACGTCTCTTCACACTTTTTTCCAATTTTCAATACGTCTCTTCACACTTTTTTTCCAACTGACCAATTAATATTTGTCAAAATATTTTTTATTTGTACTTTAGAATTATCGGTTGGATATCGAAAAAAGTCTAAGTCTGGAGTACGTTTTTTCCATGAATTGCACATCGATACACAACAATATGAATTAGACATATTGCAAAAGAAGTATAGATGCAAAAGTATATAAGAAATAATATGATAAAAGAAACTATAAACACACAAAAATTAGTCTTTAAAAAAACTGTTTGGTAAATATGAAACTGATATATTAATGAAACAACAAAAAATTATGAAAAAGCACCACTAGAACTTAAAATAAAATAAGAAAAATGAAAAAATGTAGTTACACGTTCGTTGTAAACATAGGTTATAAACTCTGAATGTCTCTCGCAGGGTTTCAAATTTATTTAATTAATAGATAACGAGCTACAGTGCTTCAAACAGAACAAATTTTTTGAAAATTACATGAATGCTTCATTTAAATCATATTTTATTATATTTTTTTACGTTTTTTTACAAATTACTTTTTGACAATGATTAATTATTATTGTAGCGTTCACTACTTGTAGTAAGAAAGGTAATAATCTAAAGAATACACTTTACCTTGATAATTAGTTTATTCTCTACTCACAGACCTCTACACTTTCTGCCCGTCGATACGATACTGAATCCCCCATTAGATCCACACAATAAATATACTAATTAATACATTATCTAACAGCAAGCATTAAACATTTTATTTATTAAATTATTATATTAAATTACATAATACTATACAATATAGTACACCCTTTACCTATTCACTACAATTATTATTTAACTAATATATATAAATATTAATTATTGTTTATAGTTTTTTTTTCATTAGTCCAGCAAATTTATGATTTTACCTTAAAGTAATTACAACAAAAGCTTTTTAACGAAATCCAGTCCCAGAAAAGTGCGCTGAATAACATATCAATATTTTCCCGAAATCGGAGCATGGGAACCTCCCGCCAATTTGGACAAATGGCGGCATATTCAGGTTTATGGCCATTTGCTTAAAACAATTATGAAAATATTTAAATTATTCAAAAAAACAAACAATATTACGTACTTGATACTTAGTCTAATAGGTTTCACTATTTACAACAGTTTACATTCGACGTGGCATCGAAAGAAGTAAGTTATCGATAACTGTTTTATAAAAATTGTTAACGTTTTCCTGCAATCTTTTAGTTTTTCATCCAGGTATATATATATATATATATATATATATATATATATATATATATATATATATACCTATACAGGGTGTCTCTTAAATAGGGGGACATGGCTTAACCACAGATTCCTGAGGCTAAAATAAGACGATTTAACCAAACTTGCTTCTACCGGAAAGTGTACCTTTTAGCCAGAAATCTGCTTCAAAGTTCTTTGAAAAAAAATTTATTTTGCTTATAATATTCGGACGCTTTATTCGATTTGGATGAAATTTCGTATGACAGTTTATATGGTTATAAGTCATCTTTTAAGGTGATACTTGTTATTATTAGTGAACCACTAGTGTATGAAACATAGGTCTCCTAACATTAATTAGACCGTAACTTTTTAATGGCAATGCCGAAAACGTGAAATTATTTTTCTTCAGAAAGATACATTCAATAGTAAACTTTTCTCTCTGTGTGTAATTTGAGATATCTGTTACGGTTCACATAGAAAAAAATAAAATCTGAGTGTCTGCACTGCTAAATTTTTAAAATAAATTTAATCTAGCGGTCTATCCAAATGTCAAACAAGTAATTTTTAATAACAGTAACAATTGTTTTACGGGTTGTCAAAAATTTTCTTCGCAATATTCTAAAATTAGTAACATCCGTGTGTTCGGTCTAATAGTATTTTACTACCATTATTATAAATAAGACGATTACATATTTTAGCTTACTCCTAAACAAGTTGTAAAGATTGACAACTCGTTACTGTCATTAAAAATTAAATGTTTGGCATTTGGACAGACTGCTAGATTAAATTTATTTTGAAAATTTAGCAGTGCAGACACTCAGATTTTATTTTTTTCTGTGTAAACCGTAACAGATATCACAAATTACACAGAGAGAGAAAAGTTTAATATTGAATATATCTTTCTGAAGAAAAATAATTTCACGTTTTCGGCATTGCTATTAAAAAGTTACGGTCTAATTAATATTGGGACATCTAAGTTTCATACACTAGTGGTTCACTATTAATAACAAGTATCACCTTATAAGATAACTTATAACCATATAAACTGTCATATCAAATTTCATCCAAATCGAATAAAGCGTCCGAATATTATAAGCAAAATTAATTTTTATTCGAAGAACTTTGAAGCAGAATTCTGGCTAAATGGTACACTTTCCGGTAGAAGCAAGTTTGGTTAAATCGTCTTATTTTAGCCTCAGGAATCTGTGGTTAAGCCATGTCCTCCTATTTAAGAGACACCCTGTATATATAAATTAAAATTTGTATTTTAATACTTATAAAAAAAACAAATTTTTATTTTCAATATTTGTTTATTATAATAACGTAGTTGCAGGGCCGGCTCTTGCGACTGTGCAACCCGTGCGTTGCACGGGGGTGCAAGGCCGAAGGGGTGCAAACAAAACAACGACGGCTATTATAATACTATCCTAACTCAGTTTTATATTTTCAGAACTGATTTTACCAATTTTAGTAATAATAATGTTAACATTATGCATGACAATAAAATAAAAATTAAATGAATATTCTAATATAATTTTTTGTTATTTCGTGTATTTCGCGCTTAAATTTGAAATATGCATCGCAGAACGCAGGCGCTAGCCGACCAGGTTGCAGGAAAAGAGAGTTAATTCGAGATGCGTCGTAACCTGTTCTACCCGAAACTAACTGATAGTTGTTTGTTGTCTGTAGCATTCAGAATATTGCTAACTATTCCGGTTGCAGTTGCTACTTGAGAGAGGTCTTTTTCAAAACTAAAACTGATAAAAAAATATCTAAGAACGTCAATGTCACAAGACAAATTTAACAATCTGGCATTGGTATCGATTGAAAGTTCAGTAATTGAAACTTTGAATCTTAAAGATATTATTGCCGAATTCGCAGCCGCCAAAGCAAGAAATATATCTTTTCTGTAATACTGTATTAATTTTGCTTTTGCTTGTATTTTTCATGTTCTAGATAGAATTTTTTTTTTTATTAAAATGAATTTATAAAGAAGGTACATTTGTCTTTTTACCAATAAAACGGTGAAAAAAGTGCACCTTTTTAACGCTAACGCGTGAAATAAAATATGTCTACTTTTTACTCTTGTTGCATAAATAACTATTATTTTTGTGGTAATACGCAAAAAGCCAAAGTTGAAATTTAATTTTTTTTACATTTATGTACAATTTAGGTACATATTTCCTTTTTTTAAAAAAATTGTTATAGATAGATTATATTTTATTTTTGTGAAATATAACTTTAATAACTCTTTTTTTCTTGAAATTTATATACAGTTTTATTTGTGGTGTATTTTGTTTTCGCAATAAAAATATGAAACGTTTCAAACAATTTCATTTTTTGTGTTGTTAAATGCGAGGGGGGTGCATAATAAAATTTTGCACAGGGGAGCTAAAATACCACGAGCCGGCCCTGCGTAGTTGTTGCTACTAGCCAAGATGATACAAAAATCGTCTACATTTGTTTCTTACGCCTATTTATAACATTTTCTTATCTTCTAAGTGTCGGGTGAAATGACGTTGTTTATGGTATCCAATTCTGAAACTACAGTGTTTCCAGGATTATAATTTATATATATATATATATATATATATATATATATATATATATATATTATTTAAATAATAATAATTAATGATTGTCAAAAAGTAATTTGTAAAAAAACGTAAAAAAAATATAATAAAATATTATTTAAATGAAGCATTCATGTAATTTTCAAAAAATTTGCTCTGTTTGAAGCACTGTAGCTCGCTATCTATTAATTATAGAAAAAAATGTTTTAGATAAAAGTTGTAGAGAATTCTATAGTCAATAAATTAAATAATAACTATTTTTGCCTAATGCAAATCAGTGAAGAGATATTTAGAAAAAAACCGCTTTTTTGCGCCTTTTTTCTCAAGTTGGCGGTGCTTTCCGAAGGCCCCTGAGGGGGAAAACTTGCATTTTTTATTAGAACCCCTAAATATACAATATATCCAAAAATCAAAAATACCCGACCTTTTGTGGAATAAACCCTTATTTTTCTACCAAATGACTGGTCTAAAACTACTTATAATTACAACATTAATGTCAAGCCCGTATTACAAGCGCTTGTTTATAATAAAAGCGCTTATATAGAGCACTCTCCTTATAATGTGAAAGTACGCTTTTATTATAAAAGTGTGCTCGTAATACAGGCCAATGTGTTTACTTATGTTTATTTTCAACCAAAAGCATGTTTTCTTCCTTAAAAATGCAAATTATTTCATATGTTGAGAATCGTGAACATCCATGTTTGAAAATATTGTAGAGTCATTTCTGTACACTCCTCGATAGTAGGGTAAGTGGAGTATCACTTTGGATTAAACTCTGGCAGTTTTGGAACAGGTTAAGAGTAAACTTTTGAGAGTGAGGTTGTTAGTTTTGGAACGATTTTGAGTAATTTCATACTTAGTGGAAGAGCCTGACCTCCGTATCGTGCACTATACTCCGTACTTTTTGCCCTAAAGCACAGATTAGTATATTAACTAGCGAAAACTCGGCTACGCCGAGTATTCCCTAGGGCTCCGCCGATAGTGTTTTATAATAGTTGTACGTATGTCCAATCCGTCTAGGAACAATTTAAATGCAAAGTGCTACCGCTAAGAGTTTTTCAAAATATTTTTTTCCCGCCCACCCAAACAGCCCACGCAACCTGTCCACCCAAACTGCCCACGCAATCTGCCCACCCAAAGTGCCCACGCAACCTGCCCACCCAACCTGCCCACTCAAACTGCCCACGCAACCTGCCCACCCAAAATGCCCACTCAACCTGCTTACCTTTCATTTGATACTAAACACGACATAATTCTGACAACTTTAAACAAAAAACAAAAGCCGATCGAGCTGTCAAAATTTTGACATTTCTGCATGACAGCCCTTATTGTTACCTTTCATTTGATACCAAACACGACATGTTTCTGACAACTTAAAGTAAAAAACAAAAGCCAATCGAGCTGTCAAATTTTTGACATTTCTGCATGGCAGCTCTTGACGTTACCTTTCATTTGATACCAAACACGACATAATTCTGACAACTTTAAGGAAAAAACAAAAGCCAATCGAGCTGTCAAATTTTTGACATTTCTGCATGGCAGCCCTTGACGAACACTCTCATTTGATACCAAACACGACATGGTTCTGACAACTTTAAGCAAAAAACAAAAGCCGATCGAGCTGTCAATTTATTTACATTTCTGCATGGCAGCCCTTGTCGATACCTCTCATTTGATACCAAACACGACATAGTTCTGACAACTTTAAGCAAAAAACAAAATCTAATCGAGCTGTCAAATTTTTGACATTTCTGCATGGCAGCCCTTGACGAACACTCTCATTTGATACCAAACACGACATGGTTCTGACAACTTTAAGCAAAAAACAAAAGCCGATCGAGCTGTCAAATTTTTGACATTTTTGCATGACAGCCCGTGACGTTACCTTTCATTTGATACCAAACACGATATGGTTCTGACAACTTTATAGCAAAAAACAAAAGCCGATGGAGCTGTCAAATTTTTGACATTTCTGCATAGCAGTCCTTGACGAACCCTCTCATTTGATATCAAACACGACATGGTTCTAACAACTTTAAGCAAAAAACAAATGCCGATCGAGCTGTCAAATTTTTGACATTTCTGCATGACAGCCCTTGACGTTACCTTTGATTTGATACCAAACACGACATGGTTCTGACAACTTTAAGCAAAAAACAAAAGCCGATCGAGCTGTCAAATTTTTGATATTTCTGCATGACAGCCCTTGATGTTACCTTTCATTTGATACCAAACACGACTTGGTTCTGACAACTTTAAACAAAAAAACAAAAGACGATGGGGCTTTGAAATTCCTGACATTGGAATATTTGTTTTTTACTTAGTTATTTATGGGATGTTTGGCAACACTTTGGAAATGTACATGAATCACGGAAATGAACCTTCAAAAAATTTAATTTTTAAATATAATGTTTTAGGTCTTTTAAACTACTATGGAATAACCGCCCATTGCCATAATGTGTATTTATGAATTTAAATTTTTTCAAAATGTCCTTATTTTATAAATAATGCCATTTAAATGTTTTGATTGACATGTCAAAGAAACGTTCTTCGTCTTAAATTTTTCAAAGAAGACTAAATTTTTGATTTCAAATTGTTTCAAAAAGCTAAAATACGACCTTTAAAAATTTTTTACACAAAAACTATGCACCGTACAGAAAAATGACCTATTACCAGGAAATCAAGTTGAATTATTCTCTACATCTTGGAAAAATTTTCATTAAAATCGCTCTTACCGTTTAGTCTGTACAGGCGAATAAAATTTCCCCGATCGTCTTGATGAATTCAATATAGAAATATATATAGATAGTGAATCTACCCGTTTAGAATAAAAGATTAATTTGTGCTCTGTGCCTAAAGTTAAAAGTTACATATTCTTATAGGAAATTTTCCGACAAATTTGATGGTGTTATTCTTAATGCCCTATCTCATTGCGAAAACTCAATTTTAAAACTTTTTTCACTTTTACTTGTCATATCTTCAGTATAAATTGAGATATTTGTGCCGTTTTTTCACTAAATCATTTTCTCATGTATTCTGCGACTTCTGGATTAAAAAAATAATAAATATTATTAATAGAATTTTTTTTAGTAAATAAATTTTGAAAAGGGAACACGTCATTTTTTCTTTTTATAGTAAAAATTTTAAGGAGCGACAAACTTTTCGTCTTTAAGAGATAGGTACCAACATACAGCGAGTAAAATTTAGAGAAAGGATCATAGAAGTTTTTCCTATTGAAATTTTTTTTTTGTAAAATGCACCAGTTTCGTAATATTTGAAGTTAAAGTTAAGGGTTTTCCGTTGCAAATTCCCACGCTCTCAGCGCGTTGTACTTGATGCTTGATGCATACCAACCCTACGCTTGGAATGCAAGCTAAAGTTTGCAGTTATAATAAAAAACAAATATTTTATGTCCTATTTCATGAGCAAAATAAAATAATTATGTATATCATTTTTTTTTTTTTTGTTTTGGGTAATTTTAGTTTCTACTTTTTTTTTAATGTAGCAAATTCTATTCCTTTCGTAACTTTTGTATTTGCAAATTACGTTATAATTTCTTTGTAGTCTGTATTACTTTTTCAAAGAAATTTTATTGTATAAATATTTCCTTACTATAAATTAAAATTGATAAAATTTGTGTGATAATAAATACCCGAAATCTAAGTCATTCATTTTTTCAAACAAAATACGTTTATTTAATCGAATGTATTTGTGTATTGATGATTGTAAAAATCTCTAAGATCTATCTCTGAAAGTGTGGTTTTGTAATAATAAATGCTGTATGACTGAGATTTCGAATATTTGTTGACATCTAATCCACATTACTGACGAGAAATTTACCCTTTAATAATTACTTATTTCAATAATTTGCTTCAATATTAATTACAACAATGAAATAAATGATTTCAAGAAGACAATTCTTCATTACATGAATGAAAATTTGATTGCAATAGAAAAAATAAATTAATTACAACAATGTAATAGATTGATTACAACAATTAAACTATAATTGATTTTTTGGAAAAGTAGAGGTAAATGGTCTGGAGAGGTGGTGATCCAATAAATAACTAATTTTTTCTACAGTCACTATAGAAAGTAGCCATTTGCGCTTTCTTTTGTCAACGCAAAATGTCACTTTGCCGCTCATGCGCGACAAAGTAGAAAAACGCTCGCTGGAATTTGCAACGGAAAACCCTTAACTTTAACTTCAAATATTACGAAACTGGTGCATTTTACAAAAAAAAATTTCAAGAGGAAAAACTTCTATGATCCTTTCTCTAAATTTTACTCGCTGTATGTTGGTATCTATCTCTTAAGGACGAAAAGTTTGTCGCTGCTTAAAATTTTTACTATAAAAAGAAAAAATGACGTGTTCCCTTTTCAAAATTTATTTACTAAAAAAAATTCTATTAATAATATTTAGTATTTTTTTAATCCAGAAGTCGCAGAATACATGAGAAAATGATTTAGTGAAAAAACGGCACAAATATCTCAATTTATACTGAAGATATGACAAGTAAAAGTGAAAAAAGTTTTAAAATGAAATTTTGTATTTTTTTTTAGAAAATATAGATTTTTGAGTTTTCGCAATGAGATAGGGCATTAAGAATACCACCATCAAATTTTTCGGAAATTTTTCTATAAGAATATGTAACTTTTAACTTTAGGGCAAAAAGTACGGTGTTCGACTTGAAATATGCGAGATACGGGAGTTAGGATCCTCAACTAACTCTAGAATAGGGTTTTGGAACGCAGCCCTGAAGTTTGTTTTGGTTTATGTCCTTCAATCTGACAGTTTCTCCCCAGTTTTTGATTGGTTAATTCGCTTCGTCACGTGAATGTCCGCAAGCTATACCCATAGACAAAGAAAGACCGAGCTTCCATCATGGCGGCAATGTCCAGCTTTGTGCCGAATTGAATAATTGAGACGCTAATTCTAGTGTAAATTCTACAACATTGTAAGACTAGGTCACCACACAATTGGGGTCATAATAGTTTGTGTTATTATTTGCATATATTGCAGAATAAGTAATAGCAATATTAAACTGTCATAAGTAGGTTATTACTCAATTGTTTGATGACTTAGCATTACAGTAATATAAAAGACTGTATCCGCGGTAACCACCGTCAATAGATGGCATTATTGACATCTTCGTAGTGGGGAAAACATTGTATTTTGTACATTGATGGTATGGGAGTAATCTCGAATTTTTTATTTAGTTCTCTTTATTTACGTGAAATAATTAATTAAAATAAGATGTTTATCTCACTCGGAGATATCTACATATATTTAAATGGTGCAGTAAGGCGAATAGTGGAAGGAGAAGCAACATTTAAAGATAAAGTAGTTAGTATAAAAGTTTGTAAGGTAACATTGAAAATTTGTAATATTTTAGCTGGACATATAATAATCTGTGGTTTCCAATTTAATAAAGAAAACAATGTGGAAATTCACGGTCTTTGTTTACAAACATTTAATTTAAAAGGGATTCCACACAATATCCGCATTTGCCTTGAAAACAATGTACAACAGTGGAAGTGTACATTGTATTTGGAAAGACACTTTTAATTTATTGGTTTTAAAATCATTATTTATTATATAACTGCATTCATGTATGGTTCTAGGAGATCCAAAAAAATCTTCTCTAACGATTGCCTGCCACCAAAAGCAGAACTTACGAAACATAATAACGCCTGCCCGTGTAACTCCAATTAGATATTTTAAAGTATGTCTTTTTTATAATTAAAATATGATCTTATAAATTTCAGTGCACTCTAGCACTACTCTTAACATTTCTGATTTTTTAAAAAATATTTCGGAATAGGTATTTAAAATGTGTTGTTCTCTTAACAGGTATGAAAAAAATTATTTTTAAAATTGTAAGTATTTCTAGCATTTCCCAAAAATATATTTTAGCAGTTGAATATGTTAAATTAAAAATGACACTTATTACCTTAAGTGTATTATTCGTCGTTAATTAAAAAAGAAATATTTTTTTTAGTAGGACAGGCATTCTTTTTCAAAAGAGATCTTTTATTTGGGTTTTTTCTTGTAAATATTTTTTTTATTTAATTAAAAAATATATATTAAAACTGTTATACGATTTACCTTGATAATAATCCGAAGGCAGAAAATGAGCAGAACACACATTCATATATAGTATTTTTAACGCAATTACCCATTTTTTCGCATTTCTTTATCTTTCGGGAAGCAGTGCATTGACATTTGTGCACTAACGTAATTATTGCACTGCGGTACAGTGCAATATTGCTTACATTTGCTAGACATTTCTCTCACTTTTGCTTGGTTCATATGCTAGTACAATTCATATGCCGCAATGTTTTCCCCACGACTCGCATTTTTAATTTCGCCACCAGATGTCAGATACTTTGTTGGCTCTCATCAATTGACGATGGGAAGTTAGAGGTGTCCAAGAGAGAGTGTCCAGAGACCAGAAATATAGAAAACCCATCCTCCATACAGTCGTTACAGCAATCATCATCTATCAAGTGTAAATATATATATCATTCAATTATACTAGTCAATAAACTTATTTATAATAATAATAATTAATATTATTATTACAACCCTTATTCTTCTACAAGAAGTAGGAACATTTATTAGAGTTTATTATCTATTATTTTGGCAGTTACTAAATTATACCACCAGTCTGGCAAGAACTCACTTATAAATATTATTTGCAATTCGCCCTTTAAAAGGCGGGTTACAACATAATGAAAAAAAAGTAACTATGCAGTAACTTAAAATACGTATTTTACATCATTTCTTCATTTCAAAATAATACAGCTCAGTCGCCCAATAAAAAGTACGAACAATATTTAATTTACATTATTTTTACAATAATTATAATAACTATTTTCTTCAGTTGTAGTGAATTTTATTTATTTATGTTGGCAGCATAGCAATCTGTCATTTCTGTTAGTGAGAGTTTTCAAGTTTATTTATTTGATTAGTATTTGTTTACAAAGCTTGTTTCGCTATTTGTTTTATGTACAAATATATTTTATTTTTGAATTTTATTGTTTTCAGTCTTTACGGTATACATATGTCTATATTTTGTTAGTTTCAGAAAACATATTTTTCCTATTTTTAAATTTCCCGCCTTTCTATTAGCGTCTCGTTATGGTGCCTACCGAAACTCCTAACGCTCCTAACATTATAAACTCGGTCTAGTTTCTAGTATATATCTTTCCTTGTCTATGGCTATACCAGATATTTTCAAGATGCTTAATTCTTAAATAGACAACTTCATAATTTTGCCACCAGGTGGCAACACACTCCAAGGAATGTACATTATTTTCGGCTAGGGTCTCAACCCACGAAAACTTTTACATAAGGTGCATTCTTTTTACACAAAATTTCAGTTCATCTCAGCTCACCTCAGTTGTCTCAGTAATTTTGACAGTTCTATTTGTCCCAACTGAGATGAGATGAAGTGAGGCGGATTCCTCCCCCCTTGCCGATACTGAGTTACCTTGCAGGGTGATGCTTGTTGAGTGTCTCACCTCAGTTGAGGAGTGGGTTTTTTTTTCAGTGTTATCTTTTATTTAAAAATGAATATTTAAGAAAGTGTTAATGTTGATGTTTTAATATTGATAAGTGAAATTGTATTTCTTTAATTCTAAATTTAATAAATAAATTGAATTGTTTTATAATGTTATTTGCAATGAAAATTCTTACGATGTAGATTTATTCTTTGACATTTCATTGTCATAGCGGGTCCACCTTGTCAGATATTTAAAATAAATTCTAAAACAAAATGAAAATATCAACATACTGATAAATAAAACATATGATAAACAGAGAAAGATAATAGGTATTCCGTTATTTCTCTAAATTGTGTTCTATTTGTTAAGCAACTATCTCAGCTCACCTCACTTCAATCTCATCTCATTTTGAGAACAAGTGAGGTGAGATATTGGTAAAAAGAATGCAGCTATACAGTGGGATTCTGAAACCAGCGTTAAATAACGTTCGGCGTTAAGTAACGATAGTAACGTTCACGTTTCGGAGTTAAGCTGGTATTCTGAAACTCTGGCGTGAACGTGGAACGTTAATAACGCCAGCGTTAATACACGTCGCATACATTCGTGTGATCTTTCCCTTTTTGAATTTTCAACCAATAAAAACTCATTAAACGTAACAAAACTGCACTTACCTGTCAATGTAAAAAGTATATGTCAGACGTCAAATAAACTTACGTGCATTTTGTGTTAACATATTTCTGGTATATTAATAAAATACAATTATTTGATAAAAATGGTGAACACCACCAAATAGAAAAAAACAAGCATTTAGAATATACAAGATTGGAGATTTGCGGAATTGTTTACACTTTCACTGAATAATGTTTTCAATATTATAAATAATATTAGCCAAAGTGCAGTCAGTACATTTATGAAAGAAGTTACTTTTGAATTTGAAATGGAAAACTATCTAATGAATTTACGGATAAGATTTCCAATAACTACTGAAGATAAAATAGTTTTAAAATATTTGTTCTAGTTAGAAACATTTACTATTTTAGTATAGGTACGAGGAAACAATTACCTTTCTAATAAATCAATAATTTTCTGAATTTATTCCAATGGTGTATTGTTGTAATCAGTATATTCTTTGTTGTAATCACACACAATTTTGTTCATTATAATACGAATTTCTTATATATATATAATTCATACTAAAAAATCACTTTCCTTGAAAGTATTTATTGTTGTATTAAAACATAAATGATTATTACAATCAAAAGATTTTTCAATTTTTGCAAGTAACATAAAATTGCTTTTCTTCACTTGACTTTTCCTCAGGTACATACATCCTCGGGTTCAGCAGTTATTTTCTGTGTTTCGTTATTGTACCGATAATTCTAAACTTGATACTGTTGTTTGTAATTTGAATACTGTAATTTGAAAATTTTATATTGCAAGGTTATGTTAACATTGTTTGTCTATATAAGTAATAATCATTACGTATAACATGAATAACAGTACTCACTGTTAATGAAATACATTTTGCAAGTGTCTAAAGTAGTACACAAAGAATATTATGGCTATTTATACCATAAAACACACATGTAAGTCACCGTTTTGACGGTTCACGCTTCAATATTCCCAGCGTGAATTAACGCCGGTCAGCGGCGTTAACGTTAAGTAATGCTGAGTTTCAGAATACCAAAAGTGTTAAAATCGTCGTTAATTCACGTTAACGCCAGAAGTTAATTAACACCGAGTTTCAGAATCCCACTAATAGTCTTCTTCAAATTACGACTTATGCATTTCTCGACTCCGCAAATCTAGCCCATGAAGTTGTCGCGTATGGAAGTGCTCAAATCTTGACTTGGGCACCGTTACACAAGATGGCTGACAAGTACACTTCGGAGTACAATTTTTTTAAAAAATACCAATAACATAACCTAATCCTAATTCATTTTATACTCCACAGTGTACTAGTCAGCCATCTTGTCGAACGGTGCACATGTCGAGATTTGAGCATTTCGGTACGCGCCAACTTCATGGACTAGATTTGCGGAGTCGAGAAATGCGTAAATCGTGATTTGAATAAGGCTATGTATAAGTTTTCGTGTATGTCATGCAATCCCTTATTTTCTATATCAGCAAATTTAAGACAAGGTAATGAAACTAATGAATTTGTGTGAAAATTAATAATTTCTTATGAAATAGTGCTTCTCTCAAACATATAAATCTTTTCAGATAAAAATGGTAGCATTGTGTACAGAGTGTACTACCGAGAGTGTACCGCTAGGGCAAAAGAGACTGTGATTGGTATTAATAGTACACGTCACATACGAGAAAATTTGAAATAAGATTTTTTTAAATTATATTTTGATAAATATACAGTTGCCAGACGTAAAACATGTATTAAAGTGAATAACTTGATCAATTGACTCCGAAAGCGTGACGTCAAAATCGACCGGGAATTACAAAACCTGAAAGTAGGCTTCCGGTTTCTTGACTGCATCTTGAAAGAGTTTATTGTGAACGAACCGAAATAGCGCTAAATTTAAATAGCTGTCATTTGTCTTATTTGAAAACTAGAAAATATAATGATGTGATTTTGTTACATATTCCTGTTTTATATATTTAAAGTAAAAAAAATTATTAAAATAAATGCGTAATTTGTTTTAAGAAACCTTATATTAAAATAAATTTTAATCAATTTCAAGAAATAATGTTATTGTTGCTCTTGTCATTCTTCAGCGAGGACGAAAAGATTTTCCTCTGATTCTATAGTTATAGACCTAGCTATTGTTTAAAGGATTGGTATTCTGCACTTAGATCACTTATTCTGTCCGATTTTGAACTTTTGCAAACTACAGTGGCACAAGAAATAAGAATAAGTGATTCGTTTTTCTGCAATAATAAGTTTTTTTTGTGGTATCGTGGTGAAAATGCAGTGCATAGCAAACCCATACTAACGTAATGATGCAGTGGAATCAAACCATGTTCATTTGGTCTGTGATGTCCATTGTCCATGAAATGATTTATGATGCAGACCTTAATATTATAAAAGGAAAAGTGCATACATTATCTTTCTTAATTTTCGTTGGCTGTTACGATCTAATTTTGTTTATTTTATTTTTGCATCCCCTACATACCCTATAAATTTGTAACACGTATTCATTAACACTCTTTATATTATTTATACGTATGTGATAAATATATTTTATAATATGATAATCTACTTTTCAAATTTTGCATACCTACTTCTTTTATTTTCCATGTCCAATATTTGTCATTTGCATTATTCATTTTATTAATTGATTATATTGCAAAATATTGTTATTAAATTAGCTTTATAAGAAACAATTTTTAATGCTAAAAAAGTTTTATTTACACTTTTCAGATTACAACTTTGATGACAGCTATTTAAATTTGGCGCAAGTACGGTTCGTTCACAACAAACTCTTTCAAGATGCAGTTAAGAAACCGGAAGCCTACTTTCAGGTTTTGTAATTCCCGCTCGATTTGACGTTATCACTTTCGGAGTCAATTCTTTCAGAAAAAAATAAATAAATTGGAAAATGCGCAATTACCCTATTATTTGTTTTATATTTGGACTTAAATTTTATTATTTTTTTCTTCTTTCATCTTTTGATAAACTACTAGGACATAACAAGAGCTCATTATTTAAAAAAAGTATTCAAATACAAGATAGTTTTACATAACTGTCACTTTTAATACCGGATTCTCCAGTTATGAGTACTTTGTTCTAGCGCACGCATACTAAAGTGCACAAATTTTATTAAATAGTTCTAAATTCTCTCCACCGCCTGCTCCCATTAGTGTCACCAGGAGTGCCACAAAATTCACTGTGAATGCGAAATAGGAAAATTTACTTGTCATGTCAGTATTTATTTCATGTGATTGAACAAAATCTGACACTTTATCTACGGATAGAAAAATCGAGCATTAGTTCATTAGTGAAAAGATGTATAATGCAGAGGTGACTGCCTCGAATGATCATTCTCTATGAAACTGACTATATACGAAGAAAGACAAAAAAACTAGTGTGAAAATAGATACATAGCGATATTGGGTCAAAACTTTGTTTCACTTTTGTGACAGCTAACCTACAAACTTTAAATTCATTATTCATTTTTAAATTCATGTTGTGTTATGTGTGAGAGTAAAATTTTATTCATGTTTTTATAGAACTTTTTATTTAAAAATAATGTTTCCTAGAGAAATATATGAACGAATATTAAGCTATGCCGATGGGGAAACATTATTACAAGCGAAACAAGTGAATTCACAATGGAAACAAATAGTAGAGTATTTAGAAAACGTTTGTGTTTGAAATTGTAAGTTAAGAAATGTTTCATTTATTATATCTACCCGTAGAAATACAATATTTGGGAGCGCTGTTGCAAGGAAGAACTTACGTGTGTGAAACTAGCAAGACAGAACCAGCAAGAGATTGTTATGCATTCCTACCGTTCAGTAAAGTCGTCGCAGTACGCTAACCGGGCAGCGGCTATCAAAATGTTTTATAAAAGACAGTACAGATATGTAATTAAAATATTATTTTAAGAAATGATTATTATAGTACCTGTTTAAGAAAGTATCTATGATATTATTTTATTAATAAACTTAAAAAATGATGACCCTATAAATTATTAAGCATTACTAATAATTTCAATTATGTTTCTTGTACTTTTACATAAACAATATTGTACCTCTCTGCATTTTTGTAAGAAGAAAGCTAGGGATGTACCCTTTTATAATAAAAATAATAATATACCACTTGGGCCGTACAAAGCAGCAAAATTTAAGAGGAATCGAGGTAAGTCATATACCCTTGCATTAAATCATTTATAACATTTTTATTTCAAAATGTACCCCTCTGCATTTTTGTAACAAGATAGAGAGGGATGTACCCTTTTATAAAAAAAAAAACTAATATACCACCTGGGCCGTACGAAGTTGCAAAATTTAAGACGAATCGAGGTAAGTCATATACCCTTGCATTAAATCATTTATAACATTTTAATATCAAAATGTACCCCTCTGCATTTTTGTAACAAGATAGCCAGGGATGTACCCTTTTATAATAAAAATACTAATATACCACCTGGGCCGTACGAAGCTGCAAAATTTAAGACGAATCGAGGTAAGTCATATACCCTTGCATTAAATCATTTATAACATTTTAATTTGAAAATGTACCCCTCTGCATTTTTGTAAGAAGATAGCCAGGGATGTACCCTTTTATAATAAAAATACTAATATACCACCTGGGCCGTACGAAGCTGCAAAATTTAAGACGAATCGAGGTAAGTCATATACCCTTGCTTTAAATCATTTATATCATTTTAATTTCAAAATGTACCCTTCTGCATTTTTGTAAAAAGATGGCCAGGGATGTACCCTTTTATAATAAAAATACTAATATACTACCTGGGCCGTACGAAGTTGCAAAATTTAAGACGAATCGAGGTAAGCCATATACCCTTTCATTAATTCATATATAACATTTTAATTTCAAAATGTACCCCTCTACATTTTTGTAAGAAGATAGCTAGGGATGTACACTTTTGTAATAAAAATACTAATATACCACTTGGGCCTTACGAAGCAACAAAATTTAAGACGAATCGAGGTAAGTCATATACCCTTGCATTAAATCATTTATAACGTTCTAATTTGAAAATGTACCCCTCTGCATTTTTGTAACAAGATAGCCAGGAATGTACCCTTTTATGATAAAATACTAATATACCACCTGGGCCGTACGAAGCTGCAAAATTTAAGACGAATCGAGGTAATTAATATAACCTTGCATTAAATCATTTATAACATTTTAATTTCAAAATGTACCCCTCTGCATTTTTGTAACAAGATAGCCAGGAATATACCCTTTTATAATAAAAATACTAGTATACCACCTGGGCCGTACGAAGCAGCAAAATTTAAGACGAATCGAGATAAGTCATACACCCTTGCATTAAATCATTTATAACATTTTAATTTCGAAATGTACCCCTCTGCATTTTTGTAAGAAGATAGCTAGGGATGTACCCTTTTATAATAAAAATACTAATATACCACCTGGGCCGTACGAAGCAGCAAAATTTAAGACGAATCGAGGTAAGTTATATACCCTTGCATTAAATCATTTATAACATTTTAATTTCAAAATGTACCCCTCTGCATTTTTGTAACAAGATAGCCAGGAATGTACTCTTTTATAATCAAAATACTAATATACCACTTGGGCCGTACGAAGCAGCAAAATTTAAGACGAATCGAGATAAATCATACACCCTTGCATTAAATCATTTATAACATTTTAATTTCAAAATGTACCCCTCTGCGTTTTTGTAAGAAGATAGCCAGGGATGTACCCTTTTATAATAAAAATACTAATATACCACCTGGGCCGTACGAATCTGCAAACTTTAAGACGAATCGAGGTAAGTCATATACCCTTGCATTAAATCATTCATAACATTTTAATTTCAAAATGTACCCCTCTGCATTTTTGTAAGAAGATAGCCAGGGATGTACCCTTTTATAATAAAAATACTAATATACCACCTGGGCCGTACGAAGCAGCAAAATTTAAGACGAATCGAGGTAAGTTATATACCCTTGCATTAAATCATTTATAACATTTTAATTTCAAAATGTACCCCTCTGCATTTTTGTAACAAGATAGCCAGGAATGTACCCTTTTGTAATAAAAATACTAATATACCACCTGAGCCGTACGAAGCAGCAAAATTTAAGACGAATCGAGATAAGTCACCCTTTTATAATAAAAATACTAATATACTACCTGGGCCGTACGAAGTTGCAAAATTTAAGACGAATCGAGGTAAGCCATATACCCTTTCATTAATTCATATATAACATTTTAATTTCGAAATGTACCCCTCTGCGTTTTTGTAAGATGATAGCCAGGGATGTACCCTTTTTTAATAATAATACTAATATACCACCTGGGCCGTACGAAGCAGCAAAATTTAAGACGAATCGAGGTAATTAATATACCCTTGCATTAAATCATTTATAAACTTTAATTTCAAAATGTACCCCTCTGCATTTTTGTAACAAGATAGTCAGGAATGTACCCTTTTGTAATAAAAATACTAATATACCACCTGAGCCGTACGAAGCAGCAAAATTTAAGACGAATCGAGATAAGTCATACACCCTTGCATTAAATCATTTATAACATTTTAATTTCGAAATGTACCCCTCTGCATTTTTGTAAGAAGATAGCTAGGGATGTACCATTTTATAATAAAAATACTAATATACCACCTGGGCCGTACGAAGCAGCAAAATTTAAGACGAATCGAGATAAGTCATACACCCTTGCATTAAATCATTTATATCATTTTAATTTCAAAATGTACCCCTCTGCATTTTTGTAACAAGATGGCCAGGGATGTACCCTTTTATAATAAAAATACTAATATACCACTTGGGCCGTACGAAGCAGCAAAATTTAAGACGAATCGAGGTAATTAATATACCCTTGCATTAAATCATTTATAACATTTTAATTTCAAAATGTACCCCTCTGCATTTTTGTAACAAGATAGTCAGGAATGTACCCTTTTATAATAATAATACTAATATACCACCTGGGCCGTACGAAGCAGCAAAATTTAAGACGAATCGAGGTAAGTCATATACCCTTTCATTAAATCATTTATAACATTTTAATTTCAAAATGTACCCCTCTGCATTTTTGTAACAAGATAGCTAGGGATGTACCCTTTTGTAATAAAAATACTAATATACCACCTGAGCCGTACGAAGCAGCAAAATTTAAGACGAATCGAGATAAGTCATGCACCCTTGCATTAAATCATTTATAACATTTTAATTTCGAAATGTACCCCTCTGCATTTTTGTAAGAAGATAGCTAGGGATGTACCATTTTATAATAAAAATACTAATATACCACCTGGGCCGTACGAAGCAGCTAACTTTAAGACGTATCGAGATAAGTCATATACCCTTGCATTAAATCATTTATAACATTTTAATTTCAAAATGTACCCCTCTGCATTTTTGTAACAAGATGGCCAGGGATGTACCCTTTTATAATAAAAATACTAATATACCACTTGGGCCGTACGAAGCAGCAAAATTTAAGACGAATCGAGGTAATTAATATACCCTTGCATTAAATCATTTATAACATATTAATTTCAAAATGTACCCCTCTGCATTTTTGTAACAAGATAGCTAGGGATATACGCTTTTATAATAAAAATACTAATATACCACCTGGGCCGTACGAAGCAGCAAAATTTAAGACGAATAGAGGTAAGTCATATACCCTTGCATTAAATCATTTATATCATTTTAGTTTCAAAATGTACCCCTCTGCATTTTTGTAACAAGATGGCCAGGGATGTACCCTTTTATAATAAAAATACTAATATACCACCTGGGCCGTACGAAGCAGCAAAATTTAAGACGAATCGAGATAAGTCATACACCCTTGCATTAAATCATTTATATCATTTTAATTTCAAAATGTACCCCTCTGCATTTTTGTAACAAGATGGCCAGGGATGTACCCTTTTATAATAAAAATACTAATATACCACTTGGGCCGTACGAAGCAGCAAAATTTAAGACGAATCGAGGTAATTAATATACCCTTGCATTAAATCATTTATAACATTTTAATTCTAAAATGTACCCCTCTGCATTTTTGTAACAAGATAGTCAGGAATGTACCCTTTTATAATAATAATACTAATATACCACCTGGGCCGTACGAAGCAGCAAAATTTAAGACGAATCGAGGTAAGTCATATACCCTTTCATTAAATCATTTATAACATTTTAATTTCAAAATGTACCCCTCTGCATTTTTGTAACAAGATGGCCAGGGATGTACCCTTTTCTAATAAAAATACTAATATACCACTTGGGCCGTACGAAGCAGCAATATTTAAGACGAATCGAGGTAATTAATATACCCTTGCATTAAATCATTTATAACATTTTAATTTCAAAATGTACCCCTCTGCATTTTTGTAACAAGATAGCTAGGGATGTACCCTTTTGTAATAAAAATACTAATATACCACCTGAGCCGTACGAAGCAGCAAAATTTAAGACGAATCGAGATAAGTCATACACCCTTGCATTAAATCATTTATAACATTTTAATTTCGAAATGTACCCCTCTGCATTTTTGTAAGAAGATAGCCAGGGATGTACCCTTTTATAATAAAAATACTAATATACCACCTGGGCCGTACGAAGTTGCAAAATTTAAGACGAATCGAGGTAAGTCATACACCCTTGCATTAAATCATTTATAACATTTTAATTTCAAATTGTACCCTTCTGCATTTTTGTAAAAAGATGGCCAGGGATGTACCCTTTTATAATAAAAATACTAATATACCACCTGAGCCGTACGAAGTTGCAAAATTTAAGACGAATCGAGGTAAGCCATATACTCTTGCATTAAATCATTTATGACATTTTAATTTCAAATTGTACCCTTCTGCATTTTTGTAAGAAGATAGATAGGGATGTACCCTTTTGTAATAAAAATATTAACATACCATCTGGGCCGTACGAAGCTGCAAAATTTAAGACGAATCGAGGTAACTCATATACCCTTGCATTAAATCATTTATAACATTTTAATTTCAAAATATACTCATCTGCATTTTTGTAACGAGATAGCCAGAGATGAGCCCTTTTATAATAAAAATACTAATATACTACCTGGGGCGTACGAAGTTGCAAAATTTAAGACGAATCGAGGTAAGTCATATACCCTTGCATAAAATCATTTATAACATTTTAAATTCAAAATGTACCCCTCTGCATTTTTGTATGAAGATAACTAGGGATGTACCCTTTAATAATAAAAATACTAACATACCGCCAAGGCCTTACGAAGCTGCAAAATCTAAAACGAACCATGTACCATTTTAAAGTCTTTGATAATAAACTACTAGATTCACTATCTATCTATATATATATATATATATATATATATATATATATATATATATATATATATATATATATATATATATATATAGTCTTCGATTTACTTTTTTCAATTTAATTTTAGTATAAATAACAATTTTTATTAATTTTTCTGTTAATTATAAAAATAAATTATTATTGTTTTATATCATTGTAAAGCTAAAAAAAAATCTCTATTTAAAAATGCCATAGCTGAATATGACCTCCATATGAAAAATAAAAGTTGCTATCAGTAACTCGTAAATGGTTAGATATAAAAAAAAAATTGAGAACTTCTGCAAATTCACCATACAAAAGTGCCTTAAGAAAGTGCAAACCAGAATCTCGTACTATTTCATATAACAAAGTTATAAGCAAAAAAAGAAAATCGCTAAATTTACATTTTCACCTGTATCTAGTGACCTATGCATTTTTTCGCAAATAACAAAACACCATTAAAATAGCCTCCTAATGGGGCAACTTTTGTCTAATTTAACCAACCTCGTAGCTCTTACGGTTCTCGAGATACCAATGCATTCGTACCTTAAATGGGACACCCTGTATATATATATATATATATATATATTCACTAAACAAAATAGCTGGAAATGGTAAGTTGTCATAATGATTAAGTCTTATGCACTAATCATTATGCATTAAGCAATAAAACATTCGGTGGATATGAGGCTTAACATTAATTAAAAGTTTTAATAACTGTAACTTGTAAACTCAATCTGGGGACATACTGTATATATATACAGTATGTCCCCAGATTGAGTTTACAAGTTACAGTTATATATTATTATATATTATATATATATATATATATATATATATATATATATATATATATATATATATATATATATATGTATATTTATTTGAATGCATCACGACGATCGCGAAAATTTTGTTCGCCTCTACAGCCTAAACGGTATAAGCGATTTTAATGAAAATTTTTCTGGGATGTAGAGAATTACTCAACTTGATTTCCTGGTAATAGGTCATTTTTTCTGTACGGTGCATAGTTTGTGTGTAAAACATTTTTAAAGGTGGAAATTTGGCTTTTCGAAACAAAATATCTGAGTCCTCCTTGAAAATTTTAAGACGAAGTACGTTTCTTTGACGTGTCAATCAGAACATTTAAATGGAATTATTTATGATATGAGCACAATTTGAAAAAAGTTAAATTCACAAACATAAATTATAACAATGGGCGGTTGTTCCACAGTGGTCAAAAAGGCCTAAAATATTATATTTAAAAATTATAATTTTTGAAGGTTCATGTCCGTGATTCATTGCATTTCCAAAGTGTTGCCAAACATCCCATAAGTAACTAAGTAAAAAACAAATATTCCGATATCAAAAATTTGACAACTCTATCGGGTTTTGTTTTTTTGCTTAAAGTTGTCAGAACCATATCGTGTTGGTATCAAATGAGAGGTATCTTCGAGAACTGCCATGCAGAAATGTCAAAAATTTGATAGATGATCGGCTTGTGTTTTTTTGCTTAAAGTTGTCAGAACCATATCGTGTTTATTATCAAATGAGAGGTATCTTCGAGGGCTGACATGCAGAAATGTCAAAAATTTGACAGCTAGATCGGCTTTTGTTTTTCGCTTAAAGTTGTCAGAACCATGTCGTGTTTGGTATCAAATGAGAGGTATCGTTGAGGGCTGACATGCAGAAATGTCAAAAATTTGACAACTCGATCGGCTTTTGTTTTTTGCATAAAGATAAATCGTTTGAGTATCCGGAAGACTGTTAGCGGTAACAATTTGGGTTTAAACTGCGCCTAGACGGATTGGACGTACGTAGAACTATTATACAACACTATTAGCGGAGGCCTAGGGAATACTCGGCGTAGCCGAGTTTTGCTAGTAAAAATACTAATTTACCACCAGGACTGTACGAAACTGCAAAATCTAAGACGAACCAAGGTAAGTCATATACCCGTGCATTAAATCATTTGTAACATTTTAATTGCTAAATGTACCTCTTTGAATTTTTGCACGAAGATAACTAGGGATGTACCCTTTTAAAATAAAAGTACTAATTTGCCACCAGGGCTGCAAAATCTAAGACGAACCAAGGTAAGTCACATACCCGTGCATTACATCATTTATAACATTTAAATTTCAAAATATACTCCTCTGCATTTTTACATGAAAATAAAAAATAAAAAGTTACCACCAGGGCTGTACAAAACTGTATAAAGTAAAATACAGCAATTTCGGACACCGCAAAATGAAATAGTTTATAACATTTTTAATGAAAAATGTATCCCTCTGCATTTTTGTAACAAGATAGCCAGGAATGTAACATTTTAGAATAAAAATACAAAGTTTACTATTGAAATAAATATTTTTTTTATTTTTTATTACAAAATTCTCCTCTGCAGTCTTGTATAAAGACAGCTAGGAATTCATCCTTTTAATATATACATACAAAGTTAGCTCCAAGGTCGGACAAAATAGGAAAACTATATTTAAAAAAAAGTGGTACGTCTATAACACATAAAAAAATTATAACTGATCCTAGATAATGCGGATCACGGCGATGTACATTTCGGAAACTATCGAAATTTGTAAACTATAAATAGGGTAAAAGACCGCTGATTCGTCAGTCATCAAAATCGAAAGCGATAGATGCAAACATTTCGACCGAAAACTCGCTACTTTCCAAGGCGAAGTGCTCGCAGAACATGGCTTAGGGTGAACCTAAAGGCCAAATCGGATTTAATCCGTTCAAAAAGGTGAGATTACAAATCGTGTGCAGTTAATGAAACAAATGAGTTCTACACTTTTATGTACCACAACACCCAATAGTGTTGAATACTGCAACAAAAGTGATATTAATGAGTTCGTAGTCGAAAGTCGAAACTGAACCGGACAAAAAAACAATCGTTAAGGTATTTTGCAACAAGAGGATGCATACTACAAAATGCAAAAATTCGTCTATTGTGTCATACACACCTCAAGAGAGCGATGGTATGGAACGCAGAAATTGCTCTCTGCATATGCTCATCGGATATGAATTACCTCCATCGTTTTGGCCTGAGATCGTGGACACGGTAAATTACTTTCGAATTTGACAATTTCGAATTAAAGGTTCAATATAAGTGAGAATTTAAGAAAATAAACCGCAAATAAAACAATAAAATCAATCATAAATCTTGCTATGTAAAAATATTTAGATATGGTTCCTGGTAAATATTATGAAACGTTCTTATAAAATTAGCCATATGAATTAATGTCCAATTTGTTTATATTTCTTACATAAAAAGCAAAAATAATCTACATGAGGCAAACTATATCTGACTTTGGAAAGAGTACAAGAATAATGTAGCCATCTATGGCAGCATTTACACTGCACCCATTTCTGTCCTGAATCATTATCTCTTCCGCAATATAAACAGGTATTGATCATAGAATCAGAAGTTTCTAAAATTTTCATTTGTAACTCAAGTCTGTAATCGCTAGGATTGAAGGGTGTTAAATTTAAATTTTGTATAAGTTTACAAAAGAAGTTTATTATATATATTCCACAATTATAACCGTCAGACTGAATAGGATGCGACATTACTGCTGGTGTGAACTGTATATTGGAAAATCTCATATCTCCTGAGTGCTTCATAAATTCGTGAAATATATTCATATAATATTTTGTTTCTTTCAAACTACTTCCCATGGGATTAATGAAATGAAAAGAATTATTCTCGAAGTTTACAACGCATAAACACCAATGATTGCCACGTACATTTACTGGCATAAAATATATAGTATCAGTGCTACTCAAATTGCAACTAAAATTCTTACGATCCAAAATGTAAGTGGCTACTTCTGAATTTACTATACAAATTTTCCTATTATCTTCGATCAAAAAAATATTAAATAAAATATCAATTACAAAATTAGTTACCCAGTTTTTCTCTTGCAAAGAATGAAAATCATCTATAAAAATTTCTTTTATTGGGCACGGAAGTGTTTTAAATTCTGCAATTTTATATTTTAAACCTGGTATAAAAGTATAATGCTTTGGGTCTTTTACTAAACCATTGTCGTAAAGCAATATCCATGGGACTTCATATATTTCTTTTACTTCCTCAGTTATCAAGTGACTCTTTTTCTCTTCCTCACTCCCATATTTTTCAATAAAAATATCTTCTTCTACATCCTTAGGACTCTGAATTTCGGCAATTTTGTTTTGGAATAATTTCTTCTCCTTCATTTCCATCAAATCTTTTAAAAATGTACGGTCGAAGTGTGTTTTTCTTATATTTATATGTGCAGCCTTTTTTCTTTTATTCCATGATTCTTCACACTCCAATTCTGTTTTAATTTTATGTTCGACATGTGTATGTTTTTTTCTTGCACAACGAGTATTCTTTACATTTAAATTAATTTCCTTACACACAGCCAAAACTTTAGCACGAATTTTGCGAATAAATCGGCTGGCTCTTAAATTTGGAAGTCCTTCTAATATTTGATTTTTTACCAAACCGAACCAGTTTTCAACAGGTGCGTTACTAAGTCTGTCAATAGGAATACTATCATTTATGATACAAGTCCAAATGGGTGCGTATGGCATATATTTTTTAATTATTGTTTGTAACATATCAGGACAATAATATTCATTTACAGGAAAAGAATCATTACTATTTTCATCTTGAAGAATTTCAGAACAATTTTCATAAATTTTCATGGATATTGTATAAAAAGGGCTGGTTTTATAAATAGGTAAATCATTATTTATCATGTCACTCTTCATGTTCATTTCGTACTGTTCCAAGTTTTCTAAATATTGGCTATGCTCAGTTGTAATAAATAATAACAAATTTTGAAAACATTTTTCAAAAGTACTTGTTTTATGGCTGCTTAATAAAGTAATAGTCAAACATTCAAACCATAAAATTAAACCTTTCATACTTTTAATATTGAAAGCGGCAGCTAAAGTTTCTTTCAGAAATTTTTTCAACTGTTTGCTACCTGTTATCTTATTTATGTCTGTTGTTATTATTTTTATAAAATGTGCGCAACATATATATATTGGGATAACTGTACCTTGACGAATATTTTCGGACCCAATAGCAATATCATAGCAATAATTTAGATATGATTTCATATCTGGGAAATTGTTCCAAAATATATTTATTGCGTTGATAATAGCAAAACTGAAATCAGTAACTACTTCTGAAAAGGGAGGCCATTTTATATTACTTTTAATAACATAGGATTTGTATTTTGCTAACCACATACCAATACTAGTAGCATCATGCTGGCCACTTATCATTTCAAATAGGGGAAAAATGCGATTATTAAAATTAGTTTCTATAACACCAACATAATAATAAACTCTTTTTTTCAATTCTTTCGGTTGACGCACAACCGACCCAGTAGCATCAATATGAACACAAAGGGATTTTTTTAATTTTAATAAAAACTTTAGAATGTTTAATTGATCAACACTGTATAATATAACATTCAAAGGGTCACAGACAGATTGAATATAATTTGAATTCAGTTTATCTCGGCGCATTAAAATTAAGTCAAAAATATCGTCCGAATGTCGATCATTTATACCAAGACTCTCTGATCTTATTTTTCTGTATACAGCATCAGATTTAATATTTTGCAAGTTTCCCCTTAGGATCATGTTAGGTGAGGAATCTAATATACATTTTGTGTGATAGTTTGAAGGTTTCATATTTTTTAACTGTTTACGGACAATTTTTCTTTCAACACCTTTTACATACCGTGTTAACTTTCCAACATGGCAGAAATTTATAGAAGAGCTATATACTATAAGTTTAATTTCATCTGATACGTGTCGTAAACATAGTTTAAATAATTTGCATCCTTCGTGCGCACAGTATCCATAAATGTTAATTCCGCTTTTAATGTAATCAACATTTTTAAAATTTATCAAGCAAGTATTATTTACTTTTTTAAATTTCTCCCTCATTATAAGAGTATAATATTTAGTTTTTAATCTATTATTATGGACCATATTGTCCCATTCTTCAGGTAGAATATATGTTGTTCCCTCTTTATGAATGCAACAAGAATATGTGCGGGACACATCCAGTTTGTCAACATTCTTTGAACCTGTAGGTAATACTTGCCCGTGAAACATACTCTTTTCATTTTTTAATTTTTGAAAAACAAATGGTACATCTTCACTCTCATTTGAAATAATGGAAGCAGGTGAATGTGGTACCACCATATTATTTTTTGACTCTGAATCAAAAAATAATTGCCGTTTTACAAAATTTTTGGTAGGTGTTTTGAATTCCTCACATTTTGCATCGACAGTAAAAGAAATCGAATTTTGTAACTCAGGTGTACAATTTGTATCTTGGGGAGAAATACAAGAAATACTATGAACAATAGGTAAACACTCATCATTTTCAAATTTTGTAATATAAGACTTGTACTGTTCTTTGTTCCGCTTCCACATCATATAAAGTTTGACCCTATTCTTGCTATTATTTTTTATTTTTAAATTAAAGCAAATCTCTCCATAAATTGAATCTTTATTTTTATTATATGGTTTGTCCAGCGCTGAAATATCTACCGTAGATATACGAATAGCATTAAATAACAGGAAAATTTTGTTTGGATCAGTATGAAACATGATAAATACAAATGAATATCAAATGTGGCAAATATCTACTACAATAAATTCAAAAAACAAATATTTAAAGTTAAGTACTAATTAGAAAGAAGATAAATTTAATTCCAAACCAATTAATAATATATAAAACGACAAAAAAATAAATCTGTGCAAGAAAAGAAATAAAAATCAAATCAAATAAGAAATATAACAAAAATATCCAGAAAAGGGAAATGTTCACAACAACAAAATATAAGAAAATGCACAAAACGAGTATATGAATAATAAACACTACTTGTTAAATACAAGAAATGAATTTAATTTGAAATGAAATATGTGGTAAATACCTACAGCTACAGAAAATAAAATTAAAAACAAAATATTTTAAATTAAGTAATAAGTAGAAAGAATATAAACTTAATTACAAACCAATTAATACTATATAAAACGACTAAAAAATAAATCTGTGCAAGATATAAAAATCAAATCAAATAAAAAATGTAAAATATCCAGAAATAGGAAATAGGTCCCAACAACAAAATATAAGAAAAGTCACAAGAACGAGAATATGAATAATATATATGTATATAAACACTACTTGTTAAATAGAGGAAATGAACATCATTTGAAATAAAATATGTGGTAAATACCTACTACAGTAAATACAAGAAAAAAACAACAAATATTTAAAATTAAGTACAAAGTAGATAAACTTAATTATAAACCAGTTAATACTAAATGAAACCAGAAAAAAAATCTGTGTAAGAAAAGATACAAAAATCAAATCAAATAAAAAATGTAACAAAAATATCCAGAAAAGGGAAATAGGTCACAACAACAAAATATAAAAAAGGCACAAGAACGAGTATATGAATAATATATAAAGAAGATTTGATTACAAACAAAATATATATATAAAGCAACTAGATAATTAATTATGAATATAAAAAATACAAGCACTAAATAGAAAAAGGATATTAACCTAAGTCGAAACCAGTAAATATCATATAATGCAATTAATTAATAAATAAATTTCTGTCCGAAAAGTATATAAAAGAACAAAATTGGTTACAGAACCAAAATAAGTGAAAGCAAATTAAGAAAATGTGAAGAATATTGCCAAAATTAATATTTATAAACACCGACAAGACAAAAATCGTATAGAGAAAACAACAAATGAAGACATGCAACCTCTACGAAAGTTCAATAAAGACTAAATCAACTAAATCCTACTAACGTAGGTCTCCCTGAGTCTCCCCTTCCACTGCGACGAAACTATATGGGAATCCCGCAATTTCGTTGCCCCCAATAGTAACAGGGCTACCAAAACGTTTTATGAAAACCTCTGTTAACTTTCTAATCAAAATCGCAATACCCTACAGGAATGGCGTAAAATGTCGATAGTATTGTTTGTTTATTTATTCCAGTATCATTAAAATATTACAAGTAAGCTCTTGGCACTTACCTATGTTTCATTAAAGTGTTATTACTATTATTGAAGAATATAATATTCTACATCTGGTACATTTAAAATTTTTATTATATCTTGCATAGATTTAGAGATAAAGGCACTGTAATATATAGAATAATCTAATCGCAGAGGCTAAGGCACTAAGGAAACCTGTTGACAAATTCAAATGTTTATAATATAGTTTGTAAATGACAGATGTCAGTGTCAAAAATCAACAGTTTTAGTGACATTCTGAAAGCTTTTTCTGGGAAGTACATTTAATCTTTCTTATTGTTTTATTAATTAAATATTTAAAATTGTAGTTAAAATGCATATATCCATAAGAAATACCGCCAATCTTGCTAACGAATTGGATGAATCTCTAACATACAATGAAAAATAGATATAATTAGAAATGTATGTGGGCAGAAGACATATGTTAAATACAATAAAAACAATATTTGGGTAAAGTTCTGTAATGTTTTTGTTATAAAACGACGGATCGATAGCGAAGTGCAATGCAATACTTATATAACATAAAATGGAAATGGCGAGAGGTATTGTACTGGCCACAACATATTTTTTTTTTATTTTAAAAAAATGCATTTTCATGGGGTCGTGTGGCAGTGTGCGTATAGTGTAGATGCCAATCTGATGACCCGAGTTCGATCCCGGCCAGTGCAAACTTTTAATCGCACAAAAGTGATCCCTGTGGTGCACTCTCAACACCAGCTATGAGTGCCCCTGAGGTGAAGCCTGGTAAGCGCCCACACGGTAAAAATATATCGTCATCATTACCGATGTCCACATGTGTTGTAAATAATGGCACACCCAGTCATGGTTGATATGCCGTGATGATATATTTATTTATATGTATTTTCATATTAAATTGATGCATTCTAAGATGTCTTTATGAGAAAATACAATAAGATACATTTTGTATAAAATTATTTCTTGAATGATCGACACAGGTACCAATTTTGTTTGATAGTAGTTTTTCTGCTTCATAAGGCTTTAGTGGTAACTATGTATAGTACTTTTTTCTTAAGGGTGCATCCCTAGCTATCATTATGTAAAAATTCAAAGGGTTAAACATAGAATAAAAAAAGTTATATAATATTTAATTCAGGGATGCATAACTATGGTTCATATTAGTTGGTTGTAACGTTGTATATTTATTCCCTAGCTATCTTTACGCAAAAATGCAGAGGGATACATTTTACAATGAAAATATTATAAATTATTTAATTGCCCTACGGGAATAGTGTTTTATGATACGAGTAGTCTTTACGTCCATCCAATCCGTCTAGGCACAATTTAAACCAAAAGTGCTAACGCTAACAGTAATATAACAGTCTTCTCGGATACACAAACGACTTATCTTTATATATAAAACAAAAACCGATCGAGCTGTCAACTTATTGACCAAACACGATATGGTTCTGACAACTTTAAGCAAAGAAACCAAAGCCGATCGACCTGTCAAAATTTTGACATTTCTGCATGGTACCCCTTGACAATACCTCTCATTTAATACCAAATTTGACATGGTTCTGACAACTTTATGCAAAAAACAAAAGCCGATCGAGCTTCCAAATTTTTGTTTGACATTTCTGCATGGTAGCCCTTGACGACACCTCACATTTGACACCAAACACGACATGGTTCTGACAACTTTGTGCAAAAAACAAAAGCCGATCGACCTGTCAAAATTTTGACATTTCTGCATGGTAGCCCTTGACAATACCTCTCATTTGATACCATATTTGACATGGTTCTGACAACTTTATGCAAAAAACAAAAGCCGATTGACCTGTCAAAATTTTGACATTTCTGCATGGTACCCCTTGACAATACCTCTCATTTAATACCAAATTTGACATGGTTCTGACAACTTTATGCAAAAAACAAAAGCCGATCGAGCTTTCAAATTTTTGTTTGACATTTCTGCATGGTAGCCCTTGACGATACCTCACATTTGACACCAAACACGACATGGTTCTGACAACTTTGTGCAAAAAACAAAAGCCGATCGACCTGTCAAAATTTTGACATTTCTGCATGGTAGCCCTTGTCAATACCTCTCATTTGATACCATATTTGACATGGTTCTGACAACTTTATGCAAAAAACAAAAGCCGATCGAGCTTTCAAATTTTTGTTTGACATTTCTGCATGGTAGCCCTTGACGATACCTCACATTTGACACCAAACACGACATGGTTCTGACAACTTTGTGCAAAAAACAAAAGCCGATCGACCTGACAAAATTTTGACATTTCTGCATGGTAGCCCTTGACAATACCTCTCATTTGATACCATATTTGACATGGTTCTGACAACTTTATGCAAAAAACAAAAGCCGATCGAGCTGTCAAAATTTTGACATTTCTGCATGGTAACCACTGAAATATATACTAACTGGAACTCGCATACTCTACCTATCAGCATACGCTGCACTGAAGCTCATTGAACAATAATGGCTGGTCCTGTTCGGCCACGTTCGTGCCGAACCGAACCTAGCCGAATAACTCGTATCATAGCTGATCGCTTTGTTTCATATTATGCTTCATTTATTTAAACATGCGCCACACGAAATAATTTCCGTCTACTCACGAACTGTCTCGATGTTTGCCAACTACTCCAGCAGCAGGCTTCCGTCTACTCACGAACTGTCTCGATGTTTGCCGACTACTCCAGCAGCAGGCTTTCAATATGCTTCACGGTCACGGTTCGTACGCGCATTCCAGTTAGTATATATTTCAGTGATGGTAACCCTTAACAATAACTCTCATTTGATACCAAACTTGACATAGTGCTGACAACGTGACAACTTTATGTAAAAAATAAAAGCCGATCAACCTGTCAAAATTTTGACATTTCTGCATGGTAGCCTTTAACAATAACTCTCATTTGATACCAAACTCGACATGGTTCTGACAACTTTATGTAAAATACAAAAGCCGATCGGGCTGTCAAAATTTTTGAGATTTCTGCAGGACAGCCCTTGAGGATACCTCTCATTTGATATCAAACACGACATGGTTCTGACAACTTCAAACAAAAAGCAAAAGCCGATCGAGTTGTCAAATTTTTGACATTTCTGCATGTCAGCCCTCGAAGATACCTCTCATTTGATAATAAACACGATATGGTTCTGACAACTTTAAGCAAAAAAACACAAGCCGATCATCTATCAAATTTTTGACATTTCTGCATGGCAGTTCTCGAAGATACCTCTCATTTGATACCAACACGATATGGGTATATATATATATATATATATATATATATATATATATATATATATATATATATATATATATATATATATATAGATAGATAGTGAATCTAGTAGTTTATTATCAAAGACTTTAAAATGGTACATGGTTCGTTTTAGATTTTGCAGCTTCGTAAGGCCTTGGCGGTATGTTAGTATTTTTATTATTAAAGGGTACATCCCTAGTTATCTTCATACAAAAATGCAGAGGGGTACATTTTGAATTTAAAATGTTATAAATGATTTTATGCAAGGGTATATGACTTACCTCGATTCGTCTTAAATTTTGCAACTTCGTACGCCCCAGGTAGTATATTAGTATTTTTATTATAAAAGGGCTCATCTCTGGCTATCTCGTTACAAAAATGCAGATGAGTATATTTTGAAATTAAAATGTTATAAATGATTTAATGCAAGGGTATATGAGTTACCTCGATTCGTCTTAAATTTTGCAGCTTCGTACGGCCCAGGTGGTATATTAGTATTTTTATTATAAAAGGGTACATCCCTGGCTATCTTTTTACAAAAATGCAGAGGGGTGCATTTTGAAATTAAAATGTTATGAATGATTTAATGCAAGGGTATATGACTTACCTCGATTCGTCTTAAAGTTTGCTGCTTCGTACGGCCCAGGTGGTATATTAGTATTTTTATTATAAAAGGGTACATCCCTGGCTATCTTCTTACAAAAATGCAGAGGGGTACATTTCGAAATTAAAATGTTATAAATGATTTAATGCAAGGGTGTATGACTTATCTCGATTCGTCTTAAATTTTGCTGCTTCGTACGGCCCAAGTAGTATATTAGTATTTTTATTACAAAAGGGTACATCCCTATTTATCTTTTTACAAAAATGCAGAGGGGTACATTTTGAAATTAAAATGTTATGAATGATTTAATGCAAGGGTATATGACTTACCTCGATTCGTCTTAAATTTCGCTGCTTCGTACGGCCCAGGTGGTATATTAGTATTTTTATTACAAAAGGGTATATCCCTATCTATCTTGTTACAAAAATGCAGAGGGGTACATTTTGAAATTAAAATGTTATAAATGATTTAATGCAAGGGTATATAACTTACCTCGATTCGTCTTAAATTTTGCTGCTTCGTACGGCCCAGGTGGTATATTAGTATTTTTATTATAAAAGGGTACATCCCTAGCTATCTTCTTACAAAAATGCAGAGGGGTACATTTCGAAATTAAAATGTTATAAATGATTTATTGCAAGGGTGTATGACTTATCTCGATTCGTCTTAAAGTTTAGTGCTTCGTACGGCCCAGGTGGTATATTAGTATTTTTATTATAAAATGGTACATCCCTAGCTATCTTCTTACAAAAATGCAGAGGGGTACATTTCGAAATTAAAATGTTATAAATGATTTAATGCAAGGGTGTATGACTTATCTCGATTCGTCTTAAATTTTGCTGCTTCGTACGGCCCAGGTGGTATATTAGTATTTTTATTATAAAAGGGTATATTCCTGGCTATCTTGTTACAAAAATGCAGAGGGGTACATTTTGAAATTAAAATGATATAAATGATTTAATGCAAGGGTATATGACTTACCTTGATTCGTCTTAAATTTTGCTGCTTCGTACGGCCCAGGTGGTATATTAGTATTTTTATTACAAAAGGGTACATTCCTAGCTATCTTCTTACAAAAATGCAGAGGGGTACATTTCGAAATTAAAATGTTATAAATGATTTAATGCAAGGGTGTATGACTTATCTCGATTCGTCTTAAATTTTGCTGCTTCGTACGGCTCAGGTGGTATATTAGTATTTTTAGTACAAAAGGGTACATTCCTGACTATCTTGTTACAAAAATGCAGAGGGGTACATTTTGAAATTAAAATTTTATAAATGATTTAATGCAAGGGTATATTAATTACCTCGATTCGTCTTAAATTTTGCTGCTTCGTACGGCCCAGGTGGTATATTAGTATTATTATTAGAAAAGGGTACATCCCTGGCTATCTTCTTACAAAAACGCAGAGGGGTACATTTCGAAATTAAAATGTTATATATGAATTAATGAAAGGGTATATGGCTTACCTCGATTCGTCTTAAATTTTGCAACTTCGTACGGCCCAGGTAGTATATTAGTATTTTTATTATAAAAGGGTGACTTATCTCGATTCGTCTTAAATTTTGCTGCTTCGTACGGCCCAGGTGGTATACTAGTATTTTTATTATAAAAGGATATATTCCTGGCTATCTTGTTACAAAAATGCAGAGGGGTACATTTTGAAATTAAAATGTTATAAATGATTTAATGCAAGGGTATATGACATCTCGATACGTCTTAAAGTTAGCTGCTTCGTACGGCCCAGGTGGTATATTAGTATTTTTATTATAAAATGGTACATCCCTAGCTATCTTCTTACAAAAATGCAGAGGGGTACATTTTGAAATTAAAATGTTATAAATGATTTAATGCAAGGGTGTATGACTTATCTCGATTCGTCTTAAATTTTGCTGCTTCGTACGGCTCAGGTGGTATATTAGTATTTTTATTACAAAAGGGTACATCCCTATCTATATTGTTACAAAAATGCAGAGGGGTACATTTTGAAATTAAAATGTTATAAATGATTTAATGAAACGGTATATGACTTACCTCGATTCGTCTTAAATTTTGCTGCTTCGTACGGCCCAGGTGGTATATTAGTATTATTATTATAAAAGGGTACATTCCTGACTATCTTGTTACAAAAATGCAGAGGGGTACATTTTGAAATTAAAATGTTATAAATGATTTAATGCAAGGGTATATTAATTACCTCGATTCGTCTTAAATTTTGCTGCTTCGTACGGCCCAAGTGGTATATTAGTATTTTTATTATAAAAGGGTACAACCCTGGCCATCTTGTTACAAAATATATTAGTATTTTTATTAGAAAATGGTACATCCCTAGCTATCTTCTTACAAAAATGCAGAGGGGTACATTTCGAAATTAAAATGTTATAAATGATTTAATGCAAGGGTGTATGACTTATCTCGATTCGTCTTAAATTTTGCTGCTTCGTACGGCTCAGGTGGTATATTAGTATTTTTAGTACAAAAGGGTACATTCCTGACTATCTTGTTACAAAAATGCAGAGGGGTACATTTTGAAATTAAAATTTTATAAATGATTTAATGCAAGGGTATATTAATTACCTCGATTCGTCTTAAATTTTGCTGCTTCGTACGGCCCAGGTGGTATATTAGTATTATTATTAGAAAAGGGTACATCCCTGGCTATCTTCTTACAAAAACGCAGAGGGGTACATTTCGAAATTAAAATGTTATATATGAATTAATGAAAGGGTATATGGCTTACCTCGATTCGTCTTAAATTTTGCAACTTCGTACGGCCCAGGTAGTATATTAGTATTTTTATTATAAAAGGGTGACTTATCTCGATTCGTCTTAAATTTTGCTGCTTCGTACGGCCCAGGTGGTATACTAGTATTTTTATTATAAAAGGATATATTCCTGGCTATCTTGTTACAAAAATGCAGAGGGGTACATTTTGAAATTAAAATGTTATAAATGATTTAATGCAAGGGTATATTAATTACCTCGATTCGTCTTAAATTTTGCTGCTTCGTACGGCCCAAGTGGTATATTAGTATTTTTATTATAAAAGGGTACAACCCTGGCCATCTTGTTACAAAATATATTAGTATTTTTATTAGAAAATGGTACATCCCTAGCTATCTTCTTACAAAAATGCAGAGGGGTACATTTCGAAATTAAAATGTTATAAATGATTTAATGCAAGGGTGTATGACTTATCTCGATTCGTCTTAAATTTTGCTGCTTCGTACGGCTCAGGTGGTATATTAGTATTTTTAGTACAAAAGGGTACATTCCTGACTATCTTGTTACAAAAATGCAGAGGGGTACATTTTGAAATTAAAATTTTATAAATGATTTAATGCAAGGGTATATTAATTACCTCGATTCGTCTTAAATATTGCTGCTTCGTACGGCCCAGGTGGTATATTAGTATTATTATTAGAAAAGGGTACATCCCTGGCTATCTTCTTACAAAAACGCAGAGGGGTACATTTCGAAATTAAAATGTTATATATGAATTAATGAAAGGGTATATGGCTTACCTCGATTCGTCTTAAATTTTGCAACTTCGTACGGCCCAGGTAGTATATTAGTATTTTTATTATAAAAGGGTGACTTATCTCGATTCGTCTTAAATTTTGCTGCTTCGTACGGCCCAGGTGGTATACTAGTATTTTTATTATAAAAGGATATATTCCTGGCTATCTTGTTACAAAAATGCAGAGGGGTACATTTTGAAATTAAAATGTTATAAATGATTTAATGCAAGGGTATATTAATTACCTCGATTCGTCTTAAATTTTGCAGCTTCGTACGGCCCAGGTGGTATATTAGTATTTTTATTATAAAAGGGTACATTCCTGGCTATCTTGTTACAAAAATGCAGAGGGGTACATTTTCAAATTAGAATGTTATAAATGATTTAATGCAAGGGTATATGACTTACCTCGATTCGTCTTAAATTTTGCTGCTTCGTAAGGCCCAAGTGGTATATTAGTATTTTTATTACAAAAGTGTACATCCCTAGCTATCTTCTTACAAAAATGTAGAGGGGTACATTTTGAAATTAAAATGTTATATATGTATTAATGAAAGGGTATATGGCTTACCTCGATTCGTCTTAAATTTTGCAACTTCGTACGGCCCAGGTGGTATATTAGTATTTTTATTATAAAAGGGTACATCCCTGGCTATCTTGTTACAAAAATGCAGAGGGGTACATTTTGATATTAAAATGTTATAAATGATTTAATGCAAGGGTATATGACTTACCTCGATTCGTCTTAAATTTTGCAACTTCGTACGGCCCAGGTGGTATATTAGTTTTTTTTTTTATAAAAGGGTACATCCCTCTCTATCTTGTTACAAAAATGCAGAGGGGTACATTTTGAAATAAAAATGTTATAAATGATTTAATGCAAGGGTATATGACTTACCTCGATTCCTCTTAAATTTTGCTGCTTTGTACGGCCCAAGTGGTATATTAGTATTTTTATTATAAAAGGGTACATCCCTAGCTATCTTCTTACAAAAATGCAGAGAGGTACAATATTGTTTATGTAAAAGTACAAGAAACATAATTGAAATTATTAGTAATGCTTAATAATTTATAGGGTCATCATTTTTTAAGTTTATTAATAAAATAATATCATAGATACTTTCTTAAACAGGTACTATAATAATCATTTCTTAAAATAATATTTTAATTACATATCTGTACTGTCTTTTATAAAACATTTTGATAGCCGCTGCCCGGTTAGCGTACTGCGACGACTTTACTGAACGGTAGGAATGCATAACAATCTCTTGCTGGTTCTGTCTTGCTAGTTTCACACACGTGAAGAACTTCCAAAGAATGTTCTTCACACTATGCATGATAAGTGTGGTTATATTCAAGAATCCAAGCTAAAGTGGAAAGTTATTTTTCATAATTATTATGCGTGGCAAAACGTAGGACATGCATCACATTATGTGCTGGATAAAGTTGATATAGATTACTTCGAAAATAATATTACGAGCGCAAAAATTTCAGGTATGAATAGATATTTCAATATTATGGGCAGTAAGATATGGTAGGTTTACATTTTTTATTTTCGACTGAGTATTTGCCAACAGGTCTTTCTTTTAAAAACAACGGGTGGTAGCATGAATGGTCAATCGTTCATGGTTTATTTTAGAGAAAAAAAACTTCAAAGAACAGTTACAGAAAATTTAATTGTACGCTATTTTTATTTCAAGTATTTTTCTCTAAAATAAACCATAAACGATTGACAGAGTTAAAACAATGCTAGTCGCCTCCTGCCTAGTTCTTCTCCTAAGCACCATTCATTAGATTAAATACTAATTTATCTATTCATTTATTTTTTTAGACGAGATTTCTTAATTATTATATTACTATTTCAAATAATAGAATGTCATTATTGTGACAGTTCAAACTTCAATCATTAAGCATTTATTTGTAATTTTCTGTCAATTCCGTGGATATCACTAAAAATACGCAAGATTCATAAAATTTCAAATTCGACTTTACAAATTACAAAACGTACAAACTAAAATCTGATTAGTGATTTAGATGTAGAATTTTAAATACTTGAAATTGGTAAGACATACATAAATTTAATTCCTTTTTTGACACTGTTGACAATGACATTTGAAAATTTAAATTTGGGTATATTTACAATTTTATATTAAAATGGTTGTTGTATCCTTATTTACCCACGTACTTTTATTTTTTATTCAATTTTGACGTTTTAAACTGTCATTATTAACTCCATAGCAACAACTACAAGTAACATTTTATTCACAAGTGAATTAATAGATATTTACACACCAAGTGAGCTAAGGTAATGTTTATTCATGAGAAGAAAGTTTAGCTCACGAGCCCGTAAGGGCGAGTAAGTTAATTTCTTCGAGTGAATAAACATTCTTAGCTCACGTGGTTTGTACAATATTTTATTCAATTTTGACAAAATACTAATAAAAACCATTATAATATTTAATTTTGACAAAATAAAAAACTGCTCAGTTTAGTAGGCTGAGCATGACAATCGTCGCTGATAGACGTCAAGTCATATATTTAAAATGCTTTATTGTCTGTCATTTGTGCGTTGAAAAATAATGAAAATGCCTGATAATGTCTCATAAATATTATGGTGAGTGTTATTTTCGTAGCTGATGTTATTTTAAATGCATTATTTGTTGCAGAGTGAGTTAAAATTTTGTGAGAGTGATTTAAATTTTTTTTTTTTTAATTCACATGTGAAAAAAGTGTTACTTATAGTTGTTACTTATAGTTATTACTATGGTGTTAATAATGACAGTTTAAAACGTCAAAATTGAATAAAAAATATTAACATTGTATTCGTAACTTATATAATTTCCGAAATACCAATGATAAGTCACCCTTATGTTCATAAAATATCTCACATTTGTTTTTTTAATACTCTGTCTCTGCATCCACTTCTGGCAGAAAGTAATATAATACACTCTTTTCTTTTAGGTGCGAGAATAGTTTATGCAAATACGGCCGGAATTATTTGTGTTTTAAACGAAGTTTACGAAGTAGAAGATGTGTTGGTCACAAATGTTAGAACCACTGTAAAAGACATTATTTTCGTGAATGGTGCATGTCTAGTTTCATCCTTGAATGAATTTTAATATTTCGATTTTCTAGAAATTGAAGACAAACAGACCTCGGCATACAATCATACACATATGATAGTCGTATATGAAAAGTGTTTTTTCATAATAAAACTTGAACCGAAAATAAGACAACTCCTGCTCAAACAATACGTGAACCATGTTAGGTGAGAAATTAATACTATTTTTATACAACACGATGAAATTCTATTTGTGTTAAGGGCGCGTGTGAAAGCGTCGAAATCGCTTGAAAAATAGCTTAAATATTAGGTTCTTTCTGAAACAGTTTTCTCAAATGTAGCACAAGGAAATGGCTTCAAAATTTAGAGACGCGTAAATTAGTATTTTTTCTAGTGCGCGACGGAGTTTCATGATTATAACTTATATGGTTTAATTATAATTCATAAAAGAGTAAGTGCGTGTTTTAGCAAAGATTTTAAAGCTGATTTTTTTGGCTTTCTGGAAAACTTATGAAAACGAAATTTTGTCCCGCCTTAATACTTGACATATTTTAAAAATATGAAAAAATAAAAAACTTACTTATAACAGTTTTTGAGAAAACTGCTTTGAAAAATATTGCCATATGCGCAATGTTAACAGTTTCACGATTTTGCCGCTAGGGGCAACGAGACTGTTTACATTATCAAAACTGATTTCCTTGTCAATGTACCGGCAACTATTCTTTTGGAGTGTGAGATTTCCCCAAAAGAAAAAGGCCCAGGTAGAAAATAAATAAATTATATTTGAATTATATTTGAATTGAAAGGACAGAACAAATTTACACATTTACATTATTATCCACAACCCAAAAAAACAGCTTTGAAATTATTGTCAAGATTTGATTAATTCTTATAAAATAATTTTTAGTAATACCTATAATAGTTCGTTCATTTTATTTTACATTATTTCAAATAAAAATCACAAGGAATGATTAGGAAAAGTATGAATGAAGTTATGGTTCATAAATCAGCATTTATTAAATTGTCGTAATACATTTTTTTGTATGGTAACCCATACTATTTCTGGCAACTAATATTGCTTATACAAAAGGCTTCATTTTGGTAGCATTTTCGATTTCCAAAATTTTAAATTTTAAATGGCACAAATGTGACCCCTGTGGTATAGGTACTCTCCAAGCCATCAATGCTGCTAAATGACAAATGTCAGTGTCAAGTATAATTTGCAAAGTACGTGAAACAATTTTTCTGGAGATATAGAATTTTTTGTAAGAAACTTTCCGGATGGAATTTGTACAAAATACATTGACGGAAGTAATGGCGTTGATCAAATCAGATTTTTTAAATTATGATTTTGGAAATATGCGTGAAATATACGTTGTTATGGTTACTAAACAGTGAAAAATTAGTTTTTGATAATAAATAGTTAGAAATCCATACTAATAAATGCGAAAGTAACTCTGTGTGTCTGTCTGTCTGTTACGTTTTCACGCCTGAACCGTTGAACCAATTTTGATGAATTTTGGTATAGAGATAGATTGGACCTAGGAGAAGGACATAGGCTACCTTTAGTCGCGAAAATAAAATTTGAACGGGTGAAATAGGGAATGAAAAATTGTATGTTCGAACCCATTATTTCTCCCGCTGAACCAATTTTAATGAATTTTGGTATAGAGATAGATTAGACCCTAGGAGTAGGACATAGGCTACCTTTTGTCGCGAAAATAAAACTTGAAGGGGGTGAAATAGGGGACGAAAGTTTGTATGGAGAACCCATCATTTCTCAAGTTAGGGATATAAAAATTCTTATTTATGCTTTTGGCAAGAAATAAAGTGTTTTAGCGTTTTTAAAAAAATCATCCATCAAGGCGGTACGATAGGGGATGATTTCAATTATTTTTTTATCTATAGTAAAGTTTTAACCGTTAGCAGATTTTCGATATTTGTCGGAGAGATAGCTTGTATCATATGTACATAAGTAAAAGCACCCGAGACATGTTTAGAAAAGGCGCTTTGAGGTGCGGTGCGGGGATCGGGCGGAGCCTGTTACATGTACGATGCGAGGCAGGTTGCCGGCTCCCTACGCAGCGCATGTATCCGAAGTAAATGTGAAAAATTACTGGTACACGCGTAGCTAATCGTTATTTTAGCTTTACCCGTGCGGAGCCGGAGCGGGTCAGCTAGTATTATATAACTGTTTATTTGAAATTTTTTCATATTTATTTTACTAGCAAAAGACGTTATTTGGATAAAAATATGATACTGTTAGCACAATTTACAATTCTTCTTTTTTATTTGCCCTTATCGAACAAATATAACACAAAAAATTAATAGATAAGAAATAACTGGCACGTAATTCGCGCCATTGTGTCATGAAATAAGGCATGTTATTTTTTATAGATATTATTTTCGCTATAATACTATCAGAAAATATGAAGACATAGAACAGGTATGGTTTATATACAACAATTACAGTTAAAATATGCAACCAAAAATTAATCCGATTACAAGAATTTGAGGTATCATTATTCTCTAAAGATAAATCCTATTCTCTAATTGCATATTCATCGCGAATCAAGAAAAATGTTGTTACTATAATCTAGTTAAAAACTAACCAGACTCCAGATTACAAGAGATTTGAAATACCGCACGCTATCCAGAAATAAGATGTTATAATGTTTCCACAAATTTTAAGTAAATAATGTGTTTTGTAGTCAAAATAACAGGATACAGCGGTAAGCATTATAATTCTTAGTTGGTGGTTAAATATACCGCTGAGTGACATAGAACTTGAAATATACCTTTCAGTTCAGAAATATAGTGGGAGGAGGGGGTCAGATGAGAAGTAAAGTTTGGCAAAGGATTTCGGATTCTAACACTTGCGTAAAAGTACAAGTGGCGCCTACAGAAAGCGTCCAACGGTTGTTATGACTACTAACGCTTTCACACGCGCCCTTAATTCACGAGCGATTCATCGGGAATTATTTTTCTCTAATCGAAATTAAATTTTATTGCCGTGTTGCAAGAATTTTTATATGACTTCTAAATATTAAATTGCAAAAGATTCGTAAATATGAAAATATCACTAAATATCCATTAGATATTTCACAATCAAATATTGAAAGTTGTGTAATATTTTGAAAAAGTCACGTGATCGGAAACAAAATATGACGTCAGATTACATACATTTAACATAAACTATCGCCTACTTTTATTTATATAAATAACGTAATTTATTTGAAACAATTTTTTCTAAAATTAGTAGGTAACTAACTACAGCAAAATAAAAAGACTAACATTGTAATCCTTGCCTATATAATGGATTGCAAGTAGACACCCATTTAAAAAAAATCTAATGTGATCAACATAATACCTCCCGCTTTTTAATTTTCATTAATTTAAATACATACCTCAGGGTTGAAAAAAACCCGGGCTTTATTAAATAAAAGCGGGTTTTATTGACAAACATCGAATTATAGTATGTATCACTTTTAACTTTAGTTTTATAAAGTACACATACACAAATCGGCGTAATAGATAATAGATATTAATATTATTAATATATATATATTTTTTTTTTTTTGAAGATGGTAATGTAATAAACAATAAATTAACTAGAGAGTGTACATGCGTACACGAATTAATATTAATAGTTGAAGTCTGTGCAATGCAAGTGTGTACAAGAATCAGATTCAAGTTATTTCAGTAGTTGTTCCAGCCGCGTTAAACAAATAGTATGATTAACACACAACTCAGAAAATAATGAAAATGCTGACACAAGGGTTGGAGTTGTTCAAATATAAAATAAACACCGTGCAAAGTTCGTACAGCAATGAAAAATATTTTTAAAATGATCAAACACGAAGTACACAAAATGAAATTGATTGCAAAATGTTGCCGGTGACAAAAATTGATGTATATATGTGTGTACCATATAAGTATGTACCATATTTAATTAATAAAATAAGATTTCATAAAAGTGGGTTTTTAGATGGGTTTTTTTGGATGGGGCAAAATTACAACAACCCTGACATACCTCCATATTTACTAATCCTGCAAACCATATTAAGATCCTTTGTATATATCTATTGCTTTACATGATCCATTTCGTTAATGTGTAGTTGTAAACTAAAAATTAACACTTTGATAACACGTGCTTATTCACAGCTGTTTGATTTTTAGTGCTGCGAACATATCAAATTTATATCGGATCATTTTGCACATCTAATATTTATGTATGATGGAAAATATATTATTTGCACCAACAGTATTATTAATTTTAATGTAATTGCTTCCTGACAGTGACATTTGTTTAAATATGTCAAAATTGTTATTAAAATGTTATGTTTTTGTTTGACGCATAGGCAAGATGATGTACAAAAATAAATTATTTTATAATTTAATATTTAAAGTTATTTCAAGTTATTTACTAAATGCTATTATCGTAGAATTGAAGATTGTACCATTATATTCAATTTTTATTAGTAAAAGTTGCTAAAAAAAATATATTCAATGAATTATTAAAAAAAAAACTGTTAAAAGCTTGTATAAGTGATACTTCCAGTTATCCGATATACACTAAAAACTAATGAGCTCCTCCTACATTAGTATAGAATGGGTATACAAAATTTCAAATTTTTCAGATTGATGGTATTTGAGTAATCGTGTCCACAAGATACACATACACACATACATACCCACAGACATCATTGTAAAAATGTTAAAATCGGATTCTAGGGACATCAAAACGTGCTTATTCACTAAAATCTATTTGCGATTTTTAGCACAATTCCTATACCTCCCTTACCTAGGGTAGCGTGAGGTAAAAATATAATTTTGTTCTATCGTTTGAGAACCACTGAACCAGAATTTTCGGTTTGTTATTACTGATAAATTAGCCCATTATTCTTGATCATTTTTACTTCCTTGTACGAAGTAAAGGAAGTATTGTAATCGCAAAAAAAATCGGTTTCCAGATTTCAACGGAAATATCCATTTTGACCATCCCTGAATCCATTTTGACTAATTTCGTCGTGACGTCTGTACGTACGTACGTACGTATCTCGCAGAACTGAAAAACGGGAAGCCGTAGAAAGTTCAAATTTTTTATTTAAGACTGTTATAAGATCTAATTGTGCACCTCCCTTTTTGATCATTACATAACTTTCGGAAGTGGTATTTTACTTGAAGCGTATAATAGATTTTAATGAAAAGGTATATTAAAATATAATCCAAAACTTTTCAAATTTGGTATATAAGAATTTTATATCAATGGGAATAACATAATAGATTTTGGTTAAAATAGTCTAACCGGATGTGATACTTTACTTGTAGCTGTTATCAGTTTTTCTTGAAAAAATGGTGTTATTTTGTTTTTTGAAATAAATGCTTCAAATAAAAGTTTTAGAGAATTGAATTCTGCGTCGAAAACATTAAGTACGATTAAGTAAATTAAAAAATCTGATGTGGCCAACACAAAACCTCCCGCTATTTAATTTTTACATACATACATACATACATACATACATACATACATACGTACATAAAATCACGCGATTCCCATTTAGGGAGTTAGCAAATACCAGGAAACAATAGTAACAATAAGAAAAGGGATAAGAGTAAGAACTCAGCTGACTCACTTCACTCTTTAACAACATTCTTCTTTCGCCTTGTCCACAATCATCATAGCATTCATACATAAGAACATATTAAAGTGACCGATTTTCGGTAGCGAATAACCCCACCCGGACAACAATAATAGTTACGCAACAATCTTCCTTCGCCACACTTTCCTATCAATTTTTATTAATTTAAATACATACTTACGTATTTACTAACGCTGCAAACTGTTCCATTACATAAAACTATTGATTTATTTACTATTTTCTTTTTAAAATGTCACTATTATTAATTTGAAGTGATTAGTTTTTGACAGTGACATTTACTGTAAGTTACATTCATTTGAAATATGAACTGTGTAACAAAGGAATTGTGTTTATCTTAGGCTTCGGGACTAATAAAAAAATTATTTTTAAATTTATCTGCAAAATATATAGAAAAAGTATTAATGTATTCCTGTAGAAAATTCAATAATGTTTAATTGTCATACGACATAAAATGCGAAAAAATGGCATTTAATGATATTTTTTGAAGAAAAACCATTATGAGCTTCAGGTAAAGTGCCATTTCCGGTTATCCGATTTACACCAAAATCTAATGGCTTCTTTTCATATTAGAATAGGATAGAAATACAAGGTTTCAGAATTTTCTGAATGATGGTATTTGAGTTAGAGCGAAGACAAAATCCCTACACATACACACACACACACATAAATACACACACATACATACACACCCACATACACACATACAGACATCATCGTGAAAATGTTAAAATTGGATTCTAGGGACCTTAAAACGTGGTCATTTACTAAAATCTCGATACGTGATTTTTGGCACGATCCCTATACCTCCCTTACCAAGGGTAGCGGGAGGTAAAAATTATGTACTTTTTTGTTTCTGTAATTGTTTGCTATGAATTTAATGTCAATGTCAAATTATGTCAAATACGTGAAATTTTATTATTGGTCTGTAATAATACATATTTTAATTATTAACAAAATATGTATAGTGTAACAGGCGTACAAGGAAGTCATGTGGTGTCCACATCAGATTTTTATATACATATAATATTCTTCTCTCAAATCATTAGTACACCCAAAAAAGCTCTGGTTGTTTTAAAGGAAACATTCTGTATATCATTAAAAAGCTTATGAAAAAAAAGATGCTACTGTTTTCAACATAGGTTCCCATTTAAATCAATCTGATGTGGCTAACGCAGAACTTCCCGCTATTTAATTTTTATTAATTAAATATATACCTATGGATTTACTGGAAACTGTAAAATATATAGAAAAAGTGTAACTATAGAAAATTTTCATAATGACATAAAATGCGAACAAATGACATTTAATGGTATTTTTTGAAGAAAAACCATTATGAGCTTCAGGTAAAGTGCCATTTCTGGTTATCCGATTTGCACCAAAATCTAATGGGTTCTTTCCATATTAGAATAGGGTAGAAATACAAGGTTAAGAATTTTCTGAATGATAGTATTTGAGTTACAGCGGAGCCAAAATCCGTTCACATACAGACATCATTGTGAAAAAGTTAAAATTGGATTCTAGGGACCTTAAAACGTGGTCATTTACTAAAATCTCGATATATGATTTTTATTACGATCCCTATACCTCCCTTACCAAGGGTAGCAGGAGCACAGACAAACATACACAGATGCACAGCCCAATGCTAAAGTCCGTGCTCAGTGTAAGTAACTACTTTTAAATACACGAGATGGTGCACCCTGCGCTGAAGGGCTGGGGACAGTAGTTTTGAGGAAAGCAGTGGGACTAGTGGAATCACTGCACTGTCAATAATTACTTCCTCTTTATGGAGGTGGCGGCAATAAGGTTAAACCCAAGCAGAGACAAACACTACAAATGCCTAATGCCTGTGCAGCTACTTTTAACTGTTGGAAAGATGCATTATACGAACCGTACACATTTTTTTTTTTTTAATGGTAACTAAATAAATATATGTATAATTTGTTCATATAAAATACATCTTGTCCTTCTCTGCCAATCCTAAAAATTTGTAAAATGAATTTTTGAACACCCAAATTGTACTATTTTGTTCATATGTGTACGGAATTATTCAATACAATGTAATAATTTTACACACCTCCTTATTTACATTATGTTATTTTATACCTACGCCTCCTACGGCTAAACGACCGAACAAAATATTTTCTGTTAATACATTTTGATAGAGAATTTTATGTTTTTTTTTTCATATCAGTCACAGATTTCGCAAAATTTTGAAAAAGTTATCATGTATCTTGACACCTTGTTATTTTATACGCTTCCTACGGCCTGTGCTACAGCTAAACGATCGAACATAAATATTTTCTGTTAGGGCACACACGTCACAAAGGCTAGTTCTCGTTTGATAAATACGACTTTAAAGCCGATAACATGTCTATAAGTTTTTCTAAAGGATGTTTGATATAATTATTATTTGTGTACGTTAACAAGATATGATGAGAAAAATATTAAGACTAAAATTCAGTTTCAAGTAATGGATAAGAATTTAATTATTTTAGATTTTAGAATTAGGAATTACACTGAGGACGGCAGGTTTAAACTTTGATATCTATCGTAAACCAGCTTATACAGATTCTATTCCATTTTACGCAACGGATATAAATATAAGAACCATTTACTTTAAGAATATATTACACAAAAACAATAATTACAATAAAATGCCTAAGTATGTTGGCTACCGTAATGATAGGATTAAAAATTAACATTATGGAAACTTTACAATAAAGCCACAAATGACGGTAAACAGCTAATAAAACAAATATGTAATCTGGCTATAATACCGTTCGGCATTTGTTTTGTATAAATGCATAGTACAAAATTTCAAACAAATATAGTTCTATATATTTTGAATAAAACAAAATGCATTTTTTCCTCCCGCTACCCTTGGTAAAGGAGGTATAGATTGTGGTATAAATCAGATAACCGGAAATGGTATTTTATTTGAAGCTCAAAATAGTTTTTTCCGAAAAATACATTTAAATGTTATTTTTTAGAGATTTATGTTGTTATAAAAATTAAAGATTATTAAATTTTCTACAGGCTTACATTAATACTTTTTCTATTTATTTTATGGATAAATTTATAAAATTATCTATAATTTAAATCACGGAGATTACGTTTAAACTTTAACCAATCACAACTCCTTGGTTACTCAGTTCATATCTCAAATGTATGCAACTGATAGATAAATGTCACTGCCAAGAACTAATTTCAAATTATACTTCGTTTCTCGTAAGAAAACAGCGTTGGCTTAGATAGGGATATAAATTCTGCTCTTTTATTGGTCATAATACAAACCTAGTTCACAAAAAGGAAAGAAACAAATATCACCTGTCAGTTGTCAATAATCAAATAAAATCTACAAAATTAAGTGATGTTTAACAATGTTTTGTTGTAATTTTTAATATTTAGGTATTTTACATTTTTACAGATAAAAATATTTACTCATATATTTATATTAATAAAAATTAAATGGCGGGAGGTATTGTGTTGGCCAAATCAGATTTTTTAAATATTATATCTCCCCTCATTCAAATATTATCATTCCGTACATAAGTATGCGCGCAGAGCAACCGATGCAGCGTTCTTTCGTATATAACGGGGTGAAATTTACAAACGAATTTTTAATTTTACCAATAATATTATTTTACTTAATTGCTATTATAAACATTTTGCAAATTGTATAAAACGGAGAGATACTACATACTTAATGTTCTAAGAGCGTAAAATTTGAATATATTGGGTGATAGTATGAACAAGTGATTAAGGGTGATTAACTAGGAAATGACTGGAAGTGTGTTAGCGCTGTCAATCGTTTATGGATTATTTTAGAGAAAAATACTTCAAATAGCAGTTATAGAAAAATTAATTGTACACAAGTTTTATTTGAAGTATTTTTCTCTAAAATAATCCATGAACGATTGACAGCGCTAAAACACTGCTAGTCATATCCTAGCTAATCACCCTTAGTCACTTGTTCATACTACCACTCAATATTTTTAATAGTTCCTGACATATTACAATGTAAACGCTTATAATTAATAAGAAAAAAAAAAAAAAAACTTAAGTTATTTCTTGATATATCCGGACAGAAATTTGTTTGCGTGATGGTGATGGTCAGAGTCTCAGAGTTCATGGTTTACGTACGAACAACACCCCATGATGTCCCGCCCCAGGCAAGTGAAAGTAAAAGTGTACAATTTGAGTGAGCCAGCTAAATACTGTCAATACGCAATAATTGTTTGGTCCAATGTGATCAGCACTCTACACTGCCGACATCTACCATAGTTGCAACAACTACACAAAAAAATTGAACACACGTTTGCCCGTAAGGCTGTGCATCTGTGTATGTTTGTCTGTGGCAGGAGGTAAAAATCATAAGTTTGTTATATCTCGAGAATAATTAGAATTTTCTCTATTATGATAAATAAGGAACGAGATATTTTCAAAATGAAGGAAACACGTGTTTTGCCTATAGGTAGCTCAAAAACAAATGAAAAAAGTTGACCCTAGCCTTAGAATATGCAAATGCTTTTGCTCTATCTTTATATTATTCGAGGTACCTACCTTAAAAAATTCGAAGATGAGACATTTTGTGCAAAAAGAACTGCACTATTTCAAAATTTTATACATTTTTTTTATGTTTGCAGTGTGTATAACGACATAGTGGCTTTCGCAGAACCAGGAGGAGTAGTCAGAGTAACCAAACTAAATCTTGTAGATGAAAATGAAGGCATTTTGCTGCCTGTAACGTTCTGTAGAGTATACGGACCGAAAGTAATCAGATCTTTAAGTAATTTTGATGGAATTGTAGTGATGATAACTGATAATGAAGCCTTGTATATTAAGTACAGCGAGGAAGAAGACACCGGCTGTTGTCCGAAAAGTTTACATCTCATTCCTTTTCCCTATGGTATGGTCGAGAAGTACTGGACTTTTTATAACAGTATTGTTTTCTGTACGAGTAAGTATTAACGTCATTCACAGGTCCGAAATTAAAAATAAAATTATACATAACAATAACGATATAAACAATAGATTTTTATGAAAGTGTTCACAGCTCTCGAAAATAAAATGAAACTAAGACTGAAACACAAGAATTTGCAAATATTAAATATTTTACACAAAAATAAACGCTTATATAACAACTGTCATTTGAGCTGTAAATTTGCGTTCTGGGAAAAGGATTTCAATTTAATAGTATATTAGAGAACTAATTTTATGACATTTTTTTTTTATCATGCATCAAAATTTTGAAAACAAGCCTTGGCGAGTTTTCTAATTGACAAGTGCGAAAAAAGTCTTATAAAATGCGTTCTTTATACTATTTTTTATATTTTGCGCCATCTACATACTAAAATATTTTTAAAAACTGCTAATATTAAACCGAGTTAATTTAGGGAAATCTGTAAGTGAAATGTTGTAGTTGGTAACATTGAATTGACCACATTCAATTATTATTTAAAGGTTAATGTCATTTCGTATTTACGAACAAATTTAAGTGAATTGAAAATTGAAAAAAAAAAATGGAAAAAGTTTAAATGAATTTAATGTAATCATGGAAGATGAAATCAATGTCAGGCACGACTTTTTTTATAACTTTAATCGATAGAGTAGTGAAAAATAATAGACCCGTATTTTTTATTTTTCCTCAAATTGATCTTTAATTATGAAAAAATTGTAATTGAAAATGACATTCGTTAAAATGCGGCTGAAGACCTCCGCTTCGTCCCTTGTTCAATGACGTCACAGAATAAGAGGAACTATACCCAAATCATTCAAGTAGCCAATGCACGTCATTAATAAAAATTGAATAAAAGTAACTAGATGTGTGACGTCATGTACTGGTACGTTTGCAGAGGTTTTAGAATCATTATGAAAAGAGTTATACAGATTGCAATCTGTATTATCGGCATGGTCATGAACTGTCACATCTACAAAATAAATACTATATTTTCGTCACTGTCCATTTCTATTTAAATTATTTTATAATACTAACCTTATTTATTCTTATGTATGCCATATAAAGGCAATAAATAAAAGTGAGTCGAATTTCAAAGAAATATACCGAATTCTTCTGATTGATTAGAAGTGCTACATTTGGCATTCACAGATTTTGTGTTTGCGTTAACGGTCACGTTGCGTTGTGTTTAACATTACTTTATTATAAATAGGCCTTTACAACGCACCAAAAATGTTTCAAACACGATACAAATATTTTTCAAATAATAACTTTG